>CM038715.1:42181495-42261495 GCA_021613375.1 Megaleporinus macrocephalus
TCGTCCACCAACCAAAACTATCCAGACAACAGTGTCCTGTGGGCTGCGTCCTGTGTCCACTGATGAAGGACTCGTCTCTGACTTTATATCAACACGAGGGACATGCAAAGGAAGTTTGTCCTACAGAGTGGACAGCAAATGGACACTGTTCAAACACTTCAGCAGCGTCTGATCCACTCACACCAGCACAACACACACCAACACACCACCACCACGTCAGTGTTACTGTAGTGCTGAGAATGATCCACCTCCCTAATAGTATCTGCTCTGTGGTGGTCCTGTGGGGGTCCTGATCATTAAAGAACAGAGTAATAAAGTATACAGAGAATCAGATGAGCTACAGTCTGTAGGTGGAGCTGCTGTATGGTCAGTGGAGCTGATAGTAATAGACACTGTGTGTAGATATGAGGAGGTGGTTTTATTGTTACAGCTGATCGGTGTACAAAGCCTTTACAGGACAAACGTCAGTGTAACTGAAATGCTGAAGCTTAAAGGAGTAGTAGTTACTCACCACCTCCAGCTGTTTCTTTAATGCTGTCATAAAATCCGGATCTGTGGGTTTCATCTCTCCGTCTACGGTACAGCCTTGAATCTAGAAACACAGCACAAAGTTTGGAGCCATCTGACCCTTCTCACCCTAACCACAAACTTTTTACCCTCCTTCCATCCGGCAGGCCTTACAGGAGCCTTCGCTCCCGCACCAACAGACTCAGGAAGAGCTTTATCCCTGAGGCTGTGACCCTGCTGAACTCTACACCCTCACTTTAGACTTTATTGCACTCACTGCACTGTCCTAATACTTTTACACCACTCATTTTTGCACATCTATCTTTGTAATTTCATACCTGTACAGTTCTATTTATATTTACAATTCTGTTCATATTACACTGTTTATATCTGTAGTTATTACTTACTCTGTTAATATTACACTGTTTATATCTGTAGTTATTACTTACACTGTTCATATTACACTGTTTATATCTGTAGTTATTACTTAATCTGTTAATATTACACTGTTTATATCTGTAGTTATTGCTTACTCTGTTAATATTACACTGTTTATATCTGTAGTTATTACTTAATCTGTTAATATTACACTGTTTATATCTGTAGTTATTACTTAATCTGTTAATATTACACTGTTTATATCTGTAGTTATTGCTTACTCTGTTAATATTACACTGTTTATATCTGTAGTTATTACTTAATCTGTTAATATTACACTGTTTATATCTGTAGTTATTACTTAATCTGTTAATATTACACTGTTTATATCTGTAGTTATTACTTAATCTGTTAATATTACACTGTTTATATCTGTAGTTATTGCTTACTCTGTTAATATTACACTGTTTATATCTGTAGTTATTACTTAATCTGTTAATATTACACTGTTTATATCTGTAGTTATTACTTAATCTGTTAATATTACACTGTTTATATCTGTAGTTATTGCTTACACTGTTAATATTGCACTGTTTATATATGTAGTTATTACTTAATCTGTTAATATTACACTGTTTATATCTGTAGTTATTACTTACACTGTTCATATTGCACTGTTTATATATGTAGTTATTACTTAATCTGTTAATATTACACTGTTTATATCTGTAGTTATTACTTAATCTGTTAATATTACACTGTTTATATCTGTAGTTATTGCTTACGCTGTTACTATTACACTGTTTATATCTGTAGTTATTACTTAATCTGTTAATATTACACTGTTTATATCTGTAGTTATTGCTTACGCTGTTACTATTACACTGTTTATATCTGTAGTTATTGTTTACACTGTTACAACTTGTTCAACATACGCTGCTCTGTGCAATCTTTGCATTTCACTCCTTACTGTATATATGTATAGTAATTTAGTAATTTAGATTTTATATACCACCCCCTTATCTCACATTCTGTATACACCAACATTCTATATATTGATTTATGTACCACCCCCTTATCTCACATTCTGTATACACCAACATTCTATATATTGATTTATGTACCACCCCCTTATCTCACATTCTGTATACACCAACATTCTATATATTGATTTATGTACCACCCCCTTATCTCACATTCTGTATACACCAACATTCTATATATTGATTTATATACCACTCCCTTATCTCACATTCTGTGTACACCAACATTCTATATATTTATTTATATACTACCACATGTACAATAACCTCAAACTGTTAGTCACTTCTGTTTTCCACTTTATGTAAACAATAATGTATTTTGCACTTCTGGTTGGATGCTACCTGCACTTTATTGGCTTTGTACTTGTACTCTGCACAATGACAATAAAGTTGAATCTAATCTAATCTAATCTAAAAATGATCAGCTTCCGTCTTTATTCACTGTTCTAATGTAAATAACAAGGTATGGACTGAAAGGGCCCATAAACTGCAGGGTAAGGGGTCTGATGTTAGAAGATGACTTGAGGTGTGTGACACTGTATTGACACTAAGGATGTTAAATCAAAGAGACAGACTTCTGTTGCAGTTGTAACACTGTTATGAAGCATTGCTCTTAGCTATACGATGGAACTCAGACAGAGACCCATTTGCAAAAACCATAGCTCAGTAAATCTGCCTTATGCAGCAATCATCCATGGAGCCAATCCCAGCGTCATTGGGCGAAGGCGGGGTACTCCATGGACAGGTCACCGGTCCATCGATTGGCCAACACACACTCATGCCCACACTCATTCACACCTACAGGCAGTTTAGAGTGAGGATCCTAACATGCATGTGTTTGGACTGTGGGAGGAAACCAGAGTACCTGGAGGAACCCACTCAAGCACGGAGAGAACATACACACTCCACACAGAACCACCCGGACCGGGAATCCAACCCAGATCATCTTACTGTGAGGAGACAGTGCTCATGTCACATTTCCAGAATGCTACTGTACCTGTAAGTCCTTGCTGGCCCAGATGTCCTTATCTCCGAGTTTTATAGGTACTCTGATGAAAATGGTGAGGTTTACGTCTCTCAGGTCATTCTCCACCTGACAGAGAATAAGAGAGAACAACAACTCACAACATCAGAACATCCCAGAATATCCACAATTCTTTATCCACCTGAAACCTAGACCAAGTTTTTCTTCATGTAGATCCATTCCTGGTGGGCAGAATATTTATTTATTAAATAAACTCAATGAACTATTGGGTTACATCTTATAATAATATTTTTCTATTTTATTTTTATTCCTGTTGTCAATATTTCTTGCATACTATGGCATCTGTTAAAAGCTTGTTTATGCACACTGAATGCTACAGAGGTTACGAGAAGTTTATGGTTCAGGGAATCAAATCATTTATGGCAGGAACCCCCAATGAGATAACCTATTTGGCCAGACAGATCACATGGGCCAGCTGGAAGATGAAGACAGGCCTATAAGACCATAGACCAGGTTTTGAGGGCACCTTAAAGAACATCGGTACCGCAACATCCTCAAAAATAAAGCTTGTACTCTGAACTGGTCTCCCTCTTCACTTGGATGGCAAGAAAAGAAGTTACAACAGTATCTTATAATAACTCTAATCATTCATTACTTAATATTAACTTAAACCATTGTTCTGAGAAAATAAGTCATTACTTGGTAGATACTGTGCCCATTTCTCGTCGTACCGCTGCCAGAAATCAACTGTTCCTCATACCTTGAATATTTGATTGACAGGTTTCTCGAGGTTGTCCTTCCCTGCGGTGAAGTTAAGGTGGATGCTGGAGCTCTCGTGTCTTGATACAATCAGAAACAATAACAAATCAGACCTGTGGTGGTAAACAGGTGTGCTGTACTGGGAACCGGTCATCACTAAACAAGTGAGTAAAACCGGAGAACTGACCTTATTAGTGCAACGTAGATGGCGTACTTCACACCGATGGTTCTATTTTTGGACAGTTCACTATTAGGCGAGTGCCGATCGTTGCCACTGGAAGGTTTGGGAAGCATGAGTCAGTGGAGAAGGTAAACATGGCTTGTTTATGGCTTAATTAGATTTCGACTACATACTGTACATTCAATGCTATCAAGTTATTATGGACAATGTTTATAGACACATGAGCTACAAGAATATGGTCCCTGTCCAAAGAATATCTCCAGTATCTCCAGAATAGTAACTTTACAGGAGAAGACAAACACAATGTTGGCTTTCGATGTAAGTTCATGTGAAGAGAAAACTCCATTTTTGTCCTTTTTTATTTTTTGACATCATTTGAACATGACAGCTGCTGTTTATGTCCTGTGAAAGTTAAGTCATGATGAATGGACCAATAGAAAGGCTCGAATAAAATGCTGGCGATCCCAGAATCATCAGGCAAAGGCAGGGTACACCATGGACAACACACACTCACACCTACAGGCAGTTTAGAGTGAGGATCCTAACATGTATGTGTTTGGACCCACTCAAGCACGGAGAGAACATACACACTCCACACAGAACCACCCGGACCGGGAATCCAACCCAGATCATCTTACTGTGAGGAGAAAGTGCTGACCACTACACCACCATACTGACCACTACACCACCATACTAACCACTATACCACCATACTAACCACTACACCACCATACTGACCACTACACCACCATACTAACCACTACACCACCATACTAACCACTACACCACCATACTAACCACTACACCACTATACTAACCACTACACCACTACACCACCATACTAACCACTACACCACTATACTAACCACTACACCACTACACCACCATACTAACCACTACACCACCATACTGACCACTACACCACCATACTAACCACTACACCACCATACTAACCACTACACCACCATACTAACCACTACACCACTACACCACCATACTAACCACTACACCACCATACTAACCACTACACCACCATACTAACCACTACACCACCATACTAACCACTACACCACTACACCACCATACTAACCACTACACCACCATACTAACCACTACACCACCGTACTAACCACTACACCACTATACTAACCACTACACCACCATACTAACCACTACACCACTGTGCAGCTATTTGACACTTTTCTTCTTTAATAATTGTTATTTCTGCTTACTGCCTTTCCTGCTGTTGAATTCTGTTGTTGTACAGCTATACAGCCTCATCACAAGCGTTCCAGTGTACAGATATGACTGACATATCATGCATATTATAACTAAATATATAAACACTCTGATTTGGACTCTTCTCCAGAAAGAATACAGCAGGCTGAGACACAGATACTGTGATGTGTGTCAGTATAACATCAGGTCCTACCTGTCAGCAGTCGCTGTGAAGCTCACCCTCCTGTCAAAGTTGCTCTCTTTGTGTATGCTATATGTAATCTCGAAGACAGCCTAGAATAAGAGCGTATTAACAAAGAGATCAGCCACTGCAGAGACACCCTTCCTTCAATGTTCAGCTTGTCTTAAGAGCGTAGAATTAGCATGGACGGAAGTGACGTTTCCCCACCAATATCCAGTGTCCAATACTACCCCCCCCCCCCCTCCCCCTGCCCCGATCGGTCAACCTCTCGTTAACCTAGAGGTGCAAGAAAGGGTTAAATCACGTGGACATAAGGTTATTTTTAAGTTACCAAGTCTTTAGATGTAAATTTACTGCTTATTGGTTTGAAAGTGGTGACACTATCTGGGTGAAAGTATGTCTAGGGCAGGTCAGGGCTTGGGGTAGATTCATTTGTCAAGAGCAAATCTACACCCTTGGACTAAATCATAACCTAACTTAACCTCTAATCTCTCGTAGAATATTTCTATTAAACTTAATTTACATTAATAATCTGGGGCCTCATTTATAAATGGTGTATTGATGTAAAGCGTCCTTGGGTATGAGAAAGGTGCTATATAAATTGAGCTTATTATTATTATAATTATTATTATTATTATTATTATTATTCACATTTCGACATTTAGCCTCACAAAACAACACATTTGTCTTTGCTTCGATTGCCAAAACTAGAACTTCACCTCGTGTTCTTGTATTCACTCTTTATTTTTGGCTGCACCCCATTTTCTGTTTCACTCCTGACTCCTTTCAGTTTTGTGAATGAGGTCCACGTTGCAACAACTGATGAACAAAGAGTGGGTCCAAATAAATAATGTTGTGACTCACCAAAGAGTTCTGCCTCAGGATAGGTTTACTGATGTAGCAGGTGGTCGTCCCCACTACACCTTTCTGATCACTGTCTACAGATAAGCACTCCACTCTGCCCTGATCAGGTAGAAAACATAGAGGAAACATCTCAGTGATCTGTCTATGTGAGGTATCAGCCCAGTCTCTGATAAGTGAGGAACACTCAGGGCTCTCAAGGCTTTCAGAGGAGCCCTAATGACGGCATGCCTGTCATCTTTGAACCTCAAGATCAAAGACAAATCAAGAGTGATCAGACAAGCAAACCTGCACTCTGCCAACACATGGCACTTACATGGCCACTGGTTGGTTGGATTTCACAGCACTGATCTTACCTGTTTGCTGGCAAATCTCCTGAAGGAAAGTCCAAATGGGTACGTCAGCTTGACGTGACTGTTGTAGGAGTTTTCTTCTCTGTTCTCCACAAAGACTGTCACGTTCATGTCCTGCATTATTCCCACTTGTATGTCTGAGTGTCTGAAACACATATAAATGATGCATATGAAAAATATTATACTGTGTAAAACCACCAGGTAGGCCTTGATTCTGCTGCAAGCAGACCTAGAGCAGAAAAAAGTGCATACAGACACACAAACTTATGGAGGACCACCAGCCACAGGCCCTACCCTGACGGCGAGCCCCTCGAAAATAGGACATCCCTAACTAAACCCACTCCCCAACACAAAATAACACATTAGACATGCACATGAAACTTAAACTAACAACAGTAAACAGTTCTGCTGATGGCTGGCGCTGGCCTTAAGAAATGGGATAGTGTCCTCCAGCTGTCTGGACAGGAATGCCGCTACTACAAGCTCCAAGGCGATATGATGAAGGGGAACGATCCAAGCCGAGGCTGGCGGTGAGGAAGGAGCAGCGCAGCAATGATGGACAGGGATGACTGTAGAGGAGCCAGAGAGTTAAGGCTGGCTAGAGGATGGCGAAAGAGATGGCTGGCGAGCTCGCCTGAATGATGACCGGCTACTTTGAGCCCCAGGGGCTCTACTTGGACTCTGCTCAGACTCTGCGCCCATGGATGTGCAATAGTTGTGGACATGCAGAGCCTGACAGGAATGCCAAACATCAGTAAAAAAGTTATAAGTGAATGCACATGTTGTTTGCAATGCTTATTCTGATCTGTGCTGAGCTGTGGGCTAGTTTATGGAGGGTTAGTGCCTACTGTCAAGTGGAAGAGTATGGAAGCTATTTCAGCTACCTCAGCGGTTTCTACACTTCCATTGCGTTCAACTAAAGGGCATTTGTCTTCTATGCTTGACGCTGCAATAGGTCTAACAGAACTCTACGCTGAAGTATCAAGACTATATATATTTTCTAGTATTTTTTGTTTTTAGGATCTTAATGTTTAGCTCTCTCCTGTCTCAAAAATTAGTTCTTTTTATCTGATGGGGACACTTTTGGTGATCTAGCAGGTCTTACAGGTGGTTGTTAGGAATCCCACCTCTTTGAACTTTTTTTCTTGGCTGGAAATTTTACTTAAATACTTTAAGTGTCTCTGACTTGTACACCGTTCTGTATGTGTCTTTATACTTAAATCTACTCAAATCAGCTGAGGCTCCTCCAATACAGTATGGGTTGAGTACTTATACATATTTACTATTAATAATGTTTAAGAGTTTATCAGTAATGTCCTTACCCAGAGAAGTTAAAATCCATTTTGAGGTTGTCGATGCAGATGTTGTCGCGTCCGCAGTCTATTTCAAAATCCAGCTGTGTAAAAATGTAGTTTTTAGAGTTAATAAAGTCACATGTTAATGACAGGTCTGGTGCACATTTTAGGGTTAAATTATATCTAAAGTGTGAAACGTGAGTGCACCTGACTTTGATTTATATAATTTACTTCTTGTTCTTCATGTAATGTGCTTCATAGACACACATGCATGTTTGTTGTTGTAGATGAAAGGCTTACTGCAGCCCCTGGGAGCTTACATTGTGATCTGAGGTGTTACTTATGCCAGGGAGGAGTACAGGCTTTAAGCCCCCCAAACTTCTAACAGGGAGGCCCTCGAAAGTAAAGGTTAACTCATTGGACACTGGGTTTAGAGCATCCTCTGTGCAGGCCTGCGGGAGATGAGAAGGAAAAAACAGAATATTATTGGTGCATGCTGAGCTTTTCACTGAACATTTATACAAATGCTCAGAGGAGGATGATCTCATCTGCTAACACACCAGCATTTCCTCTACAGTAACCTGCACCTGGCAGGCTAGTCAATGCTTCCGAGAGTTCAGTGTTAGTTAATAGTGTTTTGTGCCATATGTTAAAATGCGCATCCATCCATTATCTTCCGCTTCATCCCACTAATCGGGGTCACGAGCGGCGGCTGGAGCCAATCCCAGCGTCATCTGGTGAAGGAGGGTACACCGTGGACAGGTTGCTAACACACACTCACACACACACTCACACCTACGGGCAGTTTAGAGTGAGGATCCTAACGTGCATGTGTTTGGACTGTGGGAGGAAACCGGAGAACCTGGAGGAACCCACTCAAACACAGAGAGAACATACACACTCCACACAGAACCACCCGGACCGGGAATCCAACCCAGATCATCTTACTGTGAGGAGACAGTGCTGACCACTACACCACCATACTGACCACTACACCACCATACTGACCACTACACCACTGTACTGACCACTACACCACCATACTGACCACTACACCACCATACTGACCACTACACCACCATACTAACCACTACACCACCATACTAACCACTACACCACCATACTAACCACCACACCACCATACTAACCACTACACCACCATACTGACCACTACACCACCATACTGACCACTACACCACCGTACTAACCACTACACCACCATAATAACCGCTACACCACCATACTAACCACTACACCACCATACTAACCACTACACCACCGTACTAACCACTACACCACCATACTAACCACTACACCACCATACTAACCACAACACCAGCATACTAACAACTACACCACCATACTAACCACTACACCACTGTACTAACCACTACACCACAGTACTAACCACTACACCACCTTACTAACCACTACACCACCGTACTGACCACTACACCACCGTACTGACCACAACACCACCATACTAACCACTACACCACCATACTGACTACTACACCACCGTACTGACCACTACACCACCATACTAACCACTACACCACCATAATAACCGCTACACCACCATACTAACCACTACACCACCATACTAACCACTACACCACCATACTAACCACTACACCACTGTACTAACCACTACACCACCATACTAACCACTACACCACCATACTAACCACAACACCAGCATACTAACAACTACACCACCATACTAACCACTACACCACCATACTAACCACTACACCACCGTACTGACCACTACACCACCATACTGACCACTACACCACCGTACTAACCACTACACCACCATACTAACCACCACACCACCATACTAACCACTACACCACCATACTGACCACTACACCACCATACTGACCACTACACCACCGTACTAACCACTACACCACCATAATAACCGCTACACCACCATACTAACCACTACACCACCATACTAACCACTACACCACCATACTAACCACTACACCACCATACTAACCACAACACCAGCATACTAACAACTACACCACCATACTAACCACTACACCACCATACTAACCACTACACCACCGTACTGACCACTACACCACCATACTGACCACTACACCACCGTACTAACCACTACACCACCATAATAACCGCTACACCACCATACTAACCACTACACCACCATACTAACCACTACACCACCGTACTAACCACTACACCACCATACTGACCACTACACCACCATACTAACCACTACACCACCGTACTAACCACTACACCACCATACTGACCACTACACCACCGTACTGACCACTACACCACCATAGTAACCACTACACCACGTACTAACCACTACACCACCATACTAACCACTACACCACCGTACTGACCACTACACCACCGTACTAACCACTACACCACCATACTAACCACTACACCACCGTACTAACCACTACACCACACTAACCACTACACCACCGTAGTAACCACTACACCACCATACTGACCACTACACCACCGTACTAACCACTACACCACCATACTAACCACTACACCACCGTACTAACCACTACACCACCATACTGACCACTACACCACCGTACTGACCACTACACCACCATAGTAACCACTACACCACGTACTAACCACTACACCACCATACTAACCACTACACCACCGTACTGACCACTACACCACCGTACTAACCACTACACCACCATACTAACCACTACACCACCGTACTAACCACTACACCACACTAACCACTACACCACCGTAGTAACCACTACACCACCATACTGACCACTACACCACCGTACTAACCACTACACCACCATACTAACCACTACACCACCATACTAACCACTACACCACCGTACTAACCACTACACCACCATACTAACCACTACACCACCGTACTGACCACTACACCACCGTACTGACCACTACACCAACATACTAACTACTACACCACCGTACTGACCACTACACCACCATACTAACTACTACACCACCATACTAACCACTACACCACCATACTGACCACTACACCACCGTACTAACCACTACACCACCATACTAACCACTACATCACCATACTAACCACTACACCACCGTACTAACCACTACACCACCATACTAACCACTACACCACCATACTAACCACTACACCACCATACTAACCACCACACCACCATACTAACCACTACACCACCATACTAACCACTACACCACCGTACTAACCACTACACCACCATACTAACCACTACACCACCATACTAACCACAACACCAGCATACTAACAACTACACCACCATACTAACCACTACACCACTGTACTAACCACTACACCACAGTACTAACCACTACACCACCTTACTAACCACTACACCACCGTACTGACCACTACACCACCGTACTGACCACAACACCACCGTACTAACCACTACACCACCATACTGACTACTACACCACCGTACTAAGCACTACACCACCATATTGACCACTACACCACTGTACTGACCACTACACCACCGTACTGACCACTACACCACCATACTGACCACTACACCACCTTACTAACCACTACACCACCATACTGACCACTACACCACCGTACTAACCACTACACCACCTTACTAACCACTACACCACCATACTGACCACTACACCACCATACTAACTACTACACCACCGTACTAACCACTACACCACCTTACTAACCACTACACCACCATACTGACCACTACACCACCGTACTAACCACTACACCACCATACTAACCACTACACCACCGTACTAACCACTACACCACCATACTGACCACTACACCACCGTACTAACCACTACACCACCTTACTAACCACTACACCACCATACTGACCACTACACCACCATACTAACTACTACACCACCGTACTAACCACTACACCACCTTACTAACCACTACACCACCATACTGACCACTACACCACCGTACTAACCACTACACCACCATACTAACCACTACACCACCATACTAACCACTACACCATCGTGTTAACCAGCTCATATGTGGTCAGAATATACTAAACGTTTTACTCACTAGTATAAAGAAGTCATGGTCTGTGCAATCCTCCCCCAGCCGAACAGTCATCTTGGTGTTTAGCTCACGATCATTAGGTGAAGTAAAGTACGCCCGATGGGTCTGTCGCTTGGCATCGAGCTTTATAGTGTAGTTAATATTTGCTTCCAAGCCTAAACAGAAGAAAACAGCTGTTTAAACAAAGTACAGCACTTTAAAAAGCTAAGCAGTGGCTGTGAAACGCCGCTAAGCTGGATGTTCAGACCTGCTATCCGTTGATTGAGTCCACTCATAGTGAAGCACAGGCGTAGAGTGTTTTTCAGATTTTTGTCGCAGTCTGTGGTTTTGGTGGGGATTTTTGAAGGTTTATAGGTCACTCTGGTCTGCAAGGACACAATGGGTCTGGACCTGAGTATCACAAACATGAGCACACTTCTGAATATACAGTACATATACAGTCGTCAATACACGAACAGAGCTTTACTAAAGATTTCACTCACAAATGTTCTAGTAAATTAAATTAGGACGTGAAAAAGTCCTGCAGTCAGTCTACTATATGATAAAGGAATGAAGGGATGAAGGAATAGTGTTGGTGATGATAAAGGAATGAAGGGATGAAGGAACAGTGTTGGTGATGATAAAGGAATGAAAAGATGAAGGAACAGTGTTGGTGATGATAAAGGAATGAAGGGATGAAGGAACAGTGTTGGTGATGATGAAGGAATGAAGGGATGAAGGAATAGTGTTGGTGATGATAAAGGAATGAAGGGATGAAGGAACAGTGTTGGTGATGATAAAGGAATGAAAAGATGAAGGAACAGTGTTGGTGATGATAAAGGAATGAAGGGATGAAGGAACAGTGTTGGTGATGATAAAGGAATAAAGAGATGAAGGAACAGTGTTGGTGATGATAAAGTAATGAAGGGATGAAGGAACAGTGTTGGTGATGATAAAGGAATGAAGGGGTGAAGGAACAGTGTTGGTGATGATAAAGGAATGAAAAGATGAAGGAACAGTGTTGGTGATGATAAAGGAATGAAGGGATGAAGGAACAGTGTTGGTGATGATGAAGGAATGAAGGGATGAAGGAATAGTGTTGGTGATGATAAAGGAATGAAGGGATGAAGGAACAGTGTTGGTGATGATAAAGGAATGAAGGGATGAAGGAACAGTGTTGGTGATGATAAAGGAATGAAGGGATGAAGGAACAGTGTTGGTGATGATAAAGGAATAAAGAGATGAAGGAACAGTGTTGATGATGATAAAGGAATGAAGGGATGAAGGAACAGTGTTGGTGATGATAAAGGAATGAAGGGATGAAGGAACAGTATTGGTGATGAAGGAATGAAGGGATGAAGGAACATTATTGATGATGGTAAAGGAATGACTACAAATCTGAATATAATAATAATAATAATAATAATAATAATAATAATAATAATAATAAACAGCGTGGGCAGTTTGTATGTAGATGTTGTAAACTGCTTTACAGGTCAGTATACGGGTTGAAGGGCTTTAAAATGAATACATAAACATAAACACTATGCGCTCAGGTACTGGCTGAAGTGCAGATGTGCTCCTGATCATATCTGGACCAACCTGAGGAGACTGACTTTTCCTTTGGATCCGACGGCGATGTCCATCAGATTGTCTCCACTGTGGTCCAGAGCAGACTCGCTCAGAGAGAGGCCGAAGTACTGCAGACCGGGCTCCACAGAGGACCCGCTGATTCTCTGTCAGTACACAAACAGAAAAGATGCTGTTATGTTTTAATGTTTAAAAGCCTTTATCTGATCAATAAGTGTCTGATCACCAGTAAGAACAGCAGATTAGAACAGATGTAAATAATCAGACATACAATACAAAGTAACATGAATATGTTATTGTGAGAGAAGTAGATCAGATCTTGATCCAGTTTGAAGAACAATGTTAGGTTCCAGATTTCTCCTGGACGCCCCAGACATTGTATGAATGTGTTCAGTTCCTTCAGCAGCAAATCTTGATTTAGCTTAATGAAGTACTGAGCAGTCAAAGCAGGTATTAGATGAGAACTGATAATAATACTGGGTTGTTTAGGAGAAGCTTGGAAAGAGTTAAATAAACACACTGATGTATGGAAAAGCTCTACTTACTCTATTAATACTGATTAATATTTAATAATAAAGTGTAAAAGCACTATTTACTCTATTAATACTGTTTAATATTTAATAATAAAGTGTAAAAGCTCTACTTACTCTATTAATACTGTTTAATATTTAATAATAAAGTGTTTACTGAGTAAATGAAAGCTTCCTGTCTGGAACAAAATAGCTTTTTATATATAATAATGTCCCCAAGTGTTTAAAACCTTTACACAGTACTGTATATCTAAACGTTTGGGCGCTTAACGTTACAAAATCAGTCTGGACCATTAAGATTGGTCAGTTCTGGTCATTCTGGAATTTTGACACAACATTAATGGCAACTCAATAAATAATAAATGAATAAATAAATAAATAAAAATCCCTGGGGACTTTCCCACTTTTTTTCCCACTTCCTAGGTCTACTATCAAACGTTCCCTTTATCTACTCTTAACCCATTCTACCTGTGTAGGGTTTTTTTTACCTGGGCTGTTTTTGATTTTCTATATATTCAGTGTTTTATCTGCTCTATGGTACTGTAAGTGTTTAATTGTACAGCCCAATAAATATCTGTCTGTTACTAGATTTAAATAAATAATGGAATGGTGTAAACCTATTCATGTTTAATATAGAATAAACATTTACACATCATGTTAGCTTAGACGACACTGAGAATCCCATAAGTGTGCTAGCAGAATTGACTGTAATTACTGGACAGGTGGGTTTCTTGTTGTTTTTTGAGAGCTTTTTTGCAGTTATGACCTGAAGTTTAGGTCTTGGTCTAACTGTTGTTGTGATTCGCCAGTAAGTAGCATGAACAATAATCATAAATGACAAATAGATGAGTGTGGGTCGGTATGTCTGTGGATTAGAGGTTGGGGATCTGCTCTGAGTGAGTACAGACAGTTTGGAGGCTGTAGGTTGAACAAAACCATAATGTTTGGGTGTGACTGAAAATGAATGGGACTCTATGGGGGGAGAGGGATGTAAAAAAACGACAAACAGAAGAGTGCAGGTCGAACCAACACTGTAGTCGTGGTCGGGTGTCAGTGTATGTGAAACGGAAGTTCAGAAGTTCAGTAGTTTGGCATGTACTATTCTATCCTATTCATTCTCTATGGGAAAAATTCCAGAGTAAATTTGTTGTTGTCCGGAATCTGTGCATCTGATCAAAAAACTGCATACAACCCCGATTCACACAATCAGACCAGACAATCTGGAGTTGGAACAGTGCTGATATTTCAAAAACTGTGAGACAAGTTATGCAGCGGAGGTCTGGCAGAAAGCAAAAAACCAATAACAATATTTTGCCTCTCTCGCTCACCTGTGAGTAGGTTGGGTTGATGTCTTCTGCTCTTCCATGAAAGATGTAGATGCTGCCCTGTCCATTATCCTCCAGAGGGGCTCCCACCACCACATCTCGAATGTTATCCCCATTTAGATCTGCTGGACTGGCCAGTGAGGAGCCAAACCTGCCCTTCTGCCCCACCATTCCTTCCAGGGTCATCTTATATTGGGGCTTTAAAAATAAAACAGATGATGTTAGAACTTTTGCATGATTCAATGCATAAATAAATACATGCACCACTGGATGTGGCAAAATGATATTTTAAAATGCTATTGAACCGGCCTTGTAACCTTGCCCTTGAGCAAGACACCCAACGTCCAACTGCTTCCTGGGCACTGAAGCTAGGGCTGCCCGAGCAAAGGAGATGGAGCTGCTTGACTTACCTTGACTTACAGTATTCACCATGCATGACTCTAAAAGCACTCTAAAAGTTTACGTCTAAAGCACAATGTTGAAAATAAGTGCAGTCACCTGACTAACAGGTGATGACTCATTGTAATGACTCATTGTAATGACTCATTGTAATCATCTCTGGGCGAGAAGGCAGGAGAGAGAAAATGTTGTCTCTGTAAATTACTTTAAAGAAATCAGATGAATTAGACTTTCTCATTACCCTGGATGACATGGAGAACACAAAGACTATTCCCTCCCGGCCACCCTGTGTCTGCAGCGGAGCAGAAACCAGCAGAAGCTCTGCGTAGGGGTCAGAGTTCAGGCTCACCGCACAGACTTCAGCTCCGAAATAGGCCCCAATCTGAGGCTGAAAGAAAGAGAACAGCTTCAGAACTTCCTCCCAGACTACCAGCTCAACATTCTCTTGGCACAGTGCTGTAAAAACCTGGTTCCTCTGTTTCGAACATCTAGAACAGTGGTTCTCAATCATGGTCCTGGAGTAGCGGTGCCTTATATGTTATAGTATCTTCGTCTGTAACTCACTCAGTAACTTAAATACAGCACTGTGCAAAAGCTTTAGGCACTTATTATATTTTAAACCTGTTTGTTCCGGACAGGAATCTTAAACACTTTTTCATTTAAATGTTAATCCGTATTAATAGAGTAAGTAGTGCTTTTCCATACGTCAGTGTGTTTATTTAACCCTTTCCAAGCTTCTCCTAAACAACCCAGTATTATTATCAGTTCTCATCTAATACCCTACATCTGTTCTAATCAGATCTGCTGTTCTTATTGGTGGACAGTATCTCCAAAATCGCAACTTTACAGGAGAGAATAAAATCTAAACTCTTTCAATGTAAGTTAATGGAAAAGTTTTTCCCAAGCTATTTTGGAGCATTTCTATTGGTTCTATCAATGATGTGTTATCTGGATCATTTCCATTGCCAAGATATAGATTTTTATTCGACTTATTTTTGTCTCGACTTAATTAGCCATGTGTTGTTTATAGATGTTATATAATAAAATAAATGAAAAACCTCTGGAGAATTCAGCTCATATGATGCCTTTGTTTGTAAAGATGAAATGACCACTTCTCCTTTATGCTTGTGTCTCGGAGCTCCCAGAACAACATACGTCCTGTCTGATGCTGCTACTGTCATGGAATAACCTGCCAACAGGATAGATAATCAATAATTATCTTTGAATTGTTGCATATTGTATATTTCATAAGAACTGCTTAAATTGCCTGAGCATGAGACACTGTGACCTACTATATAACTAAAACATAGCCACACAGTTAAAACCTTAATTTGCTTACATTTCCACATTTCCATGTAATCATAAATTGTTGAAATTTCTATTGAAAAGGTTTTTACCTAAATAGCTGTCGGGTTCACTGCCTGACTGGAATCCATAAGGCCGTCCAGGCGAATACTCCTGGTATCCTCCTTTCCACTCATAAGCCCCAACTGCACCTAATATCTTGTTCCCCTAAACACACACACACAAGCATAGCAGCTAGAGGATTGCTGGGTGGTTGCAGTGGTGCTCCAGGTGGTTGATAAGGTGTTGCTATGTGGTTGCTATGGCTAGGGAGTTGCTAGGTTGTTGGTATAATATACCCAGCGATGGCTAGAAGGCCACTAGGTTATTACTGTGATATCCCTGGTGGTGGATAGAAGGTTGTTATGTGTTTGCATTTGTGTCCCAGTTGTCATATGAACTTGATGGTTGCAATGTTTTCAATAATGCTCCAGGTGATTGCTAAGGCGTTGATATGTGGTTGCTATGTTTGGGCTGTTGCTAGTGTTCTTGCAACACAAGTGGGGTGCACACAGTTTCTGCCATTCAGTGGTTCAAAATCAGAGATTGAAAAAAATACTAAGATTAAGATGAAATTTGAGATAATTGCTCGATTTGGTCTTGGAGCAAGAGGAGCACAAAAATGAAGGAATAGACTTCATTGACTTTGGGATGGGTTTGCAAGCTTTGCATTGGGATCTTGTCTAATCCAGAGAAAGAGTGAACTTTTTCATAGGTGAATGATGAGACCTTCAAAGCAAGGACCCCCACAGGACCACCACAGAGCAGGTACTATTAGGGAGGTGGATCATTCTCAGCACTGCAGTGACACTGACATAAATGGTGTGTTACTGTGGGTTGCGCTGGTGTGAGTGCTGCTGGAGTGTTTAAACACCTCCTCAGTGTCACTGCTGGACTGAGAATCGTCCACCAACCAAAACTATCCAGACAGCAGTGTCCTGTGGGCGGCGTCCTGTGTCCACTGATGAAGAACTAGAGGAACACAAACTGTGCAGCAGCAGATGAGCTACTGTCTTTGACTTTACATCTACAAGGTGGACCAGCAGGTAGTAGGAGTGTCTAATAGAGTGGACAGTGAGTGGACATAGTGTTTAAACACTCCAGCCGCAGCACTGCTGTGTCTGATCCACTCACACCAGCACAACACACACTAACACACCACCACCACGTCAGAGTTATTTCAGTGCTGAGAATGACCCACCTCCCTAATAGTAGCTTCTCTGTGGGAGTTCTGATCAGTAAACAACAGAGTAACAGAGTATACAGAGCAACAAATGAACTATAGTCTGTAAGTGTAGCTCCTATATCGTCTTCATAGTCATAGCTTTTTTCACCTTTACTCAAGCAAATGTGAAATGATTTGGGAATTAATGGCTTAAATCAACACTGAAAAGGCAGCATCTGATCCTGTGTGTCAACTCAGTAAATCCACTCTATCAAATTAAACTAATAGATGAAGTCTAATAATGAAAAGTAATCAACATTGCTGTTACATCTGGAGAAAACGCTGTGCTGAAACCGTCCTGCGCAAACTCCATTTTGATGGAATCTCCTGAAGTTTTGGTACCTAAAAACATAAAAAGACCAAATATTCCAGTTAGAGATTAACACGCATAATACACATAATAATAATAACAAAAGTATAATGTGTCAGAGATGTAGATAACTGTACAGGTACATGCAAACTTTGGGCCCTGCTGGCCAAATGACTCTTGAAGTGAAAAGAAGTAAAACTTGGCAGTATCTGATTTAAAAATAAATAAATAAAAAGTTAACAGCAATTGTGGCATGTGAAAGAGTTTGTACACCCTTTGTTTTGGACGGGTTAGGCAGTTCAATAACTGTCAGAGACAGAGCATAATAAATTCTCTGACTCTTCCAACTTTGTGCCAGCACTCAACAACCATGGGCTTGTCTAAGCAGCTGGCTGAGGATCTGAAAATTAAGCTAATTGATACCTACAAAGCAGGAGAAGACTGAAAAGTTATAAAAAGCCTTCCCTCCTGCAGTTGTCTCTGTCCAAAATGTCATTAAGAAATGGAAGTTAAAAGGAACTGTAAAAATCAAGACATGATCTGAAGGAACATTCAAAGTGTTCAGTTAGGCCAG
This sequence comes from Megaleporinus macrocephalus, assembly GCA_021613375.1. Lineage (NCBI taxonomy): Eukaryota > Metazoa > Chordata > Actinopteri > Characiformes > Anostomidae > Megaleporinus > Megaleporinus macrocephalus. The sequence continues at coordinate 42,200,632 of CM038715.1, forward strand.
AAAGGACCTGTAGGAAAGTTTAGTTTATACAAAGTCGTGGAGCTCTGTTTTGTTGTGCAGAGCTGCTTATGTAGCTACAATATTATTTGCATTATCATTACTATTTATTTTTGTTTTTTAATTTTAGGCCCCAAATGTTATTATTGCACTCAGTGTAAAGCACTGTGCTTGTACAGCTTCATCGCCAAGCCTCTATTCGCATTGGCTGCTGCTCCAGAAGGAAAGGAACTCGATGCAAGAGGTGCTGCTGCATTCAGGAAACTCCAGCTCCATGACTGGACATAAAAAACATCATGATTCTTTTGAACAATTGAAGGCAGCTCTTCAACAAACTGTCGCTTCTGCCCATCCTGACTTTAGCCACCTGTTCATTTTGTCCACTGATGCATCATTGGATGGGCTTGGAGAGCAGAATGGGACATGGAGCCAAACAGTGGTTTCTTGGCTCATGCAGAACGTGAACAAGCTAGCACTGCCAGGTCAGAGTGCACTGCCTGTTTTTCCCCCTTAGAGCGCTTCAAGACAGAAAACCAAATTATAGTATCCTATCTCTGGTTTTCATCTATGTAGTGCAGGGAAAAGGCCTTCCCAACAAGAGAGAGCTGAAAAGCATTTAATGTGACAAAGGCCTTGAAACAGTGAGAGAAGGTTAAGATCCTGGATGTGATCCTGTATAGGGTAAGCAAGGACCAGTATGTTGTGCCAACTGTCCTTGTCAAGCTTTGACTCCAGAGTGTTTATGATGATCTGATCAGAGTTTTTTGGATTGATATGAAATATGTTATGTGTTGCTACTGACACCTTCGCCAGAGGGAGGAGCACCACTTAAAAGTATCTTAAAAAGTCTTTGGAACTGGTATGCATTGATTTTCCTGGCAGCCAAGGATCACAGTGGCTATGCTATATATTAGCAATACTACTGGCCACTTCACTTAAATCATTTAAAACATAATCACCTTCCCATGTCATGACCAGTCAGAGAAACATGCTGCATGTGTACTGTGGGATCAGGGTGCAAACTATGAGGCCCAGTTGATTTACAAGCCGTTGCAGGTTGATGGAGTGAAAAAGACAAAAATGATAGCCCCATGGGAAATGGTCATTCAGTTGACCTTTAGGCAGCATGATCAGAGCCTTACCATGCAGATCCAAGCAGAAATGGCCTCCAATATTGCAAACATAGGCAATTTGCTAACAACTGTACAGCTCTTAAGTCAACAGGTTATGTATCCTTCTTCTTTATGTATGGTAGGATTCCTGTGGTGCCAGCAGATGCATGAAGAGAAACAATGATGCCACAGATTATGACAAGTATGTGAATGGAAAGAGGGATGACCTCAATGAAGCCCTTAACCAGGCCCAATTTAATGTGGATACCACTCAGAAACAACAAGCAGACCTGTACAATCTGTGTGCTAAAGGCTGTGTCATCAGGGATGGGGACCAGGTCCTGTTGGCCAAAAAGGTTGAACATAGAAAAAGGAAACTGGCTGATAGACAGGAATCCATACCATACATATTGGTCTCTTCTCTTCTCTTTTTTTTGGAATGTAATGTTCACTTGTATTTATGTGCATTTTATTTGGTGATTGTTTAATAAGTTTGTAGTGTTTACTTATTCATTTATTTATTTTCATATTCTGTTTATTTTGTGGGTGTTTTGTTTGAGTTTGGACCCTAAAAATCCTCATAAATCATCGTTCTTGTTTTATGGTGATGCTGCTGGTTTTCCATATAGTCATTTGATATATGAGATTGTTGTGCTTGTAATAAAAGGACCTTGTGATTAGTGATCATTTTCTTAATTCACCTCTGGTAATCTTCCAAATTGCTCACCAAACCTGAGTGGAAAATAACAGGATTGATTGACCTCCTACAACCTTAAGGTGGTATTGTAGTTCATGTTCAACTATTTTGGGATCATTCAAGGGAGGTGTACTGTGGGCTTAGTGGATTGGACTTACACATAAGTTGGTGAGAGAGTTTGTCAGTCCTGTCACTGCTGAAGGAACCTTGAGTATGGCTCCCCTAAGTGTCTCAAATTCAAGCCCTAGCAATACTGTATCTTAAATTAGCAGAATAGGTAGAGACCAGTGAACAGATTAATTCAGAATATGAAACAGATTCCTGCATACTCTATAAACCCACTCGCAGCCCACTAAGTCTTTACTTTGGTAATTAGAAGAGCTTATGTTGTAGAAGCTGTACACGCTTAGCTTATTAGCCCAGTAACTGGTTGCCAGTAGCAGCCACTTGGAAATAGTATCAGGTGGTATAACACCTCCTTCAGCAAGCTGGCATTGGAATATCTGATCTGATCTGACTCTCCTTGTGAGTGGGCTACAAGAATTGCATATCGAAGTTGTCTGACATCCACATAGTACCAATTTGCTGGCCAAGTCGGGTGTGGAGTATGTAGCCATGATATTATAATCATATTGTAATCATTCTTGTTTATTTATTTTTGTTGTTTTATGCCAAAATCATTTTGGATCATTTGTACTGTGTCCAGTTAGACTTGCAAACAATATCTGAATAAGCCAGAGGCATTTTGGTGCTTGGATCGAAGCACATTTAACTCATTGGCCTTTATCGCTAAGATGTGTGAGGAGAAAATCAGATGCAAAACACACAGCCAGATCTTGAGCACGAGGGGTGGATCTATGATGCTTTAGGGTTGTTTAGCAACCAGTGGCACAGAAAGGATAGACAGAAAACTGGACTGCCTACTGATCATACCTTTACTCAGAAACAAAATGTATACACAAAATAATCTGACGTACCTTCAATTGCAATTATTTTCGTCTCCAGAGTTTTAAGGATTCTGTCCAGCACATCAAAGCCATCCACTTTAAATTTATAGTCAGTGTCTGGATCGGAGGCAATGACGTCCAGCTCTTTTTCTGCATTTACGTTGTTAAAAGCCCCACCAACCTAAACAAAGTAAAATACAGAGCACATGCAGAGACACGTTACCAGCAGTTAAGCTAAATCAAGATTGCTGGTGAAGGATTCATACAATGTCTGGGGCGTCCAGGAGAAATCTGGAACCTAACTTTGTTCTTCAAACTGGAGCTCAAGATCTGATCTACTTCTCTCACAATAACATATTCATGTTACTTTGTATTGTATGTCTAATTATTTACATCTGTTCTAATCAGATCTGCTGTTCTTACTGCTGAACATAAGATGGTATTCTCATATATTGAATCGTGCCCGCTGTATCACAAAACGTATTGTATCGCCAATATACAGCCCTATTCAAACAGGTTTGGTAACCGATATTATCATACATCATTATGTACATGCTTGTATTATTTTAATATTATCAGATTATGTCATGTTCTATTACGGGCTAAGTAACTTAAGAGAAAGTGCTGAAAACAGAATATTCGCACTACCTCGTGGTTTACAGGGTCTGAGTTAGGAATCTGTAGTGTAGAGTGTGTAGGAGACGTTGGAGAATATCTTACCCCTATGGCGTAGCGAATAATGTTATTTTGCTCTGCATTTTTAACAGCTGCCTTCAGACCAGTAGTAGTTGATACACCATCAGTAATAACAATCAAAACTCGATTTGCATTCTGCCTGGCTTTTTTGACAAACAATTCATTCCTGTGTGAAATAAATGAACAGGTGAGGCAAAGATTCAGTAGTAGAGGTGTTTCAAAGTTGGCACCTATTAAAATTTATATTAAATATTAAATTAAATGCAGTGCAAGTAATGTGAATTTTCACACACATGAAAAAATCCTTACACAAGCTTGTTGATACCACCTGCAGTGTTAGTATATCGTCTCATTTGCCCAATTTGCGTTATTTGTGCAGTGTCTAAAACAGAAGTGAAGTCTACGTGGATTATACAGTCATCAGAATACTGTGCCACTGCAAACTGCAAAGGACAACATAACATGTAATATTAAAGTCCAGAATAATGAATAATGGAAGTCAATGATCAGACAGAAAATAAAGAAAGAGACATGCATGACAATTCATTGTAAACAGTGTAAAATAGAAAAAAGCAAGAACACTATGAAATAACAATTTGAAGAACAAGTGGAAGGTTCAATCTATATATACAATATTATATATATATATATATATATATATATATATATATATATATATATATATATATATATATATATATATATATATTACTACAGCTGCTTACTACACTTACATGTTCACAATAAAGTTCTCAGGTACACTAAAGCTGGCAGTATATGAAATAAAACAAAATCAAATTGCCACCAAGCAAGGATCCAATGATTATGACTAATCACAGTCAGGGGAAGGTCTCAGAACAAAGGATCCAGTAATTAGGACCAATCACAGTCAGGGGGAGGTCTCAGAACAAAAGAATGCAGTGCTTCGTAACCATCACAGTTATATTAATTTATAGTGTTAGGACCTGTCTGGAAAATATTTATACAGTTTGAGACATTTCCGTACGTACCCGAACATCCCCGGTAAGTAATCCTTTGACCAGCGTTATAACAAAATCCTTCATTTTAGTGAAATCGGAGGGATTTACACTCCCAGAGCCATCCAACAAAAAAGCAATGTCTGTTTGAGCAGTCGGGCAGCCTGACGATGAAGAACAGAACAAATGGATCACCAAAAAGAGAATTAAGTGTAGTGTTCTGGATTTCTGTTTGGTTTGTTGCCCCCCATCTTACTTCTCAGTTCCCTTGGTACTGGCCCATCAACTCTGCTGTTATCAATCGTAAAACACATGCCGTTGTAGGTGGTAGCAGATTTGCAGTTTTTGGGAATGGTTGGACCACAAACCTGAGGACAAAAAGGTTTAGGATTTAACACAAAGTTCAAACTAAAACTTTGAAGTTGAGGTAGAGAGGGAAGTCCACCGTTCACCATAGTGGTCATCATTAAGGTCAAATCAGATCAAGTGACTTATGCAGCACCAAAGAGATTAAATCAGGCTTTGTTTACAGTTAAAGTGTCCTAAATCTGTTTTTCTTCATCTTTTAAATGTGATCTGCATAAATCTGGACAGATCAGCTCCGAAACTAAGAACAATGCCTCGCATGTCTCATCCAGAGGTAAACGATGACTGCCGATGGATGCAGGTCTGTTCCCAGTCTTATCTTCTCCAGCATCACAGGAGCGAACTGCCTGTTAACTAGCTAGTCCTCTAAGCAGTGCTTTCACAGGTATTAAATACTTAACAATACCATTAAGTGAATTTCATTTGTTAAACATGATTTTTTAATACAGAATAAATCACAGAATCACAGAAGTGCCTTAGGATTGAAAAATGTTGTTTTATTCTGCTGAGCTTCTCGTTAAAGCTAAAAACACGCAGCGACTTACTCTCACATAACGATTGAAAGTTCCCCATTTTATAATTTCTTCCCTAAAGTCCGTCCCCCAACCCTTGCGGTGCGTGATTCTATATGCTGGATGGTCTTCTGACTCCTGCAGTGCATGATTGTATATGCCGGATGGTCTTCTGACTCCTGCAGTGCATGACTGTATATGCCGGATGGTCTTCTGACCCCTGCAGAGCGTGATTCTATATGCTGGATGGTCTTCTGACCCCTGCAGAGCGTGATTCTATATGCTGGATGGTCTTCTGACCCCTGCAGAGCGTGATTCTATATGCTGGATGGTCTTCTGACCCCTGCAGAGCGTGATTTTATATGCCGGATGGTCTTCTGAACTCTGCTGTGCATGACTGTATATGTCGGATGGTCTTCTGGCAGATGGTCTTCTGACCCCTGCAGAGTGTAATTCTATATGCTGGATGGTCTTCTGACCCCTGCAGAGTGTAATTCTATATGCTGGATGGTCTTCTGACTCCTGCAGTGCATGACTGTATATGCCGGATGCCCTAACCCTAACCCTAATGTCTTACAGGCTACAGATTCTCCACATTGGAGCGCCATTATATACCAAGCAATGCCAAATCTGACCAGTCAAATTCAGGATGCACGGTACATACAGTTCATGGTCAAATTTCATGATATTTGTACAAAAAGCAAATATGTAATGGATGTGTTTTCAGTGCTATTGACTGAAAGAGTCTAGAGTCTTACCATTATCTTTGAAGACTGTGGATCTTTAGTCATTGACAGACCAAGCGACATGTTAACAGCCTCGGCTGGCTCTGTGTCCAGTTTTCAAAGAGCATGATTAGTTACATTTTGCAAAAGTGCATCTGAATGTACAGTAAAAATAATAAAATAATATAAACAACAAATGTGATGGTTAAATACCGTTCAGCTGTAACGGTGAACAGCTCGCTGAGCTTGTAGAACAGCTGTAAACTTGCCCCCTTTTTTTGGTCTGATGCTGCAGTAAAGGATCACTCACGATCAAACTGAGAAGAGACGGAAGAGTTTTTGTTAGTTAGTTTTACCAACAACCAACAAAGTTTACTTTCTCAGTGGCAACTAAAATCCAGATGTTAAACACCTGTCAGTGTTATTTATGCTAGGTTTCCTGTGAAACCTTACGTACACTGTATTTAATACAATGCAATGGAATTCTGGTGTTCACCCAATTTTCATGTACAACCTCATTTCTAAAGAACTGTGGCAGTATGTAAAATGGTGCTGAAACAGAAAGCAATGATTAGTAAATTCTGTTTGATCTGTATTCAATAGAAAACAGCACAATAACACAGAATTCAATATAACCCTAATTCCAAAAAAGTTGGGATGCTATGTAAAATGTTAATGAAATGTTAATATGTTATTAGAAACATAATGCAAGGATTTGTGAATCTTACAGAACACAATTCCATTCCACAATTCCAACATAGAGCACATATCAGATGTTAAAAGAGATTTGAACATTTCATGAAAATTATTAACCCATTTAGAACTTGATGGAGGCAATGCATCTCAAAAAAGAAGAAATAGGGGCAACAAAAGCTTGGAAAGTAAGTGGAGCTAATACAAAGCAGCTGTAGCAATTTCTAGAGAGGCGGGGTCTCTCAGAAGATGTGAGCAAGATTCACCAACCTGCGAAAAACTGTGTCTGAATATTGTGAAACAATTTCAGAAAAAAATGTTCTTCCACATGAAAGCGCGAAGACTTTGGATATCCTACCATCTACAGTACATATTCTTATCTGGAGAAGTCCCTGTGCACAAGGGACAAGGCTGACGGTCAATATTGGATGCTCGTATTCTTAGGGATCTCAGACAGCACTGCATTAAAAACAAGCACGATTCTATCCTGGAAATCATTGCATGGGCTCTGTGTCTGTAAACACAGTTCGCTGTGTGATCCACAAATGATACATATGTTGAAGCTGCATCATCATGTAAAGTAGAAGCTGCACGATCCAAAAGCTCTGCCGTCTTCTCTGGGCCAAAGCTCATTTAACATGGACTGAGGCAAAATGGAAAACTGTTCTGTGGTCAGATGAATCAAAATTTGAAATTCTTTTTGGAGACCATGAAGGTGTGTCCTGCAGACTCATAAGGAGAAAGAGAGGGAGCGTCCAGCTTGTTATCGGCAAACAGTTGAGAAGCCTGTATCTCTAATGGTCAGGAGTTGCATTACTGTTTATGGGATGGCATAACCCTGTTTTGCCTGTTCAGAGAGGAGTTCATGTGGATAGAGCTGCCAGCCAGGAAGGGTGCTCACTTCCCCAAAGTGTGTGTGCTCACTGGTTGTGTGTGTATGTGTGTGTTTTTACTGCACAGGTCAAACTGTTCTGTGTGAAAGCACAGCGGTCAATAAGTCTGGTTTTAAAGCCGTGCCAACTGAAGGGTCAAAGGACAACAAACTGTCTCAACTTTTTCCAAATAATTTGTATTTTACAGACATAACTTTTAAAAAGAATATGTCGGACATTTATATATAAAATATATATATATATATATATATATATATATATATATATATATATATATATATATATATATATATATATAAAAATGTATGTACTGCTGAGTATCTCTATGTTACTGTATGTACTGCTGAGTGTCTCTATGTTACTGTATGTACTGCTGAGTATCTCTATGTTACTGTATGTACTGCTGAGTGTCTCTATGTTACTCTATGTACTGCTGAGTGTCTCTATGTTACTGTATGTACTGCTGAGTGTCTATGTTACTGTATGTACTGCTGAGTATCTCTATGTTACTGTATGTACTGCTGAGTATCTCTATGTTACTGTATGTACTGCTGAGTGTCTCTATGTTACTGTATGTACTGCTGAGTATCTCTATGTAACTGTATGTACTGCAGAGTGTCTCTATGTTGCTGTATGTACTGCTGAGTATCTCTATGTTACTGTATGTAATACTGAGTGTCTCTATGTTACTGTATGTAATACTGAGTGTCTCTATGTTACTGTATGTACTGCTGAGTGTCTATATTACTGTATGTACTGCTGAGTGTCTCTATGTTACTGTATGTACTGCTGAGTGTCTCTATGTTACTGTATGTACTGCTGAGTGTCTATGTTACTGTATGTAATACTGAGTATCTCTATGTTACTGTATGTACTGCTGAGTATCTCTATGTTACTGTATGTAATACTGAGTATCTCTATGTTACTGTATGTACTGCTGAGTATCTCTATGTTACTGTATGTACTGCTGAGTGTCTCTATGTTACTGTATGTACTGCTAAGTGTCTATATTACTGTATGCACTGCTGAGTATCTCTATGTTACTGTATGTACTGCTGAGTATCTCTATATTACTGTATGTAATACTGAGTATCTATATGTTACTGTATGTACTGCAGAGTGTCTCTATGTTACTGTATGTACTGCAGAGTGTCTCTATGTTGCTGTATGTACTGCTGAGTATCTCTATGTTACTGTATGTAATACTGAGTGTCTCTATGTTACTGTATGTAATACTGAGTATCTCTATGTTACTGTATGTACTGCTGAGTATCTCTATGTTACTGTATGTACTGCTGAGTGTCTATATTACTGTATGTACTGCTGAGTATCTCTATGTTACTGTATGTAATACTGAGTATCTCTATGTTACTGTATGTACTGCTGAGTATCTCTATGTTACTGTATGTAATACTGAGTATCTCTATGTTACTGTATGTACTGCTGAGTATCTCTATGTTACTGTATGTACTGCTGAGTGTCTATGTTACTGTATGTACTGCTGAGTATCTCTATGTTACTGTATGTACTGCTGAGTGTCTCTATGTTACTGTATGTACTGCTGAGTGTCTATGTTACTGTATGTACTGCTGAGTATCTCTATGTTACTGTATGTACTGCTGAGTGTCTCTATGTTACTGTATGTACTGCTGAGTGTCTATGTTACTGTATGTACTGCTGAGTATCTCTATGTAACTGTATGTACTGCAGAGTGTCTCTATGTTGCTGTATGTACTGCTGAGTATCTCTATGTTACTGTATGTAATACTGAGTGTCTCTATGTTACTGTAGGTAATACTGAGTGTCTCTATGTTACTGTATGTACTGCTGAGTGTCTATATTACTGTATGTACTGCTGAGTATCTCTATGTTACTGTATGTACTGCTGAGTGTCTCTATGTTACTGTATGTACTGCTGAGTATCTCTATGTTACTGTATGTAATACTGAGTATCTCTATGTTACTGTATGTACTGCTGAGTATCTCTATGTTACTGTATGTACTGCTGAGTGTCTCTATGTTACTGTATGTACTGCTAAGTGTCTATATTACTGTATGCACTGCTGAGTATCTCTATGTTACTGTATGTACTGCTGAGTATCTCTATGTTACTGTATGTAATACTGAGTATCTATATGTTACTGTATGTACTGCTGAGTGTCTCTATGTTACTGTATGTACTGCTAATTGTCTATATTACTGTATGTACTGCTGAGTATCTCTATGTTACTGTATGTACTACTGAGTGTCTCTATGTTACTGTATGTACTGCTGAGTGTCTATGTTACTGTATGTACTGCTGAGTATCTCTATGTTACTGTATGTACTGCTGAGTGTCTATGTTACTGTATGTACTGCTGAGTATCTCTATGTTACTGTATGTACTGCTGAGTGTCTGTTACTGTATGTACTGCTGAGTATCTCTATGTTACTGTATGTACTGCTGAGTGTCTCTATGTTACTGTATGTACTGCTAAGTGTCTATATTACTGTATGTACTGCTGAGTATCTCTATGTTACTGTATGTACTGCTGAGTATCTCTATGTTACTGTATGTAATACTGAGTATCTATATGTTACTGTATGTACTGCTGAGTGTCTCTATGTTACTGTATGTACTGCTAAGTATCTCTATGTTACTGTATGTACTGCTGAGTATCTCTATGTTACTGTATGTACTGCTGAGTGTCTCTATGTTACTGTATGTACTGCTGAGTATCTCTATGTTACTGTATGTACTGCTGAGTGTCTCTATGTTACTGTATGTACTGCTGAGTGTCTATGTTACTGTATGTACTGCTGAGTATCTCTATGTTACTGTATGACTGCTGAGTGTCTATGTTACTGTATGTACTGCTGAGTATCTCTATGTTACTGTATGTACTGCTGAGTGTCTATGTTACTGTATGTACTGCTGAGTATCTCTATGTTACTGTATGTACTGCTGAGTGTCTCTATGTTACTGTATGTACTGCTGAGTGTCTATGTTACTGTATATGTACTGCTGAGTATCTCTATGTAACTGTATGTACTGCAGAGTGTCTCTATGTTGCTGTATGTACTGCTGAGTATCTCTATGTTACTGTATGTAATACTGAGTATCTCTATGTTACTGTATGTACTGCTGAGTGTCTCTATGTTACTGTATGTACTGCTGAGTGTCTATATTACTGTATGTACTGCTGAGTATCTCTATGTTACTGTATGTACTGCTGAGTATCTCTATGTTACTGTATGTACTGCTGAGTGTCTATGTTACTGTATGTACTGCTGAGTATCTCTATGTTACTGTATGTACTGCTGAGTGTCTCTATGTTACTGTATGTACTGCTGAGTGTCTATGTTACTGTATATGTACTGCTGAGTATCTCTATGTAACTGTATGTACTGCAGAGTGTCTCTATGTTGCTGTATGTACTGCTGAGTATCTCTATGTTACTGTATGTAATACTGAGTATCTCTATGTTACTGTATGTACTGCTGAGTATCTCTATGTTACTGTATGTAATACTGAGTATCTCTATGTTACTGTATGTACTGCTGAGTGTCTCTATGTTACTGTATGTACTGCTGAGTGTCTATGTTACTGTATGTACTGATAAGTGTCTCTATGGTAAATCTGATAACATCAGTTTGTTTTATTATTTATGGTCCAAGTGTTCTTTTTAAGAATCTTGTTTTTTATCTTAAATCATTATTTATTTATTTCATGAATAAAATGAGTGTTTGTAAATATGTTCCTGACTGTAAATGTTTACAAACATCAGTAGTTCCTATCAAACTCCACAGTGAACACATAAGGGTTACTTCTGACAGCATGTATGTTAGAAGGTACTGATACAAAAATTATTTTTATTAAAATAGTAATAAAACTGAAATCAGGATTTGTGATGATCAAAAACAAGTAAACTGAGAAATTCCTGGAAGCGGACCTCTTATACATTCTTTATTAAGCCCCTACTGTTGGACCACTAATAGGACAAGCTGCTTTTTATTACTGAGACTGTCTGAGATATCCAAGGACAGAACAGAGAGAAGGTGAACTCTTTCTGGTGTGCTGTCTCTCTTACCTTGAAGTATCTCTCTGTATCACCTTGTAGCCGAAGGCGATGCCTGGGCTTTGAACAAAGGTTTTCCAAGAACTGGACTCAATGTTGAAAGCCATCACTGACTGAGATACTGCAACTTAAAAACACATCAATACACTGTTAGTTTAGTGGCATACACACATCATACATCACACACATGGAATACACACAGATCAGCAAAGACTTCTCTCTACAAGTCTCTCTCTGATTACTGGACGAGCCAGTTAGACATTTGGTTCTACACTTACGGACTGTAGGTCATCTGTTACCCTGTATACTCTCTTCTTTAATGATCAAGTATTATGGGAGGTGGTTCATTCTCAGCACTGCAGTGACACTGACTGGTGTATTAGTGTGTGTTGTGCTGGTGTGAGTGTCACTGCTGGACTGAGAATCGTCCACCAACCAAAACTATCCAGACAACAGTGTCCTGTGTGCGGCGTCCTGTGTCCACTGATGAAGAACTAGAGGAACACAAACTGTGCAGCAGCAGATGAGCTACTGTCTCTGACTCTACATCTACAAGGTGGACCAGCAAGTAGTAGGAGTGTCTAATAGAGTGGACAGTGAGTGGACACAGTGAGCTATCCAAACTTCTGAACTATCCAAAGCTTTGATGAGCTCTGATCTCATAGTTGAAGGTCTGAACTTGTGCTTTCTGTTCTCCAGCTTCTTGTAGAATTCTCCTGTTCCACCTTAAATGGTGCAGCAGTTATGTTCTCATTCAGTGGACCAGAGTGACCCTCTGCTGCCCGGTTTGTTTAATGGGACAGATGCACATGTTCTTGTTCTGGCTCAAGCTCTGTTAGTGATCACTCTAGTCTGAGCCAAACTAAACTCTGTCCCAAGCACGCGGTGACCACGCTAGTCAAACTAACTGGACTTTGGGGGTTGGACACGTAGGATGTGAGGACACCATAAGACGCCAAGTACAGTTTAACTGTATATTTTTTATTCAGGAGCCGTTTTGGTAGCTTTGTTTATAAGTTTTTGGTTCAGTCTCACACATTCGAGAGATTCATCTAGTCGTAGCATTCTCTGGGGCCTCTTTCTAAAGTGTCCACTCAAGATTTGTATAGTATAGTGGTTTCCTATCCTTATTAGCACTACAGCTTGACCTGGTTGGAGCAGTAACCGTGCTAAAGCTAATATAATATTGTTTGCAGGTCCTGGAGAAGCTCTTCTCCATCAAGCTGTTGCCAAAAATACACAACTAGAGACAAAAGATTTCAGATTTACAGCAGGGGTGTTTAATTAGAGTTCAGTAAGGTCCAGTTTCATCAGGCCAAGGTCCAGCCCATCATAATTTCTAACTTGTGTTATGATTCAGTGCCATATCCTTTATACTGAAGTAGCCTAGTTTTAGCATCTTATACCATCAGCTACTGAAACACGTCACACATACCGTTCAGTATATTTCAGCATATTTATGTTTAAATGCTGAACTGAATGAATTATTTATAAATTTCTAATAAATATTTTTTCCTCATTTGAAGTAAACACAAGGGCTACATAAAAAAAACCCACTCAGAATACTTTATAAAAAAAGTGCATTTCAAAAGGTTTCTTTATAGAAACAGTAAATAAAGCAGTGTCTTCTCGTTAACTCAGTTTCACAGCTTGATCTGTTGGTTTGGAGCCGCCTGTGTGAAGAATAAATACAAGTTTTTCCATTTCTTGTTAAAATAGTTGGGTTTCTCCGTCAACTTTCCTTTTTAGAGCCTGTTATTTTTTCTCCGACCTGTTTTACTTTCTGACTGCTGCTTCTTACTTTGTACCTCGCCTGTGCGTATGCCGCACTCCCGAATATACACAGATCTGACCTTACAATCTTACAATGCATGCGATTGGTCTATGAGGTTAATGCGCCGCAAAGCCTGTATACTGTAAAGCTCCACCGCTTAAAATAGTTTTAACGCTTAAACACTTTAAAATGATTTCACTCCTAATAGTTTATCGGTTTGGGTCCGCATTGGACAACATCTGGGTCCGGACCGCGGTCCACCTATTAGTGATCTCTGGTTTACAGAGTCGCCCGATGGCTGTATATGTATCAGAGGGCTTTGTTTTGTAGCTAGCTAGCTCGGCAGAGTGCTAGCAGGCTAACAGGCTAGGCTTTTAGTTTCAGTCAGTTACAGAAAGAAAAAAGGGCAACTACTAGTACAAATATGATAAAAGCTCCAAATGTAAGAGGCTTTAAAGCCCAACATCACTTGTTAGCTTAATGCTACAAAACACTGTCACTCTTATGTAGGCGTTAGCATTATGCTAACTTAGCCTTAACAAGCCATTCACAAAAAAATAAAAAATTCAGTATGAACCACAAGGTTTACGCGTCTTCATCATTGCATAGTCCTAGAAAAGTCTGTTCTTTCACTGTTGCTGGTTCCCTTCGCGCTGCTGAAGGCTGTGGATTAAGATCACCACAAGCACTAGTCACTACAGACCCACAAGTACAGAACTGGTCTAATCTGGTTTACTGGTCTAAACTGGTTTAAACAGGTCTAAGCTGGTTTATCCTGGTCTAAACTTGTCTGTGCTGGTCTAAACTGGTTGGTGCTTGTCTAAGATGGTTTAAATTGGTTTATGCTGGTGGAAGCTCCAGGTTTGTGATTGTCTAAACTGGTTTGTGCTTGTCTAAACTGGTTTATGCTGTTTTGTGCTTGTCTAAACTGGTTTGTGTTTGCTTAAGATGGCTTAAATTGGTTTATGCTGGTCTAAACTGGTTTGTGCTGGTCTAAACTGGTTTTAGCTGTTTTGTGCTTGTCTAAACTGGTTTGTGCTTTCCTAAGATGGCTTAAATTGGTTTATGCTGGTCTAAACTGGTTTGTGCTGGTCTAAGCTGTTTTGTGCTTGTCTAAACTGGTTTGTGCTTTCCTAAGATGGCTTAAATTGGTTTGTGCTTGTCTAAACTGGTTTGTGCTGGTCTAAACTGGTTTATACTGTTTTGTGCTTGTCTAAACTGGTTTGTGGTGGTCTAAACTGGTTTATGCTGTTTTGTGCTTGTCTAAACTGGTTTTGTGCCAGCCTAAACTGGTTTATGGTGTTTTGTGCTTGTCTAAACTTGTTTGTGCTGGTCTAAATTGGTTTATGCTGGTTTGTGCTTTCCTAAAATGGCTTAAATTGGTTTATGCTGGTCTAAACTGGTTTGTGCTGGTCTAAGATGGTTTAGACCAACCCAAATGAAAAAAATGTGTGTATTATTTTCTCTGGTTGACATACATTTGAAATACATTACATAGAGACATAGGCATAGATATACTTTATTGACATTCAAATTTACACTGCACAGGACACATTAGAATAGATTCACGTTGCATTGGCTCAGAGTAGATCAGGAATAAATGTTTTTACATTATAGAATGTAGTGCAAAGTGCAATGTAGTGCTTTTGTAGCGCATATGTAAAAAAAACATATGTATATCACCAGATAAATAAATATTAAATTATATATATATATATACAATATAATGTATTGCATCTGAGCTCCCAGGTATGGAGTAGCAGTATTTTATTTAGAGTTCAGCAGTCTTGTGGCATGTGGGAAGAAGCTGTTTTTGAACCTGGCTGTTCTGCTTCAGAGACTCCGAAACCTCCCTCCAGAGGCCAGCAGCGAGAACGGTCCATAGTGGGGGTGGGAAAGGGGTCTGTTAATGTTCTGAGCTCTAGCTGGGCTGCAACCTGTCACAGTGTTCTGTACAGTTCCTAAAGTATATCCTGAAATATGCTGTAGTTTTTGGAATGTATTTCAAAACGTACATTTTGAACTGTTATGTATTTCAAATGTATCTTAAGAGAAAATATACATACAAACAATTTTTCATATGGTTTGGCATATTAACCAAATATATTTTACAATAACTTTATTTTAAAAAGCATGAGGACGAATTTCACATAGAAACATGAATATATATCACAGCGTAGTTAGTGCTGAAACTGAATCTACAGGATATCATTAGTGCACTGTTAGGATTCCTGAGCATTCAAGGGTTCTGTTGGCATTTCCTGTGTTTGACCTCATTTGCTCTCCAGTGGAAAATGCAATGAGATGTTTAAGGGGTCAGAAGACTTAATGGTAATACTCCAAACATTCCTCTGGAGTAACACCAGTAACCAAAAGAGACATAGATCAATGAGAGAATACAGGAGAGATACAGGAGAGATAACAGGAAATAATACAGGAGAGCTAACAGGAGAGCTAACAGGAGAGCTAACAGGAGAGCTAACAGGAGAGCTAACAGGAGAGAATACAGAAGAGCTAACAGGAGAGCTAACAGGAGAGCTAACAGGAGAGCTAACAGGAGATAATACAGGAGAGATAACAGAAGAGCTAACAGGAGAGCTAACAGGAGAGAATACAGGAGAGATAACAGAAGAGCTAACAGGAGAGCTAACAGAAGAGCTAACAGGAGAGATAACAGGAGAAAATATGGAGAGATAACAGGAGAGAATACAGGAGAGATACAGGAGAGCTAACAGGAGAGATAACAGGAGAAAATATGGAGAGATAACAGGAGAGAATACAGGAGAGATAACAGGAGAGATACAGGAGAGATACAGGAGAGATAACAGGAGAGAATACAGGAGAGAATACAGGAGAGAATACAGGAGAGATACAGGAGAGATAACAGGAGAGCTAACAGGAGAGATACAGGAGAGAATACAGGAGAGAATACAGGAGAGAATACAGGAGAGATACAGGAGAGATAACAGGAGAGATAACAGGAGAGAATACAGGAGAGAATACAGGAGAGAATACAGGAGAGATACAGGAGAGAATACAGGAGAGAATACAGGAGAGAATACAGGAGAGAATACAGGAGAGAATACAGGAGAGATACAGGAGAGATACAGGAGAGAATACAGGAGAGCTAACAGGAGAGATACAGGAGAGAATACAGGAGAGAATACAGGAAGTACAGGAGAGATAACAGGAGAGCTAACAGGAGAGATACAGGAGAGAATACAGGAGAGAATACAGGAAGTACAGGAGAGATAACAGGAGAGAATACAGGAAGTACAGGAGAGATAACAGGAGAGAATACAGGAGAGAATACAGGAGAGAATACAGGAGAGATACAGGAGAGAATACAGGAGAGAATACAGGAGAGATACAGGAGAGATACAGGAGAGAATACAGGAGAGAATACAGGAGAGATACAGGAGAGATACAGGAGAGATAACAGGAAAGAATACAGGAGAGATACAGGAGAGAATACAGGAGAGAATACAGGAGAGAATACAGGAGAGATACAGGAGAGATAACAGGAGAGAATACAGGAGAGGTACAGGAGAGAATACAGGAGAGATACAGGAGAGAATACAGGAGAGATACAGGAGAGAATACAGGAGAGATAACAGGAGAGAATACAGGAGAGAATACAGGAGAGAATACAGGAGAGAATACAGGAGAGAATACAGGAGAGATACAGGAGAGAATACAGGAGAGAATACAGGAGAGATACAGGAGAGATAACAGGAGAGCTAACAGGAGAGATACAGGAGAGAATACAGGAGAGAATACAGGAAGTACAGGAGAGATAACAGGAGAGCTAACAGGAGAGATACAGGAGAGATATCAGGAGAGAATACAGGAGAGATAACAGGAGAGATACAGGAGAGATACAGGAGAGATAACAGGAGAGAATACAGGAGAGAATACAGGAGAGAATACAGGAGAGATACAGGAGAGATAACAGGAGAGCTAACAGGAGAGATACAGGAGAGAATACAGGAGAGAATACAGGAGAGAATACAGGAGAGATACAGGAGAGATAACAGGAGAGATAACAGGAGAGAATACAGGAGAGAATACAGGAGAGATACAGGAGAGAATACAGGAGAGAATACAGGAGAGAATACAGGAGAGAATACAGGAGAGATACAGGAGAGATAACAGGAGAGCTAACAGGAGAGATACAGGAGAGAATACAGGAGAGAATACAGGAAGTACAGGAGAGATAACAGGAGAGCTAACAGGAGAGATACAGGAGAGAATACAGGAGAGAATACAGGAAGTACAGGAGAGATAACAGGAGAGAATACAGGAAGTACAGGAGAGATAACAGGAGAGAATACAGGAGAGAATACAGGAGAGAATACAGGAGAGATACAGGAGAGAATACAGGAGAGAATACAGGAGAGATACAGGAGAGATACAGGAGAGAATACAGGAGAGAATACAGGAGAGATACAGGAGAGATACAGGAGAGAATACAGGAGAGATACAGGAGAGAATACAGGAGAGAATACAGGAGAGAATACAGGAGAGATACAGGAGAGATAACAGGAGAGAATACAGGAGAGAATACAGGAGAGATACAGGAGAGAATACAGGAGAGATACAGGAGAGAATACAGGAGAGATACAGGAGAGAATACAGGAGAGATAACAGGAGAGAATACAGGAGAGAATACAGGAGAGATACAGGAGAGAATACAGGAGAGATACAGGAGAGAATACAGGAGAGATAACAGGAGAGAATACAGGAGAGATACAGGAGAGAATACAGGAGAGAATACAGGAGAGAATACAGGAGAGATACAGGAGAGAATACAGGAGAGATACAGGAGAGATAACAGGAGAGATACAGGAGAGAATACAGGAGAGAATACAGGAGAGATACAGGAGAGAATACAGGAGAGAATACAGGAGAGAATACAGGAGAGATACAGGAGAGAATACGGGAGAGAATACGGGAGAGAATACAGGAGAGATACAGGAGAGAATACAGGAGAGATACAGGAGAGATAACAGGAGAGATACAGGAGAGAATACAGGAGAGATAACAGGAGAGATAACAGGAGAGATAACAGGAGAGAAAACAGGAGAGAACACATTTCAGTAGTGTCACCTCACAACAGTGAATCTCACAGCCTTCGCCTCTCTGATAGACTTCTGCTAATTCAGACAAAGGAAGGAACCTCAGTGGACAGTGTACTAAAGGAATCTAAGAACTGGGAGAGTCTACATGTTGGAAGCACATACTATGACCAGGTTTTGAGACATATTGGTCATCAGAGATTCCAGCCAATCAGGTGATGACATCCTGACATCATGGAGGTGAGCAGTAACTCAGTGGATGGAAAACAACTGCATTACTTTTGACTTCAGAAACCGCCGCCGCCATGCTTCTGCCAGATGTGAATGTCATATAATTTCTAACCAGCATGCATCCTGTTATGTCAGCGCTGCATGGGGTCGCAATACAGCGAACGCAACCACACCCCCGGCATGCATGTTGTCGAGGTTCCATAAATAAATGTGGCTTTAATGACGTATGAACTGTAGAAACAAGTACAGTCAGCTTCAGTGTGTTCAAGCACGAACGTCCTAATTCATGCAGGTGGGAGCAAATTCAGTAGACAGCCAATAAAATGACAGCATCCACCAGCTTGTGAGCCAACGGCTGCTCTCAAAGAGGCCTGGCAGTGAGTGCACTGCTCCCCCTGCTGGCCAAACTTTATAGTGAAAGGAATAAAGTGTAAAATAAGCAGTACAGCATTAATTACAGCTGTGCTATGTGTTGTTTATTATATGGGCGGAGTCAGAAGTATTAAACAAAGGTACCCAGTGTAACGTGTCTTTGAATTGTAAGAATGAACAGCATTTTGTTTATATTAGTGTACATGTAGAACCAGTACTTAGTGCTGCACAAATTATTAATGTTGTTTTCTAATTGTATTATTATTATTGATATTATAATTAAGGTAATTAATATTTAAATTATTAACAGTAAAATACTGAAATTCGCATACAGTCTTTTGTATTATCAGATTTGAGGAACTACTACAAACTGCTGAGACATTAAAGGGGAATTCCAGCTATTTTAAACTGGGGGGGGGTTGGCAGAGTGCAATGTCTGCGGTTGGCCGAGACCCAAAAATGGGTTCAAATAAACAAGATAGATACTTTCAATTGTAATTTTGTATATATATATATATATATATATATATATATATATATATATATATATATATATATATATATATATATATATATATATACAGCTGACCCCTCTCATCCTTGACCTCACATCTTCCCTCTGGCAGACACTTCCCTCTGGCAGAAGACCCAGAACCATCAAGACCTGCTACCAGCTTTTTCCCCAGAGCGGCTACTCTCAGTTATTGCTGGGCGGTATATTGGTTCACACCGAAAACCGGTTTTTATTTTTCTAATGATATGAATTTTTCATATTCCAGCCACACCGGTTTAAACAGCTCAAACACGTCTGGAACGAAGCACAATTATTAGTGGAGTTGTTGAGCGTGGACTTCTGCACCACAAGTTGAACCAGACAATGAAGTAGAAGATGATGACCCTGAAAAAAGGAGCCGTGTCTGTCGTCTGGAGGTACTTCTGGTTTAAAAGGTTGAACGTGGATCAAACGATCACCTACTGCAAACGCTGTCGAGCTAAAGTTGTGGCGGGAGGTGGTAACACGAGCGACCTGGTGCACCACCTTGGCCGCAAACATGCTTTGAAGTAGTACCAAGAACGCATGAAACTAAAATCACCAGGGAGTACCTTCAGCAAACGCTTCAACAAGCAAGTCAGACATCACATCACAAGCTACTCCCTACGACAGAAGAAGCAAGATTGTGATAACCGACTCCAGAACAGTTCATACAGTCAAACACTCGGTTCTGATAAGCACAGTTTGAAAAACTTTAGTGAAATAGTGATCCTCAAGTTGGAAGATACAAGCAGAGCTGACTATGGTCTCCCACTATTCAACGACCGCAGGTTTGTGGTCCAGTCGCTCAGTGGAACCTCATCTGAGCAGCAATTCTTCTTGCAAACAATGTGGTTCACAAGTCATGCGTGACCCAAAAAACCCTCAAATACAGTGAAACCAGTATCATTTGAAAAAATACAGTGAATACCATAGAAACTTGGTCATATGGCCCAGCTCTACTCTCAGTAACCACAGTGGTCACCCTGCACTTCAAACTCAAACCTGAACTGAATCTCATTGTATAACATAATGCATAATAGCACAGCTGTGGAGATTCTGTACGTACCAGCTCTTATACTATATGTCTACTCAGACTCACTATCTCATTAGCACCTCTCCTGGCTCCTTATTACTCTTACTATTCTTATTCTTTATTCTATTCATTCATTCATTGTATCGTATTGTACCTCTCCCTTAGTGAGCCTCACCAAGACAAATTGTGATTCTGATATAGACCAAATAAAACGTCCTCTCAGGCCAGCTTTGGCCCCCGGGCATCATTTATAACACCCTAATGCATCATAGATGACACCTCAAAGCGAGTGACGAGAGAGAGAGAGAGATGCAGAGATGTAGAGAAGACTGATCATTTAAGGAAGTTGCTTAAGACTGCAAACTTCATCACCTGCCATAAAAGGACATGTTGAACGTATCAGTGTTGTATCACAATGCCAGTCAAAGCCGCTGACGACTGAGCAGCATGTTTCCCACTCACTCTTCTTAAAATAGCCACCCCAGATGTGGCAAAGCGCCCCTCTCTGCTTTGTTGACATTCTTCAGTTTTATATACTGAAACTACAGAAGGGGAGCTCCACCATTTTTTTAAAAATCCTGCATAAATTGAAGGGTTGTGATGCCAACCAAGGCATTAAGAGTGGCTGGGTGTGAAACACAGTGGTGGTGAATGGAAGCAGGCGTCCACCTCATTGGCGTGAGACATTGTTTCACAACAGTTCTGAGAAGATTTTGGCCCTAAAATCAAGTTATTTTCGGTTTTTTATTATTATATAGTATTACATTCGTTGTAAACACACTTAGAAGACCCGTGTAGGTTCACTGGTGGTTTTGATAGTAAATAAAATGGCTATGATAACATTGTGACCCCTCACAACCACTGTAAAGAAACCCGACTCTCTACAAGCAACCATTTCACTACAAACTTCTCTGAAAAACTCGGAATTTGGGCGGACTTCCCCTTTTAGATACTTCCTCAAACTTATTCCCTCTTTCTGAAAGCCAGAGTTCTGAAAATACTGACATATTCCGTGCACACTTTACAGTGTACGTTGATAAAGTCCTATATTATAAATATTATAATTATGTTATAATATATAATAAATGCAAATCCACAAGCAGCACCAGCTGATCATTTATTACCGTGTAGTTACACTATTATTAACCTCTTATTAACCTCTTAGACCAGCTTCCCACTGCATCTGCTACATCTGCGTTCCTCTAGTTCTCAGAGATGAGGAGAAGCTTCAGATCTTCATGAATGAGTAATAGAAGAATTAAAACAGAGGCAGTTCAGAGCTGATGGTGGTCTTACCTGAGAGCAGCAGGAAGCGGGTCAGAGGATTCCAGCCCATGCTGAACGCTGTGATGAGGATCAGAGAGACGGGGGTGCGGGATGCATGAGAGGGGCTGTGGAGGCAGTGGACGTTTGAAAGCTGCTTGAAAAGGAGTGTTAGAAAGCTAGAAGAGTGGGGGAGTGTCAGAGTAGGTCCAGGAGGAACAGAGCAGAAGAGGAAATAGCTGCAGCGGACACAAAACGAGAAGAGATTCTGTGAAAATAGGGTCTCTAAATTAAAAACCTTGAAAGGTCATATTAATAACAGCGACGCCTCCGGCTCCGTTTTCAGACCCGTTATTCACCCTGAGCTTGCTTATCTCCGCCCCCAACCACACCAACACCGCCCCCCCCCCCTGCCCCCCCCTCAAAACACACACACACGCGCAACCCGGTCTAAAGAGGAAACTCCATTGTTACGCGGAACTCTATGTTATATTGCAACTTCTGGTGATGACCATAACCATAAAAATCACACCACCATAGCAACACGTCCAGCTGTTATAGAAAAACAACTCATCCAGACAATGAACCGCTGTGAACTGGGGAGAACATCTTACAGCCGTGTCAATGGATAGAACATTCCAGAACATTGTGAATAGAGCTGTGCAAGTGGGGGAGTGCTATCTAGAACAGTGTGATTAGGGAGAGCTATTTAGAACAGTGTGAGTTGGGGAGAGCTTTCTAGAACATTATGAGAGCTTTCTAGAACATTATGGGAGCTATCTAGAACGGTGTGAGTTGGGGAGAGCTTTCTAGAACATTATGAGAGCTTTCTAGAACATTATGAGAGCTATCTAGAACAGTGAGAGTGGGGAGAGCCATTTAGAGAAGCAAGAGTAAGGGAGCGCGTTCTAGAACAGTACGAGAGCTATCCAGAACAGTGTGAGGGGGGAGAGCTTCCTGGAACAGTGAGAGTGGGGAGATCTTTCCAGATCGGTATGAGAGCTATCCAGAACAGTGTGAGTGGGGAGAGCTTTTGAGAACTATCTAGAACAGCGTGAGTGGGCTATTACTTTCTAGATCAGTACAGGAGCTATCCAGTGTAAGTGGGGAGAGCTATCCAGAACAGTGTCAGTGGGGGAAAACTATCTAGATCAGAACAAGAGCTATCCAGTGTGAGTGGGGAGAGCTTTCCATATCAGTATGAGAGCTATCCAGAACAGTATGAGTGGGGAGAGCTTTTTAGATCAGTATGAGAGCTATCAAGAACAGTGTGAGTGGGGAGAGCTTTTTAGATCAGTATGAGAGCTATCCAGAACAGTATGAGTGGGGAGAGCTTTTTAGATCAGTATGAGAGCTATCAAGAACAGTGTGGGTGGGGGAGAGCTTTCTAGCACAGCATGAGGGCTATGCAGAACAGTGTGATTGGAGAAAGCTATCTAGAACAACGAGCGGGGGCATCTTTCCAGAAGAGGGTGAATGGGGGAAGCTACTTATGTGAGTGGGTACAGCTTTCTAGAGCAGTGTTAGTGGGGAGAGCTATTTAGAACAGCGTACGAGGGCAAAACTATCTAGAACAATGTGAGTAGATACAGATTTACTACAGGTACATCTCCTCCACTCTGCTCCTCACCTCCAACTCCTCCACTCTGCTCCTCATCTCCATCTTCTCCACTCTGTTCCTCACCTTCATCTCCTCCACTCTATTCTTTACTCACTGCCTCCATCTCCTCCACTTTGTTCTTTACCTCCATCTCCTCCACTCTGTTCCTCACCTCCATCTCCTCCACTCTGTTCCTCACCTCCATCTCCTCCACTTTGTTCTTTATCTCCATCTCCTCCACTCTGTTCTTCACCTCCATCTACTCCACTCTGTTCTTCACCTCCATCTCCTCCACTCTGTTCCTCACCTCCATCTCCTCCACTCTGTTCCTCACACACTGCCTCCATTTCCTCCACTCTGTTTTTCACCTCATCTACTCCACTCTGTTCCTCACACACTGCCTCCATCTCCTCCACTCTGTTCCTCATCTCCATCTACTCCACTCTGTTCCTCCTACACTGCCTCCATCTCCTCCACTTTCTTCTCCATCTTCTCCATTCTGTTCTTCATCTCCATCTCCTCCACTCTGTTCTTCACCTCCATCTCTTTCCCTCTGTTCTTCACCTCCATCTCCTCCACTCTGTTCTTCACCTCCATCTCCTCCACTCTGTTCTTCACCTTCATCTCCTCCACTCTGTTCCTCACCTCCATCTCCTCCACTCTGTTCCTCACCTCCATCTCCTCCACTCTGTTCCTCACCTCCATCTCCTCCACTCTGTTCCTCACCTCCATCTCCTCCACTCTGTTCTTCACCTCCATCTCCTCCACTCTGTTCTTCACCTCCATCTCCTCCACTCTGTTCCTCACACACTGCCTTCATCTGGATCTTGTATTATGAACAACTTGTATTTGAATCATTTTTGAAGATGTTATGACTTCAGTGAGGGCGCATCGGACCAGAGGCACCAGGATGTAAGTGCTGCACCTTTTAAGGTGGAGTGGAAAATTAGAATATGCAGCTCGAGAATAAAAAGCCCAGTTTTACTGCAGAAATCATTCAAATAATTTAAATATCGGGAGCTTTGTTTAGGCTTGTGATGTCATGTCTCTGACTCAAGTGCTCTAGAGACAGCCTTGCCAACGGGGGTCCGGAGAAGCAGAGCGCCCAATTTTGAAGAAAATAAGAAAAACCAGGAATTACGCTCCCTCTCGCACCACACATGACCTTTTATTATAATCTTATAGTCTTCAGGAAATCAGAGATAGTGATGTCCGAGTCATAGGCGCAGCTGCGGCACTGCGGTGAAGAGTCAATGATGCAGTTGGCGCATTTTCTAAACCTCAGTGTGTCAAGAAGAAGTGTTTCGCAACAGGAACAGTGCTTATTCAACACATGGCTGCCGGGTGGTGTGTATCGAGGGGGCTTTGATTGGTTGAAATGTGGTTTTGTTTAGCTTTAGTTTATAAATTGACACAGCCAAGCGAGCTACACACACACACACACACATCTTTCTGCTTTTACCCTTCTACAGGGGGCGCCACAGCAAGTCAACTTGCATGCTAGACTTGGCAAAGTGTTTTACGTCGGATGCCCTTCATGACACAACCCTCGCCATGCACCCAGGCTTGAAGCAACAGAGAACCCGGAGGAACCCACTCAAGCACGGAGAGAACATACACACTCCACACAGAACCAACCGGACCGGGAAACCAACCCAGATCATCTTACTGTGGAAACATCCCAGTATTATTATCAGTTCTCATCTAATACCTGCTTTGACTGCTCAGTACTTCATAAAGCTAAATCAAGATTTGCTGCTGAAGGAACTGAATACATTCATACAATGTCTGGGGCGTCCAGGAGAAATCTGGAACCTAACTTTGTTCTTCAAACTGGATCAAGATCTGATCTACTTCTCTCACAATAACATATTCATGTTACTTTGTATTGTATGTATGATTATTTTCATCTGTTCTAATCAGATCTGCTGTTCTTACTGGTGAACACACAGTTATTGATCAGATAAAGATAAATTTTAATACATTTTAAACAGATAAATTTTAAACTATCAGCTCAGGAGCCTTAACTGTTACACAGACGTGGATATTTTAAATGTATATATATAGGAAAAAAAATATGAAAAAATGCTTTTGCTTTTTTCTACTTGAGGTAGAATTTGTTTTCACTACAGCACTGGTGATCGGTAGGGACGTTGACCATGAACTGTTCCCAAAAATGTATATATGTATATATACTACACTGCCAAAAGTATGTGGACACCTGACTGTCTTCTCTGGTACCTTACTGTAAGTCAATCATATCAGACCTTGTAAGCTGTAAGCCAATCATATCTCCCATAAAAGTTGTAAGCCAATCATATGAGACCTCATTAGTTGTAAGCCAACCACATCAGACCTTATTAGTTGTAAGCCAATCATATCAGTCCTCATTAGTTGTGAGCCAATCATATCAGACCTCATTAGTTGTAAGCCAATCATATCAGTCCTCATAAGTTGTAAGTCAATCACATCACCCATAAAAGTTGAAAGCCAATCATATAAGACCTCATAAGTTGTAAGCCAATCACATCGGACCTCATAAATTGCAAACCAGTCATATCAGACCTCGTAAGTTGTAAGCCAATCATATCAGACCTCATTAGTTGTAAGCCAATCAGACCTCATTAGTTGTAAGCCAATCAGACCTCATTAGTTGTAAGCCAATCATATCAGTCCTCATAAGTTGTGAGCCAATCATGTCAGACCTCATTAGTTGTAAGCCAATCATATCAGTCCTCATAAGTTGTAAGTCAATCATATCACCCATAAAAGTTGAAAGCCAATCATATAAGATCTCATAAGTTGTAAGCCAATCACATCGGACCTTATAAGTTGCAAACCAGTCATATAAGACCTCATAACATTTACATTTACATTTACATTTATGGCATTTAGCAGACGCTCTTATCCAGAGCGACTTACAAAAGTGCTTAGTGTTCAGTCAGAGTATGACCCTCTATCTAGTACAAACAGGTTTAAGTCCAAACCACTCTTATACTCAAACACTGCCATAAACACAGGGCCAGTGCTGATACCTAGAAACAAGACAATGCAATACCTAGCAAGACAGGAACATCTATAAGAGAATAAATACAAGACTACATACAGTACAAGTGCAGTACTTACCCAGAGCTCCTAGAAGATAAAGTGCAATTACAGTTTGTACCAGTACTTTAGTATATAGTGTTTATAAGTACTTTACAAAGAGATAGGTCTTCAGTCTGCGTTTGAAGACCGCGAGAGAGTTCGCTGTTCGGACAGCCAGTGGAAGTTCGTTCCACCATCTGGGCTCCAGGACAGAGAAGCGTTTTGTTGCATGTCTTCCATGAATCTTGAGAGATGGCGGGTCAAGCCGAGCCGTACTTGAAGCGCGAAGGGCTCGAGGTGCGGTTCGACTTTTGACCATTGCCATAAGGTCAGGAGGAGCTGGTCCATTCTTGGCTTTGTAGGCAAGCATCAGAACTTTAAACTGAATGCGAGCAGCTACAGGAAGCCAGTGAAGGGAGCGCAGCAGTGGAGTGACATGAGTGTACTTGGGGAGATTGAAGACGAGCCGTACTGCTGCATTCTGGATCAGTTGAAGGTCCTGATGGTCTGCAGAGGAAGACCAGCCAGGAGAGAGTTGCAGTAGTCCAGCCTTGAAATGACAAGAGACTGGACGAGCACCTGGGAGGCCTCTTGAGAGAGGAAGGGTCGGATGCGTCTGATATTGTAGAGAATGTACCTGCATGACCGAGTCAGGTTCGTAATCTGGGCTGAGAGCGATAACTGGTCATCCAGAGTCACCCCAAGGTTTCTTGCATCTTTAGACCGAACAATCAAAGAGTTCTCGAATGAGATGGCAAGATCCTGCTGAGGACCTGTAGTTCCAGGGATGAACAGCAGCTCAGTCTTGCTGGGATTGAGCTTCAGATGATGAGCTGTCATCCATGAAGCAATGTCGGTCAGACATGCAGAGATACGACTGCAAACCTGAGTATCAGACTGTGGGAAGGAAAGTTGTAAGCCAATAAGTTGTAAGCCAATCATATTAGACCTTATAAGTTGTAAACCAATCAGAACTCATTAGTTGTAAGCCAATCATATCACACCACATTAGTTGTAAGCCAATCATATCACACCACACTAGTTGTAAGCCAATCATATTAGACCTCATAAATTGTAAGCCAATCACATCAGACCATATCAACTGTAAGCCAACCATATTACTCATTATTTGTAATCTAATAGTATCAGCAGTGCTGTTGCTACACAACTCCAGGCCTTCTTGTTACATATATGAGAGCTATATGTACCTCAAAGGAGGAGCATCAGAAAACAGCTGGGGCAGCAACACCAACACAAACCAAGCTGACCAACAATGTGCTGGAAATAGTATCTGTGGTCAAAGACAGCTTTAAAAACAATGACCTCCAGACTGACTGATATCTGTGATGGCAAACATTTGAAAAGTGCATCAGTGGTACCTGTGGCTTTGTTATGTGTTCAGTTCCTTCAGCAGCAAATCTTGATTTAGCTTAATGAAGTACTGAGCAGTCAAAGCAGGTATTAGATGAGAACTGATAATAATACTGTGTTGTTTAGGAGAAGCTTGGAAAGAGTTAAATAAACACACTGACGTATGTAAAAGATCTACTTACTCTATTAATACTGATTAATATTTAATAATAAAGTGTAAAACACTACTTACTCTATTAATACTGATTAATATTTAATAATAAAGTGTAAAACACTACTTACTCTATTAATACTGTTTAATATTTAATAATAAAGTGTAAAAGCTCTACTTACTCTATTAATACTGTTTAATATTTAATAATAAAGTGTAAAAGCACTACTTACTCTATTAATACTGTTTAATATTTAATAATAAAGTGTAAAAGCACTACTTACTCTATTAATACTGTTTAATATTTAATAATAAAGTGTAAAAGCTCTACTTGCTCTATTAATACTGTTTAATATTTAATAATAAAGTGTAAAAGCACTACTTACTCTATTAATACTGTTTAATATTTAATAATAAAGTGTAAAAGCTCTACTTGCTCTATTAATACTGTTTAATATTTAATAATAAAGTGTAAAAGCACTACTTACTCTATTAATACTGTTTAATATTTAATAATAAAGTGTAAAAGCTCTACTTACTCTATTAATACTGTTTAATATTTAATAATAAAGTGTAAAAGCACTACTTACTCTATTAATACTGATTAGTATTTAATAATAAAGTGTAAAAGCACTACTTACTCTATTAATACTGTTTAATATTAAATAATAACATGTAAAAGCCCTACTTACTCTATTAATACTGTTTAATATTAAATAATAACGTGTTTACTGAGTAATAAATTATTTTGGTACATGTGGGGTAGTATGTCTGCAAGAGGTCAGTCCAGGGCAGGGTTTCCGCAGGTTGGGCCAGATTCTATATCATTCATCCTGATTTGGCTGTCTTGTTGTAACTACTGACCCACCATTAATGTGTGCGTCTGTGAAGCAACACTGGGTCTGTCTCAAATCCTACTGAGTGTCTAAGTAGGCTGTCTAGGTAGTGAGTGTGTAAGTAGCAGCGTTCTCTCCTCATCTCTCCTCATAAAACAGATTACTGAGACGCTCTAGTTAGAGAGAGACTGCGTCACGGCTTGTGTGGTTTAGCTGGTTGCTAAGCTACCGGCCGGCATCCAAAACAATAGCCCGAGGCTTAAAAATCTGCTAGCGTAAATGCTAATGTCTGGGGTATAAAGTGTAAATGGTGAAGGACTCGTTACAGAGTTGATAATAAAATACTGTTTTGTGTGATTATATGACCAGAAACACATTAAAACTCCAGAGAATCAAAATAACTCACATTTTAAAACCACTTCACTGCTCCTAGATTAGCCTGCAGTGCATCATGGGATTGTCTTAGTGGCTGAGGAAGCGTTTAATACTTCTTAAAATCAGGTCTAAATAAGGTTCCTCAGTAGCAGCATGTTTAAGGTATGTAAGAATTGGGACAGTCTACATGTCAGGAGCGCATACTATGACGTAAAATGCTGCCTATGTAGGAGCTCAGTAGGATTTGAGACACAGCCCATGTAAATACATATTGGGTTTGTCTCAAAACCTAGTGAGTGTCTAAGTAGCAGCGTTTTGTCTGACATCTCTCCTACATAGGCAGCATTTCACGTCATAGTATGCGCTCCCAACATGTAGACTGTCCCAATTCTTACATACCTTAAACATGCTGCTACTGAGGAACCTTATTTAGACCTGATTTTAAGAAAGCATCGAACGCTTCCTCAGCCGCTAAGACAATCCCATGATGCACCGCAGGCTAATCTACGAGCATTTCTTTGATTCTCTCTGGAGTTTTAATGTGTTTCTGGTCATATAATCACACAAAACAGTATTTTATTATCAACTCTGTAACGAGTCCTTCACCATTTACACTTTTATACTCGAGCCATTAGCATTTACGCTAGCAGATTTTTTTAAAGCCTCGGGCTATTGTTTTGGAGGCCGGCTCGACAGCCTACCTAGACACTCACTAGGTTTTAAGACACACGCTGTTTAACGTATATACTGAGTACATGTATAACTGTATATATATATATATTTATATGAATAACTCATTAGGTTCAGCCCAGCAGGGAGGATGTGGTCAACCACAGGCAAACAGAAGCTGCCTACTTGCTGCTTAATGGTGCAGCTGATGATTTATCATTTACTGCTTTGCCTGTCTATCTAGATCAAGTAGTGCTGACCTAACATAGGCAGATCAGCCGGGTGGCTTTGAGAGGTGGACATCTGGTTCCCGTCACCAGCACTGGTCACAGTTTCTTCAGAACTTGGCATTCATTGGCAAAGCCGTTCTAAACAACGTTGCTTGTATCGTAACTGTTGAGCTCTACTGCATGTTAGCAGCTTCTTGTCTGCATGTATGTACACGTGTGTACAGCAGAGCCCATAGACGTGCTAGCACTTTGAGCGTCTGTCTGCAAAAGGTGTTGCAATCGCTGTTGCTGGACACTAATTTCCTCCTTCTCAGCCGCACTGGTACTCATATTCAGACTCATCATGTGTCTGAACCACTGCAGCCTTTGGCAGCCCGTTCCTCCTGCCGTGGAAAGGTCAAGGAAAGGTCAAAGATCATCTCTGTGGATTGGGTTTCCGATAGAAGGTTAGCACGTAGCAGCGGGGCGGCTTTAAATAAATTCGGACAATGCACTTAGAAAGCATGCGCTGACCTTCAGCGCCGGGCTTTTATTTCATTCCATTTAACTCGCTCTGCCGGGCCGGAGAGAGAAAAAAAAAAGGAGAAACAAGAGATTGCGGGCTTTCAGAGCGAATGGGGAAGGTTTTCTACGTTCGCCGCTGTTTCCGCTAATGTAGAACTGAAAGTACGTTCTGTTTGTCCTTCAGCACAACGTGGGTTCTCTTTATCAAAGCCAGCCTATGCTGGGCCAACCGGCACAATGCCCTGGCCTAGTAGGCCCAAGAACCAGCCTATGCACACACTGTCAGTGCTACACATGCAGATTCTCATTTATTTCTTTTCTTCTCAGTCCTCTCCTCTTCTTTATTATCTCTTCTTTCTTTATCTGCTCAGCGTCCTGCTTTAAATACCCTGCTCTTGTTCTTTCTCTCACCCTGCCTCGCGGGAGGGGAATGTCGCCGCCCTTCTCCAGTGTCGGGTTGGGGATAATTTTAGCCCCCCGGCCCAAATGTGAGGGGTCATAATGCCGGATAAATACAGTGACGAGGCCGAGGAGGGGCGTCGCGGATCTAAAGCCGGATCTCTTTCCTCTGCCGCTCTCTCCCTCCCTCTCTCACTCGTCCAGAGTCCCTCCATTCCCTCAGGTGTCCTCTCAGCCAGAAAGGTAAGACGGAAGGTTTTCTCAGTGCCGCTGTCCGAGGCGTGGGCCTGCAGACGCTCTAAACTCTGATGGTCGGGGGGCTAGAAGGAGAAGGCGTGATCGCGTCAGGCTTTAGAGAAGGAGGTAGAGGATAGAAGATGTGTAGGTGTATGTACACATACACTCAGAGAGCCGTGAGTGTGAGAGGAGAGGCATGTTCACGCTCAGACCTGTGTGCTCAGCTAACACCTGGAGTGTTTTTCATAGAGAAAAGTAATTGTGGCTAACATTGTGCTCTGAAGTGTAGACTGAGTGTTCACACCTCACACCATAAGTGGTCACTTCCTTCCGTCTGAAGGAGCCGTGCAGCCTTTGTTTGCAATCCCAGTTACTGCATGTTAGCAAAGACTGTAAATGCAAAACCATGAGCAGCAATGATATATTTATATACATATGTGTGTAACTTTATAGTAATAGTAACTTTACAGGAGAGGCCAAAAACTGTCTTTGCTTTCAATGCAAGTCACTGGAACCAAGTGTTTTTTCCAAGTGATTTTGAAGCATTTCTATTGGTCCATTTATCATGAAAATTTGACATAATTTCAGTGGGAGCTGTTGTGTTACAATGATGTTGAAAAATGAAAATTGAAAAAAATAAAGATACATTTTTCATTGGACAGTGATGATATGCAAGTACATATGTATGTATATATATATTGCTATACATTGCTATTTATATGCTATATATATGTATATAGACAGATCGATAGATATAAGAATTGATACATATATATATATATATATATATATATATATATATATATATATATATATATATATATATATATATATATATATATTCTAGTGTACTGGTTATATATGCATGTATTAGTATTGCACAGTTAACACACTCGGCATATACACTTATATATAAAATATGTACACTCATATGGACTATATCAGGTTTTTAGTATTTCAGGCCCAACTGCATAGTATTAGGAAGCTAAATGCAAAACCCTGATTGGCATTCATACTTGGGCGAATGCAGCCAGGTTAGTTCAAACAGGACTTTGGGTCATGAAGAAATGGGCAGCTGATGAAGAGCTAGAAACCTTTAGGACATGCGGAATCAGTACGGCTAACCTGAGTCGTCCAATCTGACCTGCGCATGCCGCTTTTCCAGATTCCAGCTTTGCATGGCGGTCTCCAGAGCCCCGCTGGCATTACCAGCAAGGGCATTACAGGAGCAGCTGTCTTCAACTGGCCTATATATAGCCTGACCTATTGGTGGGGCGACAGGGTAGGATAGAGGGAGAAGGGTGCCACACATGGCTGAGCCAAAGGTCAAGGATAAGAGCGTCCAGATAGAAAAGGTCTCATGGACATGCTTCTCATAGCACCCGCATGACCCCCCCCCAATGAGATAAACCTGAGAGTTGGTGTTGGAGTGGGGTGGACTACGTGCAGACAATCATACAGCTGCCTCCAACACACTGTAAATATCTGCTCACAGCTTTCAGAGTTCCACTGAGTTTCCAGTTCAGCATGCTACGCTAACAAGCGGCTGTAGCTGAAGATCTCCAGATCTCTGCATCGATTTAGCATGAACGCATATCCACGTATCCACGCAAGCTATAAGGATGCATGTTTTCAGACTCTTGCAGCATAAGCACTTTCAAACGATCCACAAATGAAAGTCTTTGTCGAAGCTAGCTGCCTAGACGTTAGCTTCCAAAACACAAGCTAGCAAGGCTTCAGATCTCGCTTAGCTTTAGCAGCATGCTTGTACTTTTCCACCGATTTTAACTCGCAAGTGATTAAAAATGAAACTGTTGTGGTGACGTTCTGCTTTGCCAGCCATGCCTGGTCTTGTCGCACCTGGTCTTGAACCTTTAGAACCAATTAATAACCCCATTACAGGGCTGATAACTTTTGAGGGGACATCAAGTTGGACCACTTAAGTACAAATCACTCCATTTACTTTAAATCAGAAACACAGTTACAAACATCTTCCTCAGAAGAACAGCAGCGTTTAGCTGGGCTTCAGTTTCCGAACCGGAATTCCAGCTTTGAGGAGCGTTTCCCATTCGGGGTCAGAATTTCAAGTAGCAGCTTCTTAATACAAAGTTAAGCGGCTTCATTAGGCGGCATGGCGGACCCCCTTGTTGCCTCATCTGCAACCTTTGGGTTCCAGGCAGCTGAGAAACTCCCAACAACAAAGTGAGTCTCAATTGAAACAGGTGGGCGGAGCTTTTCTCTGTTTACAACCATCCAGCTATACAAACCTTCTGCTGTTGTCCAATCAGCAACCTGCTCACTATATAGTAGTAGTCAGTATATATATATGTTTTTTTTTGTTTTGTTTTGTTTTGTACTGTGTAATTGCTACTGGCTGCTAAATTTCTATCTATCTATCTATCTATCTATCTATCTATCTATCTATCTATCTATCTATCCATCCATCCATCCATCCATCCATCCATCTATACTTGGATCCCGCAATGAGCTCAATGTACTTACATAAAATTACCTGGATAGATTCCTGTAATTCAGTCTGATCTCTAAATCATCTGATGAATCGAATCAGTACCAGATCAAGACGAACCCCGGTTGTACTTTTTGGACCTCGGACCCCCACAAACCTTGCAAACTGGACCCAAACGTTTGGGCCCCACTGAAAGACAATAGCCAACATCAGACTGCTGGGGTCAGTGTGTCTGTGTTGTGGTTTCAGTAAACAGTAAAGCAGTGGAGGGCCGGCTCTGAGACCCCCGTGCAGTCTGAGCGTGGGTTATTTTTGTAGAAGAGAATCAGCAGAAACAAAAACGAACAACAGGGGAGGATGTCTCTCTCTGTGGTGGTTATGCAAGTTCCTCTCTTTCTTTCTCTCGATGTCCATTTACGTCTTATCTTCCTCTTTTTCTCTCCATCACAGTTTTTCACTTTCAGCTCGTCTTTCAACATATAGAGCTACAGCAGCTACCACAGCATCACACCATCAACCTCACATCTCTGATTCTCTCTTCAGCTCTACTGCCCGTTCACTCTCTCTCTCTCTCTCTCCCTCCCTCTCTCTTCCTCTCTCTCTCTCTCACTCTCTCTTCCTCTCTCTCTCCCTCTCTCTTCCTCTCTCTCTCTCTCTCCCTCCCTCTCTCTCTCTCTCGCTCTCTCTCTCTATCTCCCTCGCTCTCTATCTCTCTCTATCACTCTCCTACTCTCTCTCTCTCTCTCTCTCTCTCTCTCTCACTCTTCTCACTCACATCACTTCCTCTCTCTCTCTCTCTCTCTCTCACTCTCTCTCACTTCCTCTCTCTCTCTCTCTCACTCTCTCTTCCTCTCTCTCTCTCTCTCTCTCTCTCTCACTCTCTCTCTCTATCTCCCTCGCTCTCTATCTCTCTATCACTCTCCCACTCTCTCTCTCTCTCTCTCTCTCTCTCTCTCTCTCTCTCTCTATCTCTCTCTTTCTCTCTTTCTCTCTCTCCCGCTCTTTCTCTCTTTATCTCTCTCTCTCTCCTTCTCTCCCACTCTCTCTCTCTCTCTCTATCGCTCCCCCACTCTCTCTCTCTATCTCTCTCCCACTCTCTCTCTCTATCTCTCTTTCTCTCTCTCTCACTCTCTCTCTCCATCGCTCCCCCACTCTCTCTCTATCTCTATATCGCTCTCTTTCTCGCTCTATCTGTCTGTCTTTGTCTCTGACTCTGCCTCTCTCTCCCTCTTTTTCGCTTCATCTCTCTCTCTTCCTTTCTCTCCCTCTATCTCTTTTCATCTGTCTCTCTCTCTCGTCCTCTCTTCCTCTCTTCATCCCTCTCTCTGTCTCTGTCTCACTCTGTCTCTCTTCATCTCTGTCTCTCTCTCTCTCCCTCCCTCTCTTTCTTTCTTTATCTCTCTCTCTCTCTCTCTCTCTCTCTCTCTCTCTCTTTCTGTCTCTCTGTCTCTCTCTCAGTGGTAAGATGCCTCACGCATACCCATTCCTCACTCCTGAGCAGAAGAAGGAGCTCAGTGAGATCGCTCTGAGGATCGTCGCCCCTGGCAAGGGCATCCTCGCTGCTGATGAATCCACAGGTATCCACACTCAGCTGCACACATGGAGGAACCATTTACACAGCCGAGCAAATCCGAGGAAGCCCCTCCCTGTAATCAACAATGGCCTGTTTCAGGCAGCAGGATGTAAAACATACCTACTTCCCAAACTCCCCTGACCTACCTCTGAAAATCCCCCGACCCCCCAAACTCTCCCATTCTACCCCTCTTCCCCGACCCACCCATTCCAGAACCCCATCAACACCCCAGACCTACCCCCTTTTACCCAGCCCATGTTTCTGTTTTGATTTTGTATGTCCAAAAACTATTTAGCAGTAATGCTAACCAGTCAGAATTCAGTAGCAGTAATGCTAATCAGTCAGAATTCAGTAACAGTAATGTTAATCAGTCAGAATTCAGTAGCAGTAATGTTAATCAGTCAGAATTCAGTAGCAGTAATGCTAATCAGTCAGATATCAGTAGCAGTAATGTTAATCAGTCAGAATTCAGTAGCAGTAATGCTAATCAGTCAGAATTCAGTAGCAGTAATGCTAATCAGTCAGAATTCAGTAGCAGTAATGTTAATCAGTCAGAATTCAGTAGCAGTAATGCTAATCAGTCAGAATTCAGTAGCAGTAATGTTAATCAGTCAGAATTCAGTAGCAGTAATGTTAATCAGTCAGAATTCAGTAGCAGTAATGCTAATCAGTCAGAATTCAGTAGCAGTAATGTTAATCAGTCAGAATTCAGTAGCAGTAATGTTGATCAGTCAGCACTTGGAAGAGTGCCCTCTGCATAAGAGCTGGAGAGAAAGTTCAGAGTCGAGTTCTGGGCACCTCAACAATCCCTGGCTGTGGT
Source organism: Megaleporinus macrocephalus (assembly GCA_021613375.1). Lineage (NCBI taxonomy): Eukaryota > Metazoa > Chordata > Actinopteri > Characiformes > Anostomidae > Megaleporinus > Megaleporinus macrocephalus. The sequence goes on from CM038715.1 coordinate 42,236,910, forward strand.
TGCTTTGGCCTCTTGGTTCCTCTTTTTAATGCCTCATTATTGAACTGCAGGCAGTGTAGCCAAGCGTTTCCAGAGCATCAACGTGGAGAACACCGAGGAGAACCGGAGGTTCTACCGCCAGCTGCTCTTCACCGCAGACGACCGCATCCAGCCCTGCATCGGTGGAGTCATCTTCTTCCACGAGACCCTCTACCAGAAGTCTGACGCCGGCAAGCAGTTCACCCAGCTGATCAAGGACAGAGGCATTGTGGTGGGCATCAAGGTGGACAAGGGTGTGGTCCCTCTGGCCGGAACCAATGGAGAGACCACCACTCAGGGTACGTAAATGGACATTGAGACATGCCTCTTATATAACAGGATGTAACCATTTCCTAAGCTCTCATGCTGCCCTCACAAGCTATCAGGAGTAAATACTAAAGTAGTAGTAATGCTAACCAAAAAGCTATCAGTACCAGTAATGCTAACCAAAAAGCTATCAGTAGCAGTAATGCTAACCAAAAAGCTATCAGTAGCAGGAATGCTAACCAAAAAGCTATCAGTAGCAGTAATGCTAAGCAAAAAGCTATCAGTAGCAGTAATGCTGGCCAAATAGCACTAAGTATGCTAACCAGTCAGCATTGAATAGCAGTAAGGATAACCAATCAGCTTTTAGTAGCAATCATCCTAATCAATCAGCTGTGAAGTAGCAGTAATGCTACCCAATCAGCTCTCAATATCACTAACGCTTACCAATTATCCCTTAGTAGCAGTAATGCCAACCAATCAGCAGCAAGTAGCCGTAGTGCCAGCCTAGCAGCACCCTATAGCAATAATGCTATCAATAATCACTTATAGCAGTAATGCTAACTAATCAGCACTCAGTAGCAGTAATACTAACCAATCTTTACTCAATAGCAGTAATGTTAACCAGTCAGAACTCAGTAGCAGTAAAGCTAATCAGTCAGCTCTCAGTAGCAGTAATGCTAACCAATCAGAACACAATAGCAGTAATGTTAATCAGTAAGTTCTTAGTAGTAGTAATGTTTATCAGTCAGCACACAATAACAGTAATGTTAACCAATCAGTACTCAGTAGCAGTAATGCTAATCAGTAAGTTCTCAGTAGCGGTAATGTTACCCAGTCAGAACTCAGTAGCGGTAATGTCACTCAGTAGCAGTAATGTTACCCAGTCAGAACTCAGTAGCGGTAATGTTACCCACTCAGAACTCAGTAGCTGTAATGTTACTCAGTCAGAACTCAGTAACAGTAATGCTAATCTGTAAGTTCTCAGTAGCGGTAATGTTACCCAGTCAGAACTCAGTAGCAGTAATGTTACCCAGTCAGAACTCAGTAGCGGTAATGTTACCCAGTCAGAACTCAGTAGCAGTAATGTTACCCAGTCAGAACTCAGTAGCGGTAATGTTACCCAGTCAGAACTCAGTAGCGGTAATGTTACCCAGTCAGAACTCAGTAGCGGTAATGTTACCCAGTCAGAACTCAGTAGCTGTAATGTTACTCAGTCAGAACTCAGTAGCTGTAATGTTACCCAGTCAGAACTCAGTAGCTGTAATGTTACTCAGTCAGAACTCAGTAGCGGTAATGTTACCCAGTCAGAACTCAGTAGCGGTAATGTTACCCAGTCAGAACTCAGTAGCTGTAATGTTACTCAGTCAGAACTCAGTAGCGGTAATGTTACCCAGTCAGAAGTTGCCCGGCTTCAATACAAGAACTATGACCTCCGAGTGTGAAACAGGTCGACCTCACACGCTGCTCCAGGCTCTGACTTTAAATCCGTTATTAAGTTACATTGCGTTTCACTGATAGTCTCTTATCTGGATCTGCTGCTCAGGTCTGGACGGCTTGTACGAGCGCTGCGCCCAGTATAAGAAGGACGGAGCCGACTTTGCGAAGTGGCGCTGCGTGCTGAAGATCACCCCCACCACCCCCTCCAGCCTGGCCATCAAAGAGAACGCCAACGTGCTCGCCCGCTACGCCAGCATCTGCCAGATGGTGAGGCATACCTGCTGCTCGTGAGCACTTACTCACTCACTCACTCACTCACTCATTCACTCATTCACCCACTCACTCACTCACTCACTCATTCACCCACTCATTCATTTACTCACTCATTCATTTACTCATTCACCCGCTCGCTCACTCACTCACTCACTCACTCACTCATTCATTTACTCATTCACCCACTCGCTCACTCACTCACTCATTCATTCACTCATTCACCCACTCACTTACTCGCTCACTCACTCACTCATTCATTCACTCATTCATTTACTTACTCACTCACTCACTCATTCATTCATTCATTCATTCATTCATTTACTCACTCACTCACTGTGAACCTGTAAACTCATCACGTCGTCGCGTCTCTCCCGTTAGCATGGCATCGTCCCCATAGTGGAGCCCGAGATCCTGCCCGACGGTGACCACGACCTGAAGAGGTGCCAGTACGTGACCGAGAAGGTTCTGGCTGCTGTCTACAAGGCCCTGTCTGAACACCACGTCTACCTGGAGGGCACTCTGCTCAAGCCCAACATGGTGACTGCCGGACACTCCTGCTCTCACAAGTACACCCCCCAGGAGATCGCCATGGCGACCGTCACCGCCCTGCGCCGCACCGTGCCCCCCGCCGTGCCCGGTAAGCCACTCACACCTGGAACCCTGCACTGCATGGCTGCGGCTCAGCTGCACGTTTCCCAGCTGCTCAAGCCGTGCGAGCTGTAGAGCATGTTCGTAGCCCCTGCTTCAACAAGGGGTGGGTATATTGGCGGCAAACGATAGCATGGAAGTCCCTTAACTGCTAAACACCTTAAGAGGTCCAAAAGTGCCCCCCCAGTGTTGTCATGGAAAATAGCATGAATAGAAAAATGAAAATGGCCAAAAATGAAGATTCATGTTTTTGCTTTGGACAGATGAAATTAGGGTTATAAGCAGTCGTGCATCTGTGACCGTCCTGGTTTATATGATGCTGAGAAACATTAATACACAACATTCATGACATCAGTACCAAGCGCTGAGATCTGAAGTACCTGTCCGCACCTCCTTCTCTCTCGCCAACAGGCATCACCTTCCTGTCCGGAGGTCAGAGTGAGGAAGAGGCTTCGGTCAACCTGAACGCCATGAACATGTGCCCCCTGCACAGACCCTGGGCCCTGAGCTTCTCCTACGGACGCGCTCTGCAGGCCTCCGCCCTGAAGGCCTGGGGAGGAAAGAAGGAGAACAGCAAGGCCTGCCAGGAGGAGTTCATCAAGAGAGCTCTGGTACGTAGACCAGCACTGTAGATCACAACTTATATCACGACTGTATATCACGTACCTACACTTGGTGTTCACCATTTGGGCGGAGCTTAAGGTCATTTTCACACCTGCAGTTGTTTCACTGGTCAGATCAGTTAATGAGTTTGTTTATTGGAGCGTTTCCTCCTCGGTTAAGTTTGTTTTCACAGGTAAAAACCCAATCGCACCAAAATGCGCCCCAACAAACCACGTGAGCATGTCGTCTCCTCTGATTGGTCAGAGCTATCTGGCGTGCGAGCAAGAAAGTAAACACAGGGAGAAGATCCGGTTTTCCAAACTACTGCACATTTCTTGTAGAGCGTATCACGGAGCAGCAGAGACAGCATCTGTTCATAGCTGTAATAATAATCTGATAATATACCAAACTACAGTCCACCTGCAGACCACCCAGCTCACTCCAAACATCAAGTACACAACGTTCCTCACTGCTAGTCCAAGAGACACCTCGCTTCATTGTCCTCGCCCTGTTAGCTGCTACACTTTTCCAGTTCTCTGTTTACGCCATCTGCCGCATCCCATAATGCAAAGCACACCTGGCTGCAGGAGATGTTTAGATGTTTTGTGGAGTACTCCTAATACTTGGGTCAGATCGAGGTTGGGTCATGTTTCTCACCACAAACTAACCGCTCCGGAGTTCGTTTGGAACCGGACAGAGACCACCTCCTCTCGAGGGTCTCGGTGCGGTTGTTTTGGTCCACACCCGAGTGTGATTACTGTTTTCACACCTGCCAAAACGAACCAGAGTCTGTTTTCACTGGACTCACTAGTGCTGGTGTGAAAACACCCTAATTCACACTAAACCTTGGAATTATCTGAAGCTCTGATGCTCTGAATCTGATGTAGCAATGCTTTTATGGCTCTATATGTTTTACAGCTCAGTGTGTACTATATCTACTTTAGGGGTGTGTTTAAAAAAAATCAATTTTTCAATTCAAATCGATCTTCATTTTAATAACCCCCCCCACCGCCCCCAGTCTCGCGTAATCAGCCATTGTTTTTCGTGCAATGAGTTCGGGCTGGGGGCGCACATAAGTTAAGCATGGCTGGAGCACAAGTGAAGGCGCCCCAGAACTTGAAAGCAGATGTTTGGCTACATTTTGGATTCAGAAACCAGGACAGTATATAAACATATAAACACTAATGTTTTTAGTAATGGAAGGTTGAGGGTTCCTTGTACATTTACCACATTATTTCTCTGAAAATCTCTTTCTATATTCAAACAAAACATATTATTGTAACTGAATTGAATTAAATCGAATCGGAAATCGAATTGATTTGAATTGGGACCTTGAGAATCGGGATCGAATCGATCCGGGGAATCAGTGGTGATACCCCGCCCTACTCTACATGTATATACAGTTTGGGCACACCCAACAAAATATATACGCTCATGTTTATAAAGACATTTCAATTCTAATGTGTTGCAAAGACCCCATAAAAAGCCCCATTTGAAAAGCAGTCGCAGCTCCAACACTCTTTATAACTTCAGCACAAATGGGCGGGGCTAAACTGCTGAAACGTGCTCATCGCAATTCCCCTTTCAATACTCACGCTTACTTAAACTCGTCTATAATTTACAGCGTACATTAATAAAGCTTATGTATTATACATGCAAATCCACAACCAGCACCAGCTGATCATTCCTTCAGACGTTAGACTTGAGGAGAAGCTTCAGATCTTCATTAATTAGTAAAATAAATAAGCAGCAGCTCTGAGCTGATGGTGATCATATCTGAAACCAGCAGGAGGCAGGACATCATGGAACTATGCAAAATTTTGAAAATTTGGTAAATCGGCCCTTTCATGTAACGGAATGTAAAAGATAGTAACAGAGCTTCTGTAATAATAGAAAAAAAATATATACGCTCATGTTTATAAAGACATTTCAATTCTAATGTGTTGCAAAGACCCCCTAAAAAGCCCCATTTGAAAAGCAATCGCAGCTCCAACACTCTTTATAACTTCAGCACGAATGGGCGGGGCTAAACTGCTGAAACGTGCTCATCACAAAACTACTAAACTTTAGCTTTAACAACTGAACAGGTTGTTTTTGAGCATGGGTGATCAGATGTGGAGCCCGGCGTGCAAGCCAAGTGTGTATGTACTTCGTTACTGTTTTATTTTTAAGAAATGAGGGAACCTTTGGTTTTCTGTGCTATGAGCCCTTTAAAGGGGCGGTATTTCACTGAGTCCTGCTTCTGAGGGCTGATATGAGATATACCACCTGTAGAATTCAGTTCACAGTGAACTTTCTTTGTGCTCCACCTTTCCTACAGGCTAACAGCGCAGCTTCCCTGGGAAAGTACGTCTCCAGCGGTGGAGGAGCGGCAGCCGGAGAGTCCCTGTTCGTGGCCAATCACGCTTATTAAAGCCCCCACCGGAATGACTGAGCTTCCAGGGGTTCATCTGCCCATCGGCCCTCTCTCTCTCTCTCCGCCGTGTAGCGCAGGCAAGGAGGATGAGCGAGAGAGAGAGAGAGGGAGAAAAACTCAGAAGAGCTCTCATTAAGATGGGAGTAGAAAAAGCCGCCCCCAGCTTCCCTCCCTTTTATTTTTAGGTGTGACATCAGTTTCTCTTTTTTTTCTTTTCATATGATATGTGCACATTGTGTTGGACTGTAGCAGAAATAAAGAAGTAGCTCACCGACACGTGGTTGTGGTTCAGTGTATTTTGGCGCTGCGCTGAGAGAGCTGTGGTTTTCAGACAGACAGAACGAAAACACTTCCGAAATCTTACAAGCGCTCCGAGCTGGGCAAGGACGAGGGCAGGTTGTGTAAGATTCCGTTGATTCACACCCAGTCAGGAGGATCACACCCACTTATTCTGGGGCCCACTCATCAGATGGGATGGGGGGGCTGCTTTTTACCCCCCCACTCCCAGCAATGTGTCATGTGAGGACATTCATGCAGACACGACAGGTCACGCAGACAGCGTGAGACAGATAACACGCGTCTCCTCGGCTTAAAATAAAATCCTCCTAACGGGAGTGAGCTGAAACTGGAAAATGAGTTAAAGGCAATTACACCAGTTTTTACACCAGAATTTCTCTTCTAAATGAACTGAGAGAGAGTGTTTGGTTCCATTCTAGTGAAACTTAGGAGTCGGAACAGTTAACAGTGGTGCTGAATGGAACCAGACGTCCCCCTTTAAAAAAGCTTCCTCGTGGAAAGTTATTACAGTAGATGGTTAAAAATACATTGGCTGATGTCAGAAACAGTCAGAGTCTCTGTCATCCGATGTTTCACACCAAACCACTCTGAAAGAAGCTCAGTTGCTGAGTTATTTGAAAATTTGGGTGGAATTCCCCTTTCAATACGCTTACTTAAACTCGTCTATAATTTACAGCGTACATTAATAAAGCTTATATATTATACATGCAAATCCACAACCAGCACCAGCTGATCATTCCTTCAGACTTTAGACTTGAGGAGAAGCTTCAGATCTTCATTAATTAGTAAAATAAATAAGCAGCAGCTCTGAGCTGATGGTGATCATATCTGAAACCAGCAGGAGGCAGGACATCATGGAACTATGCAAAATTTTGAAAATTTGGTAAATCGTCCCTTTCGTGTAACGGAATGTAAAAGATAGTAACAGAGCTTCTGTAATAACAGAAAAAAGGTCGCAAAGGGGAAGTCCACCCGTGAAAACAATGCCTCAGACACAAGGACAGATAAAGGCTAGTCTGGGCCCCTGGGCAACTCTTTAACCCCCCCCAAACCGCGCCCCTCATGATCAAGGTCCTTGATCATTATGCCCCCCTCTTTCCTAGGCCCCCTAATAGCCAGAAGTCGAAGTCAGAGCAGTGCCACAACGCCTCGTCCATTTTCATAAGGGGCCCAAAAGCATAGCTAGGGCCCCCAAAAGCATGGCTAGTGCCCAAAAGCATGGCTAGGGGCCCCAAAAGCACGGCTAGGGCCCCCAAGAGGCCCTGGGGTCAAAGTACCTAAAAGTCAGAGGATCCTTAAAATGACCCTTGGAAGTAATAATAATATATCGTATTATAAATGTTGGTAGGCATTGCAAAAGTTTTTGGGCCATGGCCCTCCCTCCAGGGCCCCCTGACCTCAAGGGCCCCTGGGCGCTGGCCCAGGTCAGTAATTCAGCCATGCTCAGACATCAGACAGTGTATTTATAACATCTACTGTAATAACTCTCTGTGAGGAGCTTTTAGAGGTGGACGTCTGGTTCCATTCACCACCACTGTGAACAGATCTGACTCTGTAAGTGTCTCCAGAACATAAAGTTTCAAGGCGAACCACTCTGAATAAATCAGTTTGCAGATTTAAAAAAAATTGGTGGAAATGTTTATCTGTAATATGTAACAAGAACAATTTGACTTGAGTAACGATGCATTTTCCCTGAATCCAGTATGAATACTTTGGTCTCCACACTGTACAACATAACATATACTTGATTGTAATATAATGTAGGGCACGGTGGTGTAGTGGTTAGTATGGTGGTGTAGTGGTCAGTATGGTGGTGTAGTGGTTAGTATGGTGGTGTAGTGGTCAGTATGGTGGTGTAGTGGTTAGTATGGTGGTGTAGTAGTTAGTATGGTGGTGTAGTGGTCAGTATGGTGGTGTAGTGGTTAGTATGGTGGTATAGTGGTTAGTATGGTGGTGTAGTGGTTAGTATGGTGGTGTAGTGGTCAGTATGGTGGTGTAGTAGTTAGTATGGTGGTGTAGTGGTTAGTATGGTGGTGTAGTGGTTAGTATGGTGGTGTAGTGGTTAGTATGGTGGTGTAGTGGTCAGTATGGTGGTGTAGTGGTTAGTATGGTGGTGTAGTGGTCAGTATGGTGGTGTAGTGGTTAGTATGGTGGTGTAGTGGTTAGTATGGTGGTGTAGTGGTTAGTATGGTGGTGTAGTGGTTAGTACGGTGGTGTAGTGGTTAGTATGGTGGTGTAGTGGTTAGTATGGTGGTGTAGTGGTTAGTATGGTGGTGTAGTGGTCAGTATGGTGGTGTAGTGGTTAGTATGGTGGTGTAGTGGTTAGTATGGTGGTGTAGTGGTTAGTACGGTGGTGTAGTGGTCAGTACGGTGGTGTAGTGGTTAGTACGGTGGTGTAGTGGTCAGTATGGTGGTGTAGTGGTTAGTATGGTGGTGTAGTGGTCAGTATGGTGGTGTAGTGGTCAGTACGGTGGTGTAGTGGTTAGTACGGTGGTGTAGTGGTTAGTATGGTGGTGTAGTGGTTAGTACGGTGGTGTAGTGGTCAGTATGGTGGTGTAGTGGTTAGTATGGTGGTGTAGTGGTTAGTACGGTGGTGTAGTTGTCAGTATGGTGGTGTAGTGGTTAGTACGGTGGTGTAGTGGTTAGTACGGTGGTGTAGTGGTCAGTATGGTGGTGTAGTGGTTAGTACGGTGGTGTAGTGGTTAGTATGGTGGTGTAGTGGTTAGTATGGTGGTGTAGTGGTTAGTATGGTGGTGTAGTGGTCAGTATGGTGGTGTAGTGGTTAGTATGGTGGTGTAGTGGTCAGTACGGTGGTGTAGTGGTTAGTATGGTGGTGTAGTGGTCAGTACGGTGGTGTAGTGGTTAGTATGGTGGTGTAGTGGTCAGTATGGTGGTGTAGTGGTTAGTACGGTGGTGTAGTGGTTAGTACGGTGGTGTAGTGGTTAGTACGGTGGTGTAGTGGTCAGTATGGTGGTGTAGTGGTTAGTATGGTGGTGTAGTGGTTAGTATGGTGGTGTAGTGGTTAGTACGGTGGTGTAGTGGTCAGTATGGTGGTGTAGTGGTTAGTGCGGTGGTGTAGTGGTTAGTATGGTGGTGTAGTGGTCAGTATGGTGGTGTAGTGGTTAGTGCGGTGGTGTAGTGGTTAGTATGGTGGTGTAGTGGTCAGTATGGTGGTGTAGTGGTTAGTATGGTGGTGTAGTGGTTAGTATGGTGGTGTAGTGGTCAGTATGGTGGTGTAGTGGTTAGTGCGGTGGTGTAGTGGTTAGTATGGTGGTGTAGTGGTCAGTATGGTGGTGTAGTGGTTAGTACGGTGGTGTAGTGGTTAGTACGGTGGTGTAGTGGTTAGTACGGTGGTGTAGTGGTCAGTATGGTGGTGTAGTGGTTAGTATGGTGGTGTAGTGGTTAGTATGGTGGTGTAGTGGTTAGTACGGTGGTGTAGTGGTCAGTATGGTGGTGTAGTGGTTAGTGCGGTGGTGTAGTGGTTAGTATGGTGGTGTAGTGGTCAGTATGGTGGTGTAGTGGTTAGTGCGGTGGTGTAGTGGTTAGTATGGTGGTGTAGTGGTCAGTATGGTGGTGTAGTGGTTAGTATGGTGGTGTAGTGGTTAGTATGGTGGTGTAGTGGTCAGTATGGTGGTGTAGTGGTTAGTGCGGTGGTGTAGTGGTTAGTATGGTGGTGTAGTGGTCAGTATGGTGGTGTAGTGGTTAGTATGGTGGTGTAGTGGTCAGTATGGTGGTGTAGTGGTTAGTATGGTGGTGTAGTGGTCAGTACGGTGGTGTCGTGGTTACCACTGTTTTCTCACAGTAAGATGCTGACGTTCAGCTTTTTATTCATCAGTCAGGATTTCGATTTTGTTAGGTGCAACACACTGCTCCTTTAATGACACATCCTTTGATAAACTATTAATGATGCGGATATTAAAGGGCCCACGTCACCAAAAACTTTGTTTAAGTTTTCAAACCTACCTGTTTTAAAATTACAGTTTTTGTGATGTCACAAAAAACATATTCACATCATGTCTTTGACCTAATTAATACTCAAATCCTCACAACAATGTTCAACATCAGTCCCTGACCTCACTAACACTCAATCAAATCCTCACAGCAATGTTCAACATCAGTGCCTGACCTCACTAACACTCAATCAAATCCTTACAGCAATGTTCAACATCAGTACCTGACCTCACTAACGCTCAATCAAATCCTCACAGCAATGTTCAACATTAGCACATTCTGGTGCTGACATTCAGCTTCTTATTCATCAGTTTCTTGTTCAGAGTTTCCGGTTCCACCTTAAATCGTGCTCCCTTAATGACCCATTCTACAGTGAATCATCAGCGTTACAGATATTAAAGGGCTCATATCATGGGAAACTGCACATTTCAAAACCTGCCATGGAGTCCACTAAACTCCTGTTTTGAAATCACAGTTTTTGTGATGTCACAAAATCACATTTACTTGTATCCACGTGTTTAGCATTGGGCAGACTAACCCCACTCATTCACACTGGTGTTATATTCAGCTCAGACTGACTATCTGAATGACGTACACCAGGGGTCACTAACAGGCGGACCGGGGTCCGGACCCAGACGTTGTCCAGTGATAAACTACTGAGGAGGGTTTGATCCTGACAGCGTTTGTTTTAGGAGGCGGAGCTTTTCTTGTCTTTATGGTATGCAGGCTTTGCGCCACAGTAACCTCACAGACCAATCACGTGTGTTGTAAGATCACCACAGCCAATCAGAAGCAGCAGTCGGGAATGAAGTCAACAGCGAAAACCAGAAACGGAGAGTCGTATATGTTTATACTTTACAGGCGGCTCCAAACCAGCAGGTCCAGATATGAAGCTGAGTTAAAGTTAATAAACACTTTCAGGGCGTTTACACACCAGCACTAGTGAGTCCGGTTAAAACCGACGCTGGTTCGTTTGGTGTGGTTCGTTTTAGCAGGTGTGAAAACAGTAATCACACTCAGGTGGGACCAAAACAACCACACCGAGACCCTCGAGAGGAGATGGTCTCGGTCTGGTTCCAAACGAACTCCGGAGCTGTTCTTTTGTGGTGATCCAACCTCGATCCGACCTCGATCCAACCCAAGTATCAGGTGTTCTCCACAAGTTTGATCTAAACATCTCCTGCAGCCAGGTGTGCTTTGCATTATGGGATGCGGCAGATGGCGTAAACAGAGAACTGGAGAACTGGAGCAGCTAACAGGGCGAGGACAATGAAGCGAGGTGTCTCTTGGACTAGCAGTGAGGGACGTTGTCTACTTGATGTTTGGAGTGAGCTGGGTGGTCTGCAGGTGGACTGTAGTTTGGTATATTATCAGATTATTATTACAGCTATGAACAGATGCTGTCTCTGCCGCTGCTCCGTGATACGCTCTACAAGAAATGTGCAGTAGTTTAGAAAACCGGATCTTCTCTCTGTTTACTTTCCTGCTCGCACGCCAGATAGCTCTGACCAATCAGAGGAGACAACATGGTTTGTTTGGGCGCATTTTGGTGTGTTTGGCTGTGAAAACAAACTTAACCGAGGAGGAAACACTCCAATAAACAAACTCATTAACTGATCCAGACCAGAAAACCAACTACAGGTGTGAAAACACTCTAAGATGTGTTCTGTTTTTTTAATGTAGCTCTTGTTTTTATTGAAGTGAGTAAAACATTTATTATTTTTATTTATAAATAATTAATTCAGTTCAGTATTTAAACAGTAAATATACTGAAATATACTGAACGGTATGTGTGGTGTGTTGGTGTTTCAGTAGCTGATGGTATAAGATGCTGATACTAGACTACTTCAGTAAACAGGATACACCACTGAATCAGAACACACGTTAGAAATGATGATGATCCAGACCTTGGCCTGAGGAGATCTCCTCTAACTGGACCTTACTGACTCTAATTAAACACCCTTGATATACACAATACAGAGCCACCAATCGGAATAGGGGTCATTGACATATATCAGTCTTAAAAGCACTAAGACTAAAAGACTATTAGAGATCATCGTAGAGATCTTCTCAGAATGTTCTACAAAGTTTGAGAACTTCACACTGAGCAGAGCAGAACAGCAGTGGGAATGACTGAGAAGGCGAATGTGAGGAACATAGATGGGATGAGGGTAGACAGGAGGATGAGGAGGCTAGAAAAGTGGGACACCACCGGCATTGCAGCGGCTGAGCTCGCTGTGGAGTTAGAACACATGAGGCTGCTGTCTGTATCAGTGCCGGTGGACGAGTAGGTCACGAAGCTGATGTTGGATCCAGCAGTGTTTTCTGTGATCCAGGCCTGGAACTTCGACACACGGGTATAAACCTCTGGATATCCTATAGCACAGGGAACGCCGAAGCTGGTTATACCCGCCTGGACCCACACCGAGCCCTGCTTACACTGCAGTGGCCCTCCGGAATCACCCTGCAAGGAAAATAGGGAGAATGAGTGATGTAATCAGCCCTCACTGACCTCTCACCTGTCCTCCAGAGCTTTGAAGATAGACCAGGCTGGTGCTGCATTCACCTTAACTCGGAGGTGGGAATCAAGGAACCCGGGATTACATAATTATGGGCCGCGCTAGCTAACTAACGGTGTGGATAGGAGTGAAAATATCAATGCAACTTTATCATACTATGGCCAAATGTATGTGGACACCTGACAGTCACACATATATGAGCTTGGTGGACGTCCCATTCCAAAACCATGGACATTATTATGGAGCTGCCCCCCTTTTCCAGCTATAACAGCCTCCAGCTTCTCTGGGAAGGCTTTTCACTAGTGCACATTAGTGCTGCATGACTATGTGCTTGATTTTAGACACCTGTTAGCAGCAAGTGTTGCTGAAACACCTGAAGTCAATTATTAGGAGGTGTGTCCTAAAACTTTTGTTGGCAAATGTTGGCAGTATCCTGTTAGCCCCACAGTCCTGCTGGTACAATTAACTTGTTAGTGATGTAGACCTGTTAATGACATAGACCTGTTAATGACATAGACCTGTTAATGACATAGACCTGTTAATGACATAGACCTGTTAGTGACATAGACCTGTTAGTGACATAGACCTGTTAGTGACATAGACCTGTTAATGACATAGACCTGCTAAGGACATAGACCTGTTACTGACATAGACCTGTTACTGACATAGACCTGTTAGTGACATAGACCTGTTAATGACATAGGCCTGTTAGTGACATAGACCTGTTAGTGACATAGACCTGTTAATGACATAGACCTGTTAATGACATAGGCCTGTTAATGACATAGACCTGTTAGTGACATAGACCTGTTAATGACATAGACCTGTTAGTGACATAGACCTGTTAGTGACATAGACCTGTTAATGACATAGACCTGCTAAGGACATAGACCTGTTACTGACATAGACCTGTTACTGACATAGACCTGTTAATGACATAGACCTGTTAATGACATAAACCTGTTAGTGACACAGACCTGTCAGTGTTGAAGATGGAAAATCTGAATAATAACTTTTTTGCCTCACAACACCCAGCAGCAAGTAATAACTTTCTGTGAGGGAGTGTTTAGAGGTGGATGTCTGGTTCCATTCACCTCCACTGTGAACAGTTCTGACTCATGCATGTTCCTCTGGAATGGAACGTTTTACACCAAAGCATTACTTTGTTCCCTTGTGGTAAAATATTAAAATGTATTTGACGTGTGAAAGTATGCAAAGTCCTCAAGTCCTTTACTTGTAAATGGAATGTTTTTTCTTCACATCAACACTTTCATTCATTTCATTTTCATACATGTGATGACTCATATTTAGGTGTGAGATAAAACACTTGTTTATTCACATGTGAAACTGGTTAAGCTGATTTACAGTTTCACTTTGATCTGGCGGGTCGGAACTTACCTGACAAATTCCTTTGCCTTTCTTTCCTGCACAAATCATCTGAGCTGTGATAACAACGGCCTCTACTGGACTGTACTCGCAAGCACACTGCCTGCTGCCCACGACTGGGACCTCGGCCTCCTGAAGAGTTTTAGGAGCTGGTAAAGACACTGGCAGACAGACAGAATTCGGGTAAGTGGGTCAGCGAGTGGGCGAGTGGGTCAGTGACCGAGTGGGTGAATAAAGGAACGAGCAAATGGAAAATTTTAGTTGCCAACACCTGAGAACAGGACATCTTTCACCCAAAGGCTGAGGCCCACACAAAACACCCACATCAACAAGCCGCCGGCCACTTGAAACCACAGCACTGTTATTAATACAGTGGTTGTTTTCAGTGGAAAGACTTAGTGTGTACACTGAATCTACAGGTTCTTCTGTTTCTGCTCTGTCTTTGAACTCCAGTCTTAAAGGGGAATTCCACCACTTTGTAAAATTACTTTTTTGCTAAATTAAAGAGTTTAGATGTAAACAAAGCCATTCAAAGAAGTTTGGTGTGACATGTTTTTACCTAAAATTGTCCTAGAAAGGGGTGAAAACTATTTGTCTGATTTTAAAGGGGAACTCCACTGATCTTCCAAAATTCCTGCAAAACTAAAAGGTTAAGGTAAAACTACTGCTCAAAATTAGAATTTCATTTCATGCAATTTTCATGTAATTCACAAACAATATTGTCCATTTCTCTATTAATGTAAGTGTATCAGATGATTTTTAAAGAATAAAAATGTTTGTATTAAAGTCTATTTTTGTATAGAGGCTTATTTTACATATAGTCCTATTATCAGTAATTCTCAGTCCTCTGTCTAAATCTCCTGGTACGACCACCAATCCAAGTTAAGGATGTTATTGGACTAATTGGTTGTTAGGACACTCTTGATCAATTGTGATCACAGCTGAAAAACATTCTACTAATAAGTGAGTATAAAAGGGAACAACATTCTAGGTTAGTTTAGTATCTGAAGATCAGCAGTTGATGGCTTGCTGACCGACTCACAATGACCAGAAAGAAACAACTTTCTTTAGAGACCCGTCAGTCCATTGTTGTGTTAAGGAAGAAGATACTCCATTAAAACAAGACCATTTCACTGTGATCCCAAACTTTTGAGCGATAGTGTGAATAAAGTCATTTGGAGTAGTTCAATGTGAAACACTACGTTCTGGGAACTTACAGAGTCAAATCTGTTTAAAGTGGTGGTGAATGGAACCAGACGTCCACCTCTAAAAGCTCCTCACAGAAAGTTCTTACAGTAGATGTTATAAATACACTGTCTGATTCTGAGACGCTGTTTATGATAGTTTAGAGAAGATCTCAGTCTTAAACTCCATTCATGGTGGAGGGATACATGCAGGACGCTGTGAGGTTCAAATAGTCCCCAAAGAAAACCTAGTATTTTCAGATCTTCCACATTTTACCATCAACATCCAGATAAACTCAGAAGACACGTGTAGCTTCACTGGTGGGTTTCTTAGTAAATACAATGTGTAGATTTGTGTTGTAGACATGGAGACACCTGGTTACCATCACCACCACTGTAAACACCATCATCACCACTGTAAACACCATCACCACCACTGTATACCTCATCACCATCACTGTAAACACCATCACCACCACTGTAAACACCATCACCACCACTGTAAACACCATCACCACCACTGTAAACAACATCACCACCACTGTAAACACCATCACCACCACTGTAAACACCATCAACATCACCACCACTGTAAACACCATCACCACCACTGTAAACACCATCAACATCACCATTGTAAACACCATCAACATCATCAACACTGTAAACACCATCACCACCACTGTAAACAACATCACCACCACCTCTGTAAACATCACCACCCCTGTAAACAACATCACCTCCACTGTAAACATCACCACCACTGTAAACAACATCACCACCACCTCTGTAAACATCACCACCCCTGTAAACAACATCACCACCACTGTAAACACCATCACCACCCCTGTAAACAACATCACCTCCACTGTAAACAACATCACCACCACTGTAAACAACATCACCACCACCTCTGTAAACATCACCACCCCTGTAAACAACATCACCTCCACTGTAAACAACATCACCACCACTGTAAACACCATCACCACCACTGTAAACACCATTTCAACCCATGAATTATGCAGACATTTTGAAAAACAACAATAAGAAACTTCCGGGAACTGAACTGGTATATTTCTTTATTTAAGGTGGACTCACTGCTGATGAAGGCGTTAAGCTTTTTAATCTCTATAGAACAGCATTGCCAGTACAGCTGATAAAGCAGTCTCACTGGGCGTGGTGCCACAGCTCAGTGTTCTTAGTTTGGATCATTTTCTGTTTGGAAAGCTTTTCAACTCAGCTATTAATGTCTAACCTGTAACGTTACACCAGTTCTGTGACAGTAGGGACTGAAACACTGGAAGTGAAGTGAAATATACAAAAGCAAAAATTTGGATCCACCAGTTACATAACATGGTTGCCAGAATATATTTGTATATCCTACTAAATCTCACCATCCTTGCCGATGTTGCCCCAGCCTGAGACCCAGCAGGAGGTGGCATTGTAGAAGGCACTGGAATCAGCCGCCAGGCAGATGGGCCGGATGTAGTCTGTGAAGTTGACTGGCGCACTGAGCCTCATCAGGGTGACGTCGTTGTTGTACAGACTGTTGTTGTAGCTGGGGTGGATGATAATGGTCTGGACAGTCCGGTTCACTTCGTTGGGGTTGGAAGTGCTCTGATTCTCTCTGCCCAGGTACAGCGTCCACTGGCTCATAACAGAGCTGACATGAAGGACAGGACACAGTCACATACCCTGCATTATATAATATCTTTAATGTTTATCACCGTAGCCCCACTGCAATCGTAGTTCTGTTACTTTCCTAATCCAGATATGACTATAGCCATGTTAGTATCTCAGTCCTGTTACTACCATAACCCTGTTAACATCATAGCTTTGTTAGTATCGCAGTTCTGTTACCACCTGTTAGTGCCATAGACCTGTTAGTGACATAGACCTGTTAGTGTCATAAACCTGTTAGTGTCATAGACCTGTTAGTGACATAGACCTGTTAGTGACATAAACCTATTAGTGTCATAGACCTGTTAGTGACATAAACCTGTTAGTGTCATAGACCTGTTACTGCCATAAACCTGTTAGTGTCATAAACCTGTTAGTGACATAAACCTGTTAGTGTCATAGACCTGTTACTGCCATAAACCTGTTAGTGTCATAGACCTGTTAGTGTCATAGACCTGTTAGTGACATAAACCTGTTAGTGTCATAGACCTGTTACTGCCATAAACCTGTTAGTGTCATAGACCTGTTAGTGTCATAGACCTGTTAGTGTCATAAACCTGTTAGTGTCATAGACCTGTTACTGTCATAAACCTGTTAGTGTCGTAGACCTGTCTGTGTCATAAACCTGTTAATGTCATAGACCTGTTACTGTCATAAACCTGTTAGTGTCATAAACCTGTTAGTGTCATAGACCTGTTAGTGTCATAGACCTGTTAGTGCCATAAACCTGTTAGTGTCATAGACCTGTTAGTGTCATAGACCTGTTAGTGACATAAACCTGTTAGTGTCATAGACCTGTTACTGTCATAAACCTGTTAGTGTCGTAGACCTGTCTGTGTCATAAACCTGTTAGTGTCATAGACCTGTTAGTGTCATAAACCTGTTAGTGTCATAGACCTGTTAGTGTCATAGACCTGTTAGTGCCATAAACCTTTTAGTGTCATAAACCTGTTAGTGTCATAGACCTGTTAGTGCCATAAACCGGTTAGTGTCATAAACCTGTTAGTGTCATAGACCTGTTAGTGCCATAGACCTGTTAGTGCCATAAACCTGTTAGTGTCATAAACCTGTGAGTGCCATAAACCTGTTAGTGTCATAGACCTGTCTGTGTCATAAACCTGTTAGTGTCACAAACCTGTTAGTATCATAGACCTGTTAGTGTCATAAACCTGTTAGTGTCATAGACCTGTTACTGACATAGACCTGTTAGTGACATAGGCCTGTTAGTGTCATAGACCTGTTAGTGTCATGAACCGGTTAGTGTCATAGACCTGTTACTGACAT
The DNA here is from genome assembly GCA_021613375.1 of Megaleporinus macrocephalus. Lineage (NCBI taxonomy): Eukaryota > Metazoa > Chordata > Actinopteri > Characiformes > Anostomidae > Megaleporinus > Megaleporinus macrocephalus. Next base: position 42,254,876 of record CM038715.1, read on the forward strand.
AGACCTGTTAGTGTCATAGACCTGTCTGTGTCATAAACCTGTTAGTGACATAGGCCTGTTACTGACATAGACCTGTCTGTGTTATAAACCTGTTAGTGTCATAGACCTGTCTGTGTCATAAACCTGTTAGTGTCATAGACCTGTTAGTGTCATAGACCTGTTAGTGTCATAAACCTGTTAGTGTCATAGACCTGTGAGTGCCATAAACCTGTTAGTGTCATAGACCTGTCTGTGTCATAAACCTGTTAGTGTCACAAACCTGTTAGTGTCATAGACCTGTTAGTGTCATAAACCTGTTAGTGTCATAGACCTGTTAGTGTCATAGACCTGTTAGTGCCATAGACCTGTTAGTGCCATAAACCGGTTAGTGTCATAAACCTGTTAGTGTCATAGACCTGTTACTGACATAGACCTGTTAGTGACATAGACCTGTTAGTGACATAGGCCTGTTAGTGTCATAGACCTGTTAGTGTCATAAACCGGTTAGTGTCATAGACCTGTTACTGACATATACCTGTTAGTGTCATAGACCTGTTAGTGTCATAGACCTGTTAGTGTCATAAACCTGTTAGTGTCATAGACCTGTTAGTGCCATAAACCGGTTAGTGTCATAGACCTGTTAGTGTCATAGACCTGTTACTGACATAGACCTGTTAGTGTCATAAACCTGTTAGTGTCATAGACCTGTTAGTGACATAGGCCTGTTACTGACATAGACCTGTTAGTGACATAGGCCTGTTAGTGTCATAGACCTGTTAGTGTCATAAACCGGTTAGTGTCATAGACCTGTTACTGACATAGACCTGTTAGTGTCATAGACCTGTCTGTGTCATAAACCTGTTAGTGACATAGACCTGTTAGTGTCATAAACCTGTTAGTGTCATAGACCTGTTAGTGTCATAAACCTGTTAGTGTCATAGACATGTTAGTGTCATAAACCTGTTAGTGTCATAGACCTGTTAGTGTCATAGACCTGTTAGTGTCATAAACCTGTTAGTGTCATAAACCTGTTAGTGTCATAGACCTGTTACTGACATAGACCTTTTAGTGTCATAAACCTGTTAGTGTCATAGACCTGTTAGTGCCATAAACCGGTTAGTGTCATAGACCTGTTAGTGTCATAGACCTGTTACTGACATAGACCTGTTAGTGTCATAAACCTGTTAGTGTCATAGACCTGTTACTGACATAGACCTGTTAGTGTCATAAACCTGTTAGTGTCATAGACCTATTACTGACACAGACCTGTTAGTGTCATAAACCTGTTAGTGTCATAGACCTGTTAGTGCCATAGACCTGTTAGTGTCATAGACCTGTTAGTGTCATAGACCTGTTAGTGCCATAGACCTGTGGTTAAAAAAACCCCAGGATCCCAGGAAATGAATGCTGGAATGTGTCACAATTGACGTCACAGAGGAATCTCTCAGACTGATCTCAGTCTGCTTTATCTGTACTGTACGGCTGAGTCCTGTGAACAGAGGGTGTGGCGTCTGAATACACACTGACGGTTTAAGCCAGTGGATTATATAAGTACAGGTTTCTGAGAAACACTTCATGAATTTTTCAGTCAAAGGTAGAAATGAAACTAAAAATTGTATAAATAATTCTTTCAAAGGTGGACTGACTCTGCACTTTGGTCAGATCTTACGTGATCTTCGGTGCAGCGGAGGAACAGATGAAAGAAATATTCTCAGGAAAAGTCTGTTTTATGAACGCATTAAAAAAAGCTGTAAGACGTTTAAAGCTAAGCCAGCGCGAGCGTTACTGAGCACATAAACTCGGCGCAGTCAGAATACCTGGCACCCTGCCATCATCAGCTCCACTGACCATACAGGACCTCTACCTACAGACTGTAGTTCATCTGATTCTCTGTATACTTTATTACTCTGTTCTTTAATGATCAGGACCCCCCACAGGACCACCACAGAGCAGATACTATTAGGAAGGTGGGTCATTCTCAGCACTGCAGTGACACTGACGTGGTTGTGTTAGTGTTTGTTGCGCTTGTGTGAGTGGATCAGACACAGCAGTGAGAGCAGCTGCTGTACGGAACCCTGTTTTATAAGAATCAGTCCACACTTACGAGTAGGCGCAGTGGGCGGCGGTCAGGACCCATTCTTGGTGGATGAGCGTTCCTCCACACACGTGTCTGCCTGAGTAGTGCATGCTGACCTGCCAGGGCCAGTTTCCCGCCGGCGCGTTGGCACCTCCCACTACACGGGAGTTCAGGGGGGCAAGACCACAGTCTGAGAGACACACGGGGAAAACACTGAGAAGTGACCACAGCTCAGTCCACAACTATCACTGCTCACAGCTGCAGAACGAGAAATGTTTACTGTTTACTTCACAGTATGAACTACAAATCAATCAATATTTGTTATAATATACCAAAATGTTGCCTTACTATCTCAAAATAATACATTTCAGGAAATAAATGCTATTATATATTTTACTATGAATAATTCATGAGAAAATAATAATTAATAATAATTATTACTGTAAGTCATTTTGAGTTAAAAATATGAGAAAATATTTTTTTCAGTACAGAAATGTACTCGTTAATTATAAAATAGCCATTATTCCTAGATAGCAAGCTACACTTTTGATAGTCAAAATATTAAGTATATATATTTTGAGATAATAAATAAAAATTATAAAAGATAAATAGTCGAATCCTGTCAGTATTTTGAGAAATTAGTGTATTTCAAGATAGAATTTAAATTTTCTAGAAAAAAGTCATTAATATGAGATAGAATGTTACATGTGTGAGAAAATAAGTGTATTTCAAGATAGAATTTACATTTTCGAGAAAATAAGTCATAATTTTAAGATAGAATGTCAAATGTTTGACAAAATAAGTGTATTTCAAGATAGAATTTACATTTTCGAGAAAATAAGTCATAATTTTAAGATAGAATGTCAAATGTTTGACAAAATAAGTGTATTTCAAGTTAGAATTTAAATTTTCTAGATGAAAAGTCATTAATATGAGATAGAATGTTAAATGTGTGAGAAAATAAGTGTATTTCAAGATAGAATTTAAATTTTCGAGAAAATAAGTCATAATTTTAAGATAGAATGTCAAATGTTTCAGAAAATAAGTGTATTTCAAGTTAGAATTTTAATTTTCTAGAAAAAAGTCATTAATATGAGATAGAATGTTAAATGTTTAAGAAAATAAGTGTATTTCAAGATAGAATTTAAATTTTCAAGAAAATAAGTCATAATTTTAAGATAGAATGTCAAATGTTTCAGAAAATGAGTGTATTTCCACATAGACTTTAAATTTTCAAGAAAATCAAAAAGAATGTCAAAAAGTTTGTTTTTTCAAAAAAATTTTAATTCGATAATGTACGTTGTCATTATTTTAACATAGAATGTCAAAAATCTGAGAAACTAAGTCAGTATTTTGAGATGCTACATCAAATTTTTGACTACAAATGTTCTTCAGTACTGTACACATGAAGGTAAGTATTATTGTATGTTGGGGATTGTACAGTATATATGGTCATATTGGGAAATCAAACAACTTGTTAAATATCTCCATACGCAGAATTACTGGACTTCTAGTCACTGAAATTAATCAGAACTGAAAAAAATGTATCTTACTGTTTGTAGTCTGTGCATTTGAGCCTGTTGGACAAAAAAATTAAGGTGGTTATTAGAAGTACTGATTGTGATGAGTACGCAATTAACTTTATACATACTATACAAAAAGTTCCAGTAGAAGATTTACCAATTCATGTACAATTATTTAACATTAAATTCCATTATTTTTCTAAATATCTACATGCGTGAGATTCAGAGTGAGTTTGGTGTGAAATGGTTCAGATGTTTACAGTGGTGGTGATGGTAACCGTGTTTACCGTGGTAACCGTAACTCCATGTTTACAACACAAATATACACACCGTATTTACTATGAAACCCACCAGTGAAGCTACACGTGTCCTCTGAGTTTATCTGGATGTTGATGTGAATGAAATGTTGATAATAATTTGACTATAATTATGTTGAACAGATTGTTTTAGTTCCTCTCTGGGAGTTTAATAGTCCTCAGATGAGAAAGAAGCTAAATCTATATTTCTACAGACAGAAAAGTGACATCATCTTACAGTAAACACTCCCTACATACACTGTCCAGTGTGACGGTCATCCTGTCCACATACACTCAAACATCTATCAGCTTACCTTCAGCCAACAGCAGTATGATGGTGAAGTATAGTGAGATGAGTGATGACTCCATGAGTGATGACTCCATGGCTGAGTCTGCCAGTGACAGAGGAAAAGGCTGGCAGTCCTTCGTCTTCCCTCTTCTGACCTCACCTGCCGGAGTGACAGGCCTTAAAGTATGTTGTAGTGGACAGACTAGTCTTTCTGGCTTCGTCAAGCCGGAGTATCATCACAACTATGCAGCTATAAAGCCACTACAGTGAACCACAAATATTTTCAGTGCTTTCAAAAAGTATTTGGACGTTTGTTTTCACTGTGTTATGCAACATGTCAATGTGCTATTGTTAGTGTCTGGTTTTTTATTATTACAGTAACTCACTATCACCTCTTCAGGTGGGAAGTGGTACTACAGCGACTCACTATCACCTCTTCAGGTACAAAGTGGTACTACAGTGATTGACTATCACCTCTTCAGGTATAAAGTGCTACTACAGTGACTCACTATCACCTCTTTAGGTATAAAGTGCTACTACAGTGACTCACTATCACCTCTTTAGGTATAAAGTGCTACTACAGTGACTCACTATCACCTCTTTAGGTACAAAGTGGTACTACAGTGACTCACTATCACCTCTTTAGGTATAAAGTGCTACTACAGTGACTCACTATCACCTCTTTAGGTATAAAGTGCTACTACAGTGACTCACTATCACCTCTTTAGGTATAAAGTGGTACTACAGGGACTCACTATCACCTCTTCAGGTACAAAGTGGTACTACAGTGATTGACTATCACCTCTTCAGGTACAAAGTGGTACTACAGTGACTCACTATCACCTCTTCAGGTACAAAGTGGTACTACAGTGATTGACTATCACCTCTTCAGGTATAAAGTGGTACTACAGTGACTCACTATCACCTCTTTAGGTATAAAGTGCTACTACAGTAACTCACTATCACCTCTTCAGGTACAAAGTGGTACTACAGTGACTCACTATCACCTCTTCAGGTACAAAGTGGTACTACAGTGAATCACTATCACCTCTTCAGGTACAAAGTGGTACTACAGTGATTGACTATCACCTCTTTAGGTATAAAGTGGTACTACAGTGACTCACTATCACCTCTTTAGGTATAAAGTGGTACTACAGTGACTCACTATCACCTTTTCAGGTACAAAGTGGTACTACAGTGAATCACTATCACTTCTTCAGGTACAAAGTGGTAATGCAGTGACTCACTGTCACCTCTTCAGGTACAAAGTGGGAACTACAGTGACTCACTATCACCTCTTCAGGTACAAAGTGTTACTACAGTGACTCACTATCACCTCTTCAGGTACAAAGTGTTACTACATTGACTCACTATCACCTCTTTAGTTACAAAGTGGTTCTACATTGACTCACTATCACCTTTTCAGTTATAAAGTGGTACTACAGTGAATCACTATCACTTCTTCAGGTACAAAGTGGTAATGCAGTGACTCACTGTCACCTCTTCAGGTACAAAGTGGTAATACAGTGACTCACTGTCACCTCTTCAGGTACAAAGTGGTACTAGAGTCACTCACTATCACCTCTTCAGCTATAAAGCCACTACAGTGAACCACAAATATTTTCAGTGCTTTCAAAAAGTATTTGGACGTTTGTGTTCACTGTGTTATGCAACATGTCAATGTGCTATTGTTAGTGTCCGTTTTTTTATTATTACAGTAACTCACTATCACCTCTTCAGGTGGGAAGTGGTACTACAGCGACTCACTATCACCTCTTCAGGTACAAAGTGGTACTACAGTGACTCACTATCACCTCTTTAGGTATAAAGTGCTACTACAGTGACTCACTATCACCTCTTTAGGTATAAAGTGCTACTACAGTGACTCACTATCACCTCTTCAGGTACAAAGTGGTACTACAGTGACTCACTATCACCTCTTCAGGTACAAAGTGGTACTACAGTGATTGACTATCACCTCTTCAGGTACAAAGTGGTACTACAGTGACTCACTATCACCTCTTTAGGTACAAAGTAGTACTACAGTGACTCATTATCACTTCTTCAGGTACAAAGTGGTACTACAGTGACTCATTATCACTTCTTCAGGTACAAAGTGGTACTACAGTGAATCGCTATCACCTCTTCACATACAAAGTGGTACTACAGTGACTCATTATCACCTCTTCAGGTACAAAGTGGTACTACAGTGACTCACTATCACCTCTTTAGGTATAAAGTGCTACTACAGTGACTCACTATCACCTCTTTAGGTATAAAGTGCTACTACAGTGACTCACTATCACCTCTTCAGGTACAAAGTGGTACTACAGTGACTCACTATCACCTCTTCACATACAAAGTGGTACTACAGTGACTCATTATCACCTCTTCAGGTACAAAGTGGTACTACAGTGACTCACTATCACCTCTTCACGTACAAAGTGGTACTACAG
>CM038715.1:42266495-42363995 GCA_021613375.1 Megaleporinus macrocephalus
TTCTCTCTCTCTCTCTCTTACCCTCTTTCTCCCTCTCTCTCCTATTACTTTCTCTTTCTCTCTCTTTTACCTCCTACGTTTACCCTTCACTCTCCGTTTTTCTCCCTGTCGGTCTCTCCCTCTCTCTCTCTCTTTCTTTCCCTCTCTCACCTATTACTCTCTCTTCCTCTCTCTTTTACCTCCTCTGTTTACCCCCTCTCTCTCTCTCTGTGTATTCCTCCCTCTTTCTCCTATTACTCTCTTTTACCTCCTCTGTTTACCCTCTCTCTCTCTCTCTCTCTCTCTCTGTCTCTCTCCCTCTCTCATCTATTACTCTCTTTCGCCTCCTCCATTTACCCTTCACTCTCCTTTTTTTATCCCTGACTCTCTTTCTCTCTCTCTCTCTCTCTCTCTCTCTCTCTCTCTCTCTCTCTCTCTCTCTCTTTCTCGCTCGCTCTCTTTCTCTCTCTCTCTCTCTCTCTCTCTCTCTCTCTCTCTCTCGCTCTCTTTCTCCCCCCCCCCCCCCCCTCTCTCTCTGGTTAAGTGACCGTTATGCGCGCAGCTCTCTCGCCCCTCTTGTTGGCCTGTCGGACCTTGTTTCTGATGGCCTGCCCGTTTGGGACCCGCCCACCGTCCACTCCGTGTATAAGAGTGTGTGTCAGTGTGTGAGAGTGAGAGAGAAGACAGGAGGGCTTGATAAGGTCTGTGTGCTCAGATCAGTGAAACACCATGAAGTTTAAAGTCCTGCTCTGTTTGTGTCTCCTGAGCCCAATAAAACAGGGTGAGTATCAGAATCGACTGCTCCTTCATTCTTCTGCTTTAATGGACAGGATGAGACGGGTTACCGGCCCGGTCTCCGAGCAGGTGCGCCAACACACCTGCTGCTGTATCTTCATTAGAGCGGCAGACTGCAGCGGGGTCCCTACTGCGCTCCAATTAAACCATCAATAAGGTCAACTGCCTCCACTTAGTCTTAAACACCTGCATAGCTGTCCAAATACTTATAGACTTTAACTTTTACCCCTGTCTGTGATAGCTGGCTGTTTGTTTACTTGTTTGTTTATTACTTTAACATGCTGTACAACAGACTGGAGGCTGGAATGTACTGCGGCTGTCAGCTGAAGTTTGCTGACTCTGTATAATCTGAAGCCGCAGGTGAAGAGAATTCACTGTTCTTGTGGAAAGTTTGAACGTCCAGCTCAGTTTACTCTCTGTGAGACAAGAGGGTGGCAGGGGAATTGCACCAAAGTTTCAAAATTTTAGCATAACTGAGTGATTCAGAGAGGGTTTGGTGTGGGATGTTGTTTACAGTGTCGGTGAAGGTAACCAGGGGTCTACACATAGTATTTACTATGAAGCCACCAGTGAAGCTACACGTGTCTTCTGAGTTTATCTGGATGTTGATGGTAAAATGTGGAAGATCTGAAAATACTAGGTTTTCTTTGGGGACTATTTGAACCTCACAGCGTCCTGCATGTATCCCTCCACCATGAATGGAGTTTAAGACTGAGATCTTCTCTAAACTATCATAAACAGCGTCTCAGAATCAGACAGTGTATTTATAACATCTACTGTAAGAACTTTCTGTGAGGAGCTTTTAGAGGTGGACGTCTGGTTCCATTCACTAACACTGTGAACAGTTCTGAGTTTATCTAGAATGAAGCGTTTCATGTCCAACCACTCTGAATGACAAAACTTAATTATTTAGTTATGCAGGAATTTTGAAAAATCAGCAGAGTTCCCCTTCCTAAGCTAAGATAACAACAGACGTTATTAAAACACAGATATTTCAAAAATGCTCAAAATGACCTGCATTTTAATATACAAAGAATTTATTTCAGCTCGTTTTGGTTAATTTCTCTGAATTCATTCATAATATATACATTTATATGTTTAGTTTGTAATACATTTCTAGTCGGTCTGATTATAACACCAGTATCAACTTCCTAGAAGATCATATACTGTAGATGGTTTACAGAGAGCGAATACACTGAGATATACAGTCCAGATAGTACAGTAACTGGAATTGTAGACAGCAGGTGTATGTGATCTTAAAATAATGTTATCAATCAATCAACCTTTATTTAAACTCGGAAGACATTGAGGGTGGCCCTCATTTACAATGTAGCCGAGCATTATGCATTGTGAAGGGATTGTCAAAGTAGAATGTAGAAAAAATTTTTAAAAAACCAGCATTTTAATAAGATGTAAGATACAAGAAATTATAAAATAAAATAAGATGTATAAGGTAATAAAATAAAGACTACAGATAAATAAATAAAACTAAATGAACAATAACTAAGAACAATAGAAGAAAATAAGGAAATGATAAGAGAAAGATAAAAAACAGCTAAAAAAACAAGATTAAAAAGGAAATTAAAAGTTAACTAATAATGTAAAAACAAAAAACAAAATGTAGAAACTAAAATTAGTTAAAACAGTGGCAGGCTGTCTGAAGGTGGTTAGAGACTAGGTGTTTAAAATGATCGAGTGACACCATATTATTATATATTATATATATTATTTGGGATATATTATTGTATATTCCAAATAACAACCAAAATTATGTACGTTTAACTGTATAAATATTAGATTATATATTCCACCAAATTTGTTTAGTCTTGTTTTTAATATATATATATATATATATATATATATATATATATATATATATATATATATATATATATATATGTACCATTCAGCCATAACATTAACATTAATGGTCAGGACCCCCACAGGACCACCACAGAGCAGCTACTATTAGGGAGGTGGATCATTCTCAGCTCTGCAGTGACACTGACGTGCTGGTGTGAGTAGATCAGACACAGCAGTGCTGCTGCTGGAGTGTTTAAACACTGTGTCCACTCACTGTCCACTCTATTAGACACTCCTACTACTTGCTGGTCCACCTTGTAGATGTGAAGTCAGAGACAAGAGCTCATCTGCTGCTGCACAGTTTGTGTTGATCATCCTGTCTGTGTAGAATCATGAGTTCTATATAGAACCTTTGCATGCTTCAACAGTTCTTCGCAGCTTGAAATGGTTCTAGATGGAAAAAGGGTCATGTACGGTTCTGTCTAGCACCATAATGAGTTCGGTTGGTGGTATAGTGAACCATACACAACACCGTCTAGAACCATTTCACTACACAAAGAACAATTCAAGCATGAATATGGTTCTATGTAGAATCACTCAAATGGTTTTTTATGCAGGAGAAAAAGTTATATAGGGTACGTTATATAGAAATCTAAAAAGAATTACTGTTACGTCCTAAAGAACTGTGGTTTGGTTCTATGTAGAACCCTTTTTTACGTATGTAGAACATTTACAGTTGGAATAGAAGCACCTCGTTCTGAACAATGTCTGATAATTTACTGGGAGCTTTTTCTTTACTTTCACTAAACAAAACTCAACAAAACTCAGAAAAGTTGTTGGGATTGAAGCTTTCGCTGCTACTCGACTGTATGTTGATCTCAAGAAATAGTTAGTAAGTCTACAAATGATCGATCGGCTCTGGGCCCATCATTGATACCGCTATCAGGAGTCTTTTTATAGCACACATCCAGCCAATCAGGTCACAGGTAAAGTGCGAAACCTCTCTAAAGGTCTAATAGCTGGAGCAGCTGGAGCAAGGAGACCTGGCACGATATGAAAGCTCATCTATGTAATAAAGAAATGTGAAAAAACAGATTTAACTCTGGAAGCTTCCGAGATTTCATCCACAGCTAAGACAATTAAACATGTTACTAAACAAACTGAAGGCCGACTGTAGGTCTAACACTAGGCCGGACGAGTCTCCTCTATTAGCTTAATCGATAACCAGGACAATAAATATCTGACGCTCAGATAAAAGAACGTGGAAAGTTTTACACTCAGTACTGTGTTTGAAGTGGAAGAGCGCTGCTCTATCAGGGGAGATGTGCAGATAAGAGCGATAGAGGATGGAGAGAAGGAGATAAAGGGCAGTTTTACTGCAGCTGGTCTAAATAGGAATATGAACTTTTACTACTTTGCTAATCAGAACTGTACTAGAACTCATAATCACATGTAAATAAACACCCTGTTACTTTAATTCTGTTAATAAAGCAGCAAAAATCAAATCAAGTAATAAAAACTTCAGGAATACTGCAGCATCTATAAGCACAGGAAATGACATCTGTACCAATCTGTGCTTCTCCTTATGGACTCGTTTGGTATATGTTAAGATGCTGAAGCTCTCGATGGTCAACAGTGAAGCAGAACAGGAGCTGAACCTCCACAGCAGGACTAGAGAATTAGGTACTAAATGTTATAGACGAATAAGGTCAGTCTCGTCCTTGAACGTAAACTGTAAACATATACTTTCAATAATGTTCCACTGACCAATAACTGACCCATATATTTCACTATGGGTCTGTCTCAAATCCTACTGAGTGTCTAAGTAGGCTGTCTAGTTAGCAGCTGTGTAAGTATCAGCGTTCTCTCCTCATCTCTCCTTATAAAACAGATTACTGAGACGCTCTAGTTAGAGAGAGACTGCGTCACGGCTTGTTCCCCCCACTGCAGCACGCCACCGGTGGTTTAGCTGGTTGCTAAGCTACCGGCCAGCGTCCAAAACAATAGCCCGAGGCTTAAAAATACACTAGCATAAATGAGAGAACGCTGCTACTTACACACTCACTACGTAGACAGCCTACTTAGACACTCACTAGGATTTGAGACACACCCTAAAACACCAGAGAGAATCGACATAACTCACATTTTAAAACCACTTCACTGCTCCTAGATTAGCCTGAGGTGCATCATGGGATTGTCTTAGCGGCTGAGGAAGCGTTCGATGCTTCTTTAAAATCAGGTCTAAATAAGGTTTCTCAGTAGACAGCATGTTTAAGGTGTGTAAGAATTGGGACAGTCTACATGTGGGGAGCGCATACTATGATGTAAAATACTGCCTATGTAGGAGCTCAGTAGGATTTGAGACACAGCCTATATTTCTCCCCTCTCTATGTAAACCGGACGCTACGAATCTTGAGTAACGCTTCCGTAATTATACTAATGTCCAATCACAATGCTGATGCCTCTCAGGCCTCGCCCACTCAAACTAGTTTCAGAGCTAGCACAGAAATGCATCATGAAAGTTCCATGAGATAAACACAGGGCAGGATATGGTCACTGTCTAAAGAAAAACATGTACCTCAGAAATAGCGACTTTACAGGAAAGGACTAAAACCTCCTGCATTTTCAATTGAAGTCAATGGAACCAGAATTTTTTCCAAGCTATTTTGAAGCATTTCTATTGGTCCATTCATTGTGAAAATTTCGCACAGTATAAACAGCGGCTGTCGTGTTCATATGAGTTAGAAAAATAAAAAATGACAAACATGGATATATGTGCTTTTCTTTGGAGGGGGGTGCAGCATGGATCCATACGTTTTAAAACTGAAAAAACGTTTAGAATTGAACTTTGTCTTTGCTAATAATATTTATGTTATTATTGATGAAAACTGTCTATAAAGCACTTTGAGCTGCCACTAATATAAGATAATATAAGACATGCTTATTATTATTATTATTATTATTATTATTATTATTATTATTATTATTATTATTATTATTATTATTATTATTATGGCTGTATCGTTCACCCCCAGGAAACACCTATCCTATAGACACATTAACCTGTAGTTCAACTTCTCTACTGAACCGCACCATCCAGAACTGACAGGCTGTCCCATCATGCACCTTGCTACTGATGCTTTCCATTAAAAATGAATGGGAAATGTGTTTAGGGTCACTTTGGCCAGACCTTCAGGATGCATCATCAGAAGGTTTGTTCCTTTAAAGGAAAAATAGGTTCTATATTTATAGCTTGTGTTAAGCTGGAATTGTCTTTAGCAGCAGAATTACACATTCCTGAAAGTGTTTAGCCTTTACTGTTACCATTAACCCGGTTTCAGACGGCCTATCAGATCAGTCCAGAGGCCTATTAACTCTTACAGAGTCATCATCACTGGCATTTCCTCTACTTTATATTTAAATAATATGACTTACATTCACTTGCATAACTATTTACACAGTTGGTTACGTAACTAATGACATTTATCTTGGATTTATATGCCACATGGACAGGTTGAAGTCTGCGCCTATGATTTCTGTTTATTTATTTATTTATTTATTGCAGTGACCTTCAATAGTGTAATTGGTATATAAACAGCAATAGATTACAGAAGAAAAGTAAACAGCCAGTCGCAGTAGCGCCAGTGAAAATGTGTGAGTGTGATCAAATAGAATTTCAGCAGAATTTGACAGTTTTGCTGAATGTCAACAAGCAAATTTGCATCTTCAGTAATGTGACCAGATTTCTGAAATGAAAACTAGAGTCATTTCCAGTTCAGCGGTCAACAGATCATTAACGTTATTATCCGTAAAACAAAAGGGGTGTCAGTTCCAGTGTGATGTATTTTGAGCTGCAAACTGGTGGATGGTAATAAACTACAGAGCAGACTGGCTGATAAAACAGGGTATTAACTAATAACTGTGTAGTGGTTGGTATAGTGTAGTGGTTGGTTTAGTGTAGTGATTGGTGTAGTGTAGTGGTTGGTTTAGTGTAGTGATTGGTATAGTGTAGTGGTTGGTTTAGTGTAGTGATTGGTTTAGTGTAGTGATTGGTGTAGTGTAGTGGTTGGTTTAGTGTAGTGATTGGTATAGTGTAGTTGTTGGTATAGTGCTTGGTATAGTGTAGTGGTTGGTGTAGTGTAGTGGTTAGTATGGTGTAGTAGATTAGTGTAATGGTTGGTATAGTGTAGTGGTTGGTATAGTGTAGTGGTTGGTTTAGTATAGTGATTGGTATAGTGTAGTGGTTGGTTTAGTGTAGTGATTGGTGTAGTGTAGTGGTTGGTTTAGTGTAGTGATTGGTATAGTGTAGTGGTTGGTTTAGTGTAGTGATTGGTTTAGTGTAGTGATTGGTGTAGTGTAGTGGTTGGTTTAGTGTAGTGATTGGTATAGTGTAGTTGTTGGTATAGTGCTTGGTATAGTGTAGTGGTTGGTGTAGTGTAGTGGTTAGTATGGTGTAGTAGATTAGTGTAATGGTTGGTATAGTGTAGTGGTTGGTATAGTGCTTAGTATAGTGTTGGTGTAGTGTACTAGTTTGTATATTGTAGTGGTTGTTATAGTGTAGGGGTTGTTATAGTGTAGAGGTTGGTATAATGTACTGGTTGGTATAGTGTAGTGGTTGGTGTAGTATAGTAGTTGGTATAATGAAGTGGTTGGTTTAGTGTACTGGTTGGTATAGGGTAATGGTTGGTATAGTGTAGGAGTTGGTATAGTGTAGTGGTTGGTTTAGTGTACTGGTTGGTATAGGGTAATGGTTGGTATAGTGTAGGGGTTGGTATAGTGTAGTGGTTGGTTTAGTATAGTGATTGGTATAGTGTAGTGGTTGGTTTAGTGTAGTGATTGGTATAGTGTAGTGGTTGGTATAGTGTAGGGGTTGGTATAGTGTAGTGATTTGTATAGTATACTGGTTGGTATAGTGTACCAGCTGGTTTAGTGGTTAGTATAGTGTAGTGGTTGTTTTAGTGTAGTGGTTGGTTTAGTGGTTGGTATAGTGTAGTGGGTGGTATAGTGTAGAGATTGGTGTTGTGTAGGGGTTGGTATAGTGTAGAGGTTGGTTTAGTGGTTGGCATAGTGTAGTGATTGATATAGTGTAGTGGTTGGTTTAGTGTATTGGTTGGTTTAGTGGTTGGTATAGTGTAGTGGTTGGTTTAGTGTATTGGTTGGTTTAGTGGTTGGTATAGTGTAGTGATTGATATAATGTAGTGGTTGGTATAGTGTATTGGTTGGTTTAGTGGTTGGTATAGTGTAGTGATTGGTATAATGTAGTGGTTGGTATAGTATAGTGGTTGATATAGTGTTGTGATTGGTATAATGTAGTGGTTGGTATAGTATAGTGGTTGGTATAGAATAGTGGTCCAGTTGCCCTACCCTGAGTAACCACCTTACACTATGCCAAAAAGAGTCCTTGGCTAAGACTGACTATTAAGCATAATATTATAATGATTTAGCTGACTAAACTCAGAAAGAAAGAAAGAAAGAAAGAAAGAAAGAAAGGAAGGAAAATTAGACTGTAAGTGCAAATCCCTATTTAACACTGAAAACCACGGGTTCTTCAGTGGTCTGAAAGTTCTGACCATAACCTTCATATACTCAGAAGACATTTATGACATGTGGCGTAATTTATGACAACATTGATAACATTTCATCACAACACCCACATCACACCACCCAAACTATCCTTATCTGCCTGACATCTGACTGAACAGAGATTACTGTAGGTGACGCACCTGAACAGCCACAGGCGCCACATTAATATTAATATTAATATTGTACACTGTATACGCCTTGAAACAACTTCTATATCTCTGACTGTGTAGCTTAGTGACTGGAGAGGAGGAACCGTGTGGAAAGTGCAGACGGTAAACTATTAATCCACAGCTGTGTCCTTTTTATATAAGGACAAGTTATTATGATTATTATTATTATTATGATGTAACACTACTTATCCAGAAGTACTTACAGTTTACCTGTACACAGGTAGGTGAAGGTAGTGTTAGGAGTCTTACTGAAGGACTCTTATTGGTATAGTATAAGGATGGAGGCAGAGTAACCTGATACACTAAACCAACCTGTTTAGTGCCCAGTTTTATGAGCCGGCCTTCATTTTAGTTTATTATCGTCCAACCGTCCAATCACATGATCACATAATAATACATCTCACCGCAACTGACCCCTCTTTTAATTTCAGTGATGTTTATGTATATTTTTATTTTCATTTGCATGTAACTGATATCTGATCAGCTCTGTTGATTTCCCTCCACCCTCCAGTCGTTTCAGCGGAGGTCTCTGTTCCCCTGAACTCGACTGCTGTCCTCCCGTGCTCCTTCCATCTTCACAGGCCAGTGAACGCCACACTCCTCGACGTCACCTGGTCCTTCAAAGGTTTGGTCATTGCTTCCAGTAACCACACAGAACGAGGTTTCTACCTGGACACCTCCAACCTCCTCAATGGCTCGTCCCCGTTGACAGTGTACAATGCCACTCCGCACCAGCAGGGGGAGTATGAGTGCAGCATGAGCAGCGATGGAACTGACTACTCCAGCACGGTTACACTCACCATACTGGGTGAGTTGATGTTCTAGCAGGCCGGACTTATGATGCTTTCACACTAAACAGGGATCTTCTACTAAACAGTGTGAACGCAGCTGTAGTTAGACAGTCTGGAGTCTCGTAGCTGACTGTGATGAAGATCCGCCCACATTGACATTAAAGGGCCAATCAATGACTGATCACTGTTTCCGTGTAGGACTGAGAAACAAAGTGGTAGTGGTCAGCAAACCTGAGGCTTGTTTAATGGCTTCAGTCTAAACAATACAGTTAAATGGGAATTATGTAAATAAAACAATGATTCAGTGAAACAACTTATTCAGAGCAGTTTGGTGGGAAATGGTTCAGACAATGTTTACAGTGGTGGTGATGTTGTTAACAGTGGTGGTGATGTTGTTTACAGTGGTGGTGATGTTTACAGTGGTGTTGCTGATGTTTACATTGGTGGTGATGGTGTTTACAGTGGTGATGTTGTTTACAGTGGTGGTGATGTTTACAGTAGTGTGGCTGATGTTTACAGTGGTGGTGATGTTTACAGTGGCGATGGTGTTTACATTAGTGATGTTGTTTACAGTGGTGGTGATGTTTACAGTAGTGTGGCTGATGTTGTTTACAGTAGTGTAGCTGATGTTTACAGTGGTGGTGATGTTTACAGTGGTGATGGTGTTTACAGTGGTGATGTTGTTTACAGTGGTGGTGATGTTGTTTACAGAGGTGGTGATGTTTACAGTGGTGATGGTGTTAACAGTGGTGGTGATGATGTTTACAGTGGTGATGTTGTTTACATTGGTGGTGAAGGTAACCAGGGGTCTCCATGTCTACAACAGAAATATACTCATTGTATTTACTATGAAACCCACCAGTGAAGCTACACGTGTCTTCTGAGTTTATCTGGATGTTGATGGTAAAATGTGGAAGATCTGAAAATACTAGGTTTTCTTTGGGGACTATTTGAACCTCACAGCGTCCTGCATGTATCCCTCCACCATGAATGGAGTTTAAGACTGAGATCTTCTCTAAACTATCATAAACAGCGTCTCAGAATCAGACAGTGTATTTATAACATCTACTGTAATAACTTTCTGTGAGGAGCTTTTAGAGGAGGACGTCTGGTTCCATTCACCACCACTGTGAACAGTTTCTCTAAAATGGAACATCTCACACCGAAAGTTAGGGTTAAAGCAATTTTGGCTTTATAACCAAATTTATAAACATAGCTGATCAGGCAAGACATGGTTGGTGTCTTGGTGTCTGGTTCTTTTGTTTTGCACTGGATCCACACGTAGCTAACAACCATGCTATATTAAGCTGGTCACAGTGGGTCACCAGCAAAACCAGCTTATGTTGACCATGCTGGATGACTAGTTACACCAGTATAAACCAGACCATTTTTTTCAGTAGGAAACTACTGAAAGATAATGTACAACAATTAGCATTGTGGCTTCTGACATCATATGATACAACAAACTTCAGATAAAAACGACTATGCTAACATACTTTTGCCCAAGTTTAGAGACAACAGTGCCTCATATAGTGTCAGAAACCACATAATCAAGTCTATAAGAGATACTAAACTACTACACAAGCTTTGAAGTAAGTAAATACTATTATTTAGTCATGATGGGCTTTTATTACTTGTTAGCCACATTAGCTGTGTAGCTCCAGTGCTAAAACTAAAGCCTGACCAGCCTGACATTTGGTGATGAGGGGTGATACAACTGTAAATGTAGTTTATCTCAAACCGGTAACGGGCCTAGGTTTTCCACTGGGTGATATATTCATTCCAATATCGCTCTTCTTTCACAGCTCCCCCCTCCGTGTCCATCTCATCTCCAGACGTGGTGTTGGGGCAGGAGAGTGCAGTAGAGTGTTGGGCAACAGGCTTCAGCCCTCCACAAATCACCTTCACATGGACACGAGAGGGCAAAACGTTGAGAGGCCCTCAAAAGTCCGAAGGGAACCTCACTGCGGGTGGACTGTACGAGGCGGTCAGCCGGCTGGTGTTCGTACCTGAGCTCACTGACCGGAATGCTACCTATGGCTGTGTGGTGCAGCATGAAGTTCTGGAGAAAGCTGTGGTGAAGGACTTCAGGATAGGCCTCATTAGTGAGTACTACTGCTGGTCTTCTTTCACAATCAGGACTGTTTTAAGGTGTTTCTTAAATAATATCCATACCTACACTTGGTCTTAGTTATTTGGGGACATTATTATATATAAAAAGCTATTTTATCCAGACAGGAAGTTTACATTTACTCAGTAAACACTTTATTAATAAATATTAAACAGTATTAATGCAGTAAGTAGTGCTTTTACATACGTCAGTGTGTTCATTTAACTCTTCTCAAGCTTCTCCTTGTGGAAACTATTTTTTTCAGTAGGAAACTAATGAAAGCTAATAGATGGATGGATGGATAGATAGATAAATAGATAGATAGATAGATAGATAGATAGATAGATACTTTATTGATCCCGAAGGAAATTTAGCAGCCAGTAGCAGTTACACAGTAACAAAACAAAGTACAAAACACAGTACAAAAAACCAATAAGGTATATAATGAAGAATAAAGAACTCCAATAGTAAAAAAAAGTACAACAATTAGCAAAAAAACGACTATGCTAACATACTTTTGCCCAAGTTTATAGATAACAGTGAGCTATATAGTGTCAGAAACCACATAATCAAGTCTATAAGAGATACTAAACTACTACACAAGCTTTGAAGTAAGTAAATAAGATTATTTAGGAATGATTATTACTTGTTAGCTACATTAGCTCTGTAGCTCTAGTGCTAAAACTAAAGCCTGACCAGGTTTTAGGAAGTTTTTGTTTACTCAGTAAATTTTAAACAGTATTAATAGCAAAAGTAGTGCTTTTCCATACGTCAGTGTATTTATTTAAGATTTTTCAAGCTTCTCCTTGTGGAAACTATTTTTTTCAGCAGGAAACTATTGAAAGCTAATGTACAACAAAAAAAACAACTATGCTATGCATACTTTTGCCCAAGTTTATAGATAACAGTGAGTCATATAGTGTCAGAAACCACATAATCAAAATTCTACACAAGCTTTGAAGTAAGTAAATAAGATTATTTAGCCTTGATGGGCTTTTATTACTTATTAGCTACATTAGCTTTGTAGCTCTAGAACAGGGGAATTTATTTAGAATTAGGTAAGGTCCAGTTAGTGGAGATTTCCTCAGGCCAAGACCGTCAAAATTTTGAACTTGTGTTATTTAAGTTACCTAGTATCAGCATCTTATAACATCAGCTACTGAAACACCAACACATCACACATACCGTTCAAGATATTTCAGTATATTTACTCTTTAAATGCTGAACAGAAACAAGAGCTACATTAAAAAACAGAACGCTTTTGAAAAGAAGTGCATCTTAAAGTGTTTATTTATAGAGAAAGTAAATAAACATGTGTCTTCTTGTTAACTCAGCTTCACAGATTAACATGTTGGTTGTACGGTATTCTCCAGAACTAGACGAGCAGGTCCATTCCAGAACCGTTCCTGTTAAACACTCAGTTCTCTCTGTTCACTTTTCTGTTTTTAGAGCTCCTTATTCTTTCTGACTCGCTTTAGTCTCCGACTGCTGCTCCTGACATGCCATAATGTGCACAGATCTGATTGGCTGAGGAGCCTTCGGTGATGTTACAGCACACGTGATTGGTCTCTGAGTTCACTGCGCCGTAAAGCCCGTATACTGTAAAGACGAAAAAGCTCGGCCTCTTAAAATAAACACGGTCAGAATCAAATCATTCTCAATAGTTTATCAGTTTGGGTCCACATAGTGACCTCTGCTCTAGAGCTAAAACTAAAGCCTGACCAGGCTATAGGAAGTTTTTATTTAATCAGTAAACACATTATTATTAAATATTAATCAGTATTAATAGAGTAAGTAGTGCTTTTCCATACGTCATTGAATTTATTTAACCCTTTCCAAGCTTCTTGTGGAAACGTCTGAAATCGCCTACTTCTCTAATACTCAGTAGGTGAAATCAGTAGGAGAGCGTGGTTAGTAGGGCTGTGTGTTGGCAAGAACCTGGTGATACAATACATATCATGATACAGCGGTCACGATTCAATATATCATGATATATTGCGATACTGCAAGCAAAGAGATTATTTTGCAATTTTTCAAATCCTACTATTAAAACACACCACTGTATGAACGGGTTTGTCAATACTTACAATAGCATTGCACCCTTGTGCTACTTGTTAATGTTGGAGTGGATCTGAATGGATTACAACACTGCCATCTAGTGCTCAGAGGTGTCTATGTCTGAAAGGAATCTGTGTATGGATACTGTGTTTTTGAGAATCGATACAGTCTCACAAAACATAACATCCCAATATTCGATATTTTCGATACTTTCTTACACCCCTAGTGGCTAGTATGTTTGCATACACAGTAGCCATTGAGGGGTACGCGAACGTTACCCTGATTATCTATTATCGAATCGGGAGCCATTTAGAAATAGGTGAACACAGCACACTGTGATATCCCATGATTCGACTGGAGCCGCGGATGAATTCAAAGCAGAGGAAAACAAACAGTGGAAAGCGGAACGTCAGCTGTGCGTACGTGTACGTATCTACTGCTGCTGAACTGTTGCTACAGAAGTTAGCGCTACTTCTGAGGTACACATGATTACGTTCCTCCTGATTCAACTTCTGTCGAGTTACAGCTCGATGTCATCTGAGTACAGATTCAGACAAAAACGCAGCTCAGTGTCACAGAAAGTATCTAAACTGATGTCAGTAAACGAGGCTTTTATGAATAGCGGGACATTTACTGTGGTGGTCTGACGTCTTGTGTCACGGGGTGGTGGTAAGATGGCGGACGTAGAGCGTCCAAGATTGCGTAGTTACTAAAAACACGCGTACTGAAACTGCTGACTAGTCTACCAACTAGTCTACCGCTCAATCAGTATGTACTAATAGAGCGTTAGACTAGTTTTGGACGCACCCCCAGTATTATTATCAGTTCTCATCTAATACCTGCTTTGACTGCTCAGTACTTCATTAAGATAAATCAAGATTTGCTGCTGAAGGAACTGAACACATTCATACAATGTCTGGGGCGTCCAGGAGAAATCTGGAACCTAACTTTGTTCTTCAAACTGGATCAAGATCTGATCTACTTCTCTCACAATAACATATTCATGTTACTTTGTATTGTATGTCTGATTATTTACATCTGTTCTAATCAGATCTGCTGTTCTTACTGGTGATCACACTCTTCATATAAATACTTCTACACAGTAGTGTGTAAGACAAATAGTAGTTAGTTTGGTCTCTGTGTCCAGGCATTCAACCCCAAGAACACTATACCAACTGTGAAGCATGGTGGTGGTAGTGTCACGCCCTAATGATATCTGGTGAAAATACGCTTACTGTTCAGATAAAGACTTTTAAAGTATCAGCCCAGGTTCCTAAAACGTTTGTTACTGTACTGTAAGTGTTTACACTAAAAAATATCACATATTGCACCTTTAACAAAGATTATTTATATGAACAACAGAAACGTTCACTCCACCAAAGCACCAAGTAGGACATCTTTCAACACATGTTCCTTTTACTTTCTCTCTTTTCTTCCAGTCGTCCCTAAAGTCACGCTCTCCATCGTGCCCCCCTCCACTCGCTCCTCGCCCCTCACCCTCGCCTGTGACCTCAGCAGCTTTTATCCAGAGAATGTGTCTGTGGTTTGGGTCCAGAACCGCACGGTCCTGCCCGAGCCTCCACAGAGCCACCAGAACAGCGACGGAACATACAGAACCCGACGGTTCCACACACTCACCGCGCAGGAGAGGGAACGGGGTGGAACCGTACAGTGTGTAGCTAAACAGCCCCACGTCTCGCAACCAGCCTCCAGCTCCATTGACCTGTCCACTACTGACCCACTGGGTAAACTCAGATACACACTATATACACTATATACACCAGTTAACCACAACACTACCACCGTCAGTCAGTGTATCAGCTCCACTGACCATACAGGACCTCCACTCACTGTCCACTGTATCAGCTCCACTGACCATACAGGACCTACACTCACTGTCCACTGTATCAGCTCCACTGACCATACAGGACCTCCACTCACTGTCCACTGTATCAGCTCCACTGACCATACAGGACCTCCACTCACTGTCCACTGTATCAGCTCCACTGACCATACAGGACCTCTACTCACTGTCCACTGTATCAGCTCCACTGACCATACAGGACCTCCACTCACTGTCCACTGTATCAGCTCCACTGACCATACAGGACCTACACTCACTGTCCACTGTATCAGCTCCACTGACCATACAGGACCTCCACTCACTGTCCACTGTATCAGCTCCACTGACCATACAGGTCCTACACTCACTGTCCACTGTATCAGCTCCACTGACCATACAGGAGCTCCACTCACTGTCCACTGTATCAGCTCCACTTACAGACTGTAGTTCATCTGATTCTCTGTATACTTTATTACTCTGTTCTTTAATGATCAGGACCCCCACAGGACCACCACAGAGCAGATACTATTAGGGAGGTGGGTCATTCTCAGCACTGCAGTGACACTGACATGAAGGTGTGTTGTGCTGGTATGAGTAGAACAGACACAGCAGTGCTGCTGCTGGAGTGTTTAAACACTGTGTCCACTCACTGTCCACTCTATTAGACACTCCTACTACTTGCTGGTCCACCTTGTAGATGTAAAGTCAGAGACAGTAGCTCATCTGCTGCTGCACAGTTTGTGTTCCTCTAGTCCTTCATCATCAGTGGACACAGGACGCCGCCCACAGGACACTGCTGTCTGGATAGTTTTGGTTGGTGGACGATTCTCAGTCCAGCAGTGACACTGAGGAGGTGTTTAAACTGATCCACTCACACCAGCACAACACACACTAACACACCACCAGTATCAATGAAGTCTTGAAATTACCCGCCTCTCTAATAGTACCTGCTCTGTGGTGGTCCTGCGGGGGTCCTGGCATATTTATACAACCCACACTGGTGATGTATTATTTTAGAAGCTGATTTGAATGTTTTGAGCAGTGTATAATATTCTTGTCCTCCTTCTGTCCCTCCGTAAAGGACGAGGTGAGCCCTGTAAAATGTTTACTGGTTTGGTTTTATGACTGACAGTGAAGGAGTTCCTGGAAAGGTTTTGTGTGGATCTCTCTATAATATTTAATAAGGAAAGCTCAGAGAGCCAAGCGCTTCTGAACTTCTCATCTTTCTCAGTGCGGGAGCTGGTTCTGAGCAAATCAGCGAAAGCCTCGGTGGCCATGATGATCATCTCACTTATCCTCGTCCTCCTGCTCTGCTTCGGCTTCTCCTGGAAGAGAAGAGACGGTGAGAAGTTCTCCTAAAGTGGTAGTTCAGCAAAAAAGATAACATACACATAAACATATATATAGTTTTGCTTAGTTTTATTTCTTATTTTTGTCCCCTCTTTCTTTACATATATGGAAAAAAATATACATTTTATAACAACTAAAAGTTGTTTCAGAGATTGTTTCAACATTTTTCTAATTTCAGTGCACAGAAATGTAAACCAGTGTAAAAAGCATTATTATTATTATTATTATTATTATTATTATACCTTATTGTTTTAATTATGTAATATATCTGACATTTTTTTGTATCTAGTACAATGTCCAGTATAATGTCTAGTTACATCTCTAGATTAATATCTAATGTGATTTCTAAAACAATATCTAGTATAATATCTAGTGTATTATCTTACATAAAATTTAGTATAAAACTAGTACAATATCTAGAATAATGTCTAGAATAACTTCTACTATATTATCTAATATAATATCTAGTATAATATCCAGTATAGTGTCTAGTATAATATCTAAAATAAGGTATAGAAAAATATATAGTATAATGTCTAATATAATATCCGGTATAATATCCAATATAGTGTCTAATATAATATCTAGTATAATATCCAGTATAGTGTCTAGTATAATATCTAGTATAATATCCAGTATAGTGTCTAATATAATATCTAGTATAATATCCAGTATAGTGTATAATATAATATCTAGTATAATATCCAGTATAGTGTATAATATAATATCTAGTATAATATTCAATATAGTGTCTAATATAATATCTAGTATAATATCCAGTATAGTGTCTAGTATAATATCTAGTATAATATCCAGTATAGTGTCTAATATAATATCTAGAATAATATCCAATATAGTGTCTAATATAATATCTAGTATAATATCCAGTATAGTGTCTAGTATAATATCTAGTATAATATCCAGTATAGTGTCTAATATAATATCTAGTATAATATCCAATATAGTGTCTAATATAATATCTAGTATAATATCCAGTATAGTGTCTAATATAATATCTAGTATAATATCCAGTATAGTGTCTAGTATAATATCTAGTATAATATCCAGTATAGTGTCTAGTATAATATCTAGTATAATATCCAGTATAGTGTCTAATATAATATCTAGTATAATATCCAGTATAGTGTCTAATATAATATCTAGTATAATATCCAGTAAAGTGTCTAATATAATATCTAGTATAATATCCAGTATAGTGTCTAATATAATATCTAGTATAATATCCAGTAAAGTGTCTAATATAATATCTAGTATAATATTCAATATAGTGTCTAATATAATATCTAGTATAATATCCAGTATAGTGTCTAGTATAATATCTAAAATAAGGTATAGAAAAATATATAGTGTAATGTCTAATATAATATCTAGTATAATATCCAGTATAGTGTCTAATATAATATCCGGTATAATATCCAGTATAGTGTCTAATATAATATCTAGTATAATATCCAGTATAATGTCTGGTATAATATCTAGTATAATATCCAGTATAGTGTCTAGTATAATATCTAAAATAAGGTATAGAAAAATATATAGTATAATGTCTAATATCATATCTAATATTACATATAATGTTAATAAACTACAACTACAACACATGTTAAACAGTTATCTCTCTATCTCTCTCTCTCTATCTCTCTCTATCTCTCACTCTCTATCTATATCTCTCTATCTCTCTCTTTATCTCTCTCTCTATCTCTCTCTCTCTATCTCTCTCTCTCTATCTATCTCTCTCTATATATATCTCTCTCTCTCTTTCTCTCTCTCTATCTATCTCTCTCTCTCTGTTCTCTTTCTCTATCTCTCTCTCTATCTCTCTTTCTATCTATCTATCTCTCTCTATCTCTTTCTCTATCTCTGTCTCTCTCTCTCTCTATCTCTCTCTATCTCTGTCTCTCTCTGTCTCTCTCTCTCTATCTATATCTCTCTATCTCTCTCTATCTATCTCTCTCTATCTCTCTCTCTCTCTATCTCTATCTATCTCTCCCTCTGTCTCTCTATCTCTCTCTCTATCTCTTTCTCTCTGTCTCTCTATCTCTCTCTCTATCTCTTTCTCTCTGTCTCTCTCTCTATCTCTTTCTCTCTGTCTCTATCTCTCTCTCTATCTCTTTCTCTCTGTCTCTATCTCTCTCTCTATCTCTTTCTCTCTGTCTCTCTGTCTCTATCTCTCTCTCTCTCTCTCTCTATCTCTTTCTCTCTGTCTCTATCTCTCTCTCTATCTCTTTCTCTCTGTCTCTATCTCTCTCTCTATCTCTTTCTCTCTGTCTCTCTGTCTCTATCTCTCTCTCTCTCTCTCTCTCTCTCCTGCAGAGAAGCAGAAATGCTTGAACGTGTCAGCCATCATCCTGCCCCCGCGGTTGGTGGTGGGCCAGAAAGCCCGGGTCACCATCAGCATAGAGGGCAGAAGAGCTGACCGAGTCCAAACCGCCTGGTTCCTCAATGACGTCCCTATAGTGGACACTTCTTATACTGGTGAAGATCTTCTCCACCTTCAGCTGTTCCTGTGAACCGCACACAGCAAACAAACAGTGTTTAATATTAGCTAATGATGAAACGAATGCTCAGATACAATTCACTTTTAGTGTGAGATGGTGTTTACAGTGGTGGTGATGATGTTTACAGTGGTGGTGGTGATGATGTTTACAGTGGTGGTGATGGTGTTTACAGTGGTGGTGATGGTGTTTACATTGGTGATGGTGTTTACTGTGGTGGTGATGGTGTATACAGTGGTGGTGATGTTTACAGTGGTGGTGATGTTTACAGTGGTGGTGATGTTTACAGTGATGGTGATGATGTTTACAGTGGTGGTGGTGGTGGTGATGGTGTTTACAGTGGTGGTGATTTATACAGTGGTGGTAATGTTTACAGTGATGGTGATGATGTTTACAGTGGTGGTGATGTTTACAGTGATGGTGATGATGTTTACAGTGGTGGTGGTGATGAGGGTGTTTACAGTGATGGTGATGTTGTTCTGGAAAATCTGAAAATACTAGGTTTTCTTTGGGGACTATTTGAACCTCACAGCATCCTGCATGTATCCCTCCACCATGAATGGAGTTTAAGACTGAGATCTTCTCTAAACTATCATAAACAGGGTCTCAGAATCAGACAGTGTATTTATAACATCTACTGTAATAACTTTCTGTGAGAAGCTTTTAGAGGTGGACGTCTGGTTCCATTCACCACCACTGTGAACGGTTCTGAGCATTTCACACCAAACCCCTCTAAATAAGCTGTTTACCATGCAGGTCTTAGTTTCGTGGATTTAATCAGTTTCCTTGTTGACCTCAGTATGCTAAAACAACCAAGTCATGCCCAATTAGCACAACGCTATCATCATCAATGCCCTCAAACTGTGTTCTGAAGCTGTAAGACACGCTGTTATCAACAAATATGGACTAAAGTACAACACAGAGCTGAAAACAGTTACTGCAGCCTTGCTTATAGATAACAGTGTGTAATAGATTATCAGAACCCACCTACTCAAGTCCCTACCTTGACTAGAGATTGTTTAGTGACTCCAGACTGTGATGAACAAGCAGATAGACGTGCAGAAGAACTGGGCTAGCAATGAACCTCTACTGTCTCTTTAATCACAGACCCTGACCCTCTCGTCCTCTCGTCCTGTCTTAGGAGAGAAAAGCTTGGGCCCCATTTACTCCACAGGCTACACTCCAAGGATCTCCCGTGTGTCTCTAGTGTCTGAAAAAGCGCCCCTCCTGTCGGTCACCGCTCCAGGGTACTACAAACTTCACACCCGGCAGCCCCTGCACTCTGTAGGACCCATCAAACAGCTCCTCTCCTCCTTCACCTTTATTCCAAACCTGGCCGTCCACAAGGGGGCAGTCTTCAAATGCCAGATATCCTACAAAGGCAAAGACAAGATAGTGATGGAGAAAGTGTCGGATAAGTTCACCGTTCTGGGTAAGCCTGTACAACTGGTATGTACGTATATGGTACATATATATAAAATAAATGTGGGGATATTATTAATATCTAAAATATTAATTATTTACATGTATTTAATACCTTTTGGCCACAATATTCAAAGCCAATGTGTCCATGTGGGCCCTGTGTGTGTTTATCTGGGCTGTATAGGTTTGACTTGTAGTGGCTTTTGGGCCCCAGTCGTGTTATAACTTTGGACCCCAGTTGGATTATAACTCGAGACCAAGTTGGGTTATAACTTGGTGGCCCGGTTGGGCTACAGGCATTGGTCCTGGTTGGGTTACAGTTATAGCCCCCAGTTAGTCTACAGTTGACTTTAGGGCCAATACACGATTGTGCACATGGACCCTATTTGCAGCCTGCATGGGCAAACACACACACAGGGCCCATTTGGAGACACCAGATAAATTTTTGTGGGCAGAGTTGCTTAAAGACTGCCCAACTGGTAGCCCATTTTTAAGTCAGATGGGACCCCAATGGACATGTTTACGTTACAACCTCTATTTAGTCCCTAAGAATAGCCCCTGTGACTATAAGAAATATATGAACTCTGCTCTGATTGGCTGCCTCATTCTAAAAGCAGTCCAGGATAAAACACTCTAACTTCAGTATAAGCAACTTCAGTGTGAGTGGGTGGAGCTAAAGTTCTCTAGGCCAAATATGTGGATATGTGTGAGCATGTTGGTTTTTGTGACATCACAGAAACAATGAATCTTAAACAGGCAGATTAGCTTCTGTATATATACTGCATACTGGGAATTACATGGATTGGAACCTTAGGAAAAAAAAAAAAAAAATACAAATATATATATATATATATATATATATATATATATATATATATATATATATATATATATATATATATATATACACACACAAAGTCCTCAGCATCCATACTGGTGTGTTCACCTTGATTGAACACACCAGTATGAATGCTGAGGAGGACAGCAGGGCCTAGGAGGCCATGTGACTTGTGAGTAGGTGCCAGACTTTTGACTGGTACTGTGAAGTTCTTGCTTCTGAATGTGCTTTTATTGATTACTTTATTGATTTAGCACCGCCTGATGTCTCAGAGATCCAGCTCTCCGAACCCAATGAGGAGACAGGTATCGTCACGCTGACCGCATCTGCCTCCCACTTCCACCCGGACATCATCACCTTCCGCTGGTTCTGTGAGGGAGGCGAGCTGTGCCCCGTGGCTGCCCCCATGTCCCTGGCTGCCCCGCGTCCTGACGCCCAGGGCTTCTTCTCAGCCATGAGCCAGTGCAGACTGCCCAAAGCTGAGCTGGACCGAGGGGGCACCACCGTCTGGGTCACCGTCCACCACATATCGCTCAAAAAGCCAATCACGCGAAAGACCAGAGGTGAGAGGGGGCATGTGGATACAAGACCTGGAGCGTAACTACTGCTCCCCTAACTGATATTTACATTATATAAAAGGGGAACTCCACCGATTTTTCAAAAATTTAAAATACACAATGAAAGTGAATGAAAGGTCATATCTACTGATGGTGAACTCTTTCCTACCTTCACGCAGGGTTCATAAAGAAGCCCACCGTGTCAGAAATCAGCTGCGCCCCCTCGTCCCCCCAGCAGGGGCCACTGAGCTTGGCCTGTGACATCACAGGCTTCTACCCTCCGGACATCTCCGTCAAATGGCTGAGGCGAGGCACGAGTAAGGGTGAAGAGGAGGAAATTGAGGAGATGGCTGAGAGCGAGGAAGGGGTTAAAGGGGTGTCAGAGGTCTGGGGGCCAATCCAGAGCCAGCTGAGGACGTTCCGTGCCACGGCTATCCTGAAGGAGGCGGAGGAGGGTGGAGAGATCGTGTGCAGGGTGGAGCACTGCTCCCTCCAGGAGCCCCTCGAGAGAGTCTGGAGGAGAACCTGCTTTGGTAACTCAGCCTCAACTTTTCTGCTGGGTGGAATGTTTGTTTAGTTAAAGTCAACTGTTTTTAGTATTTCACACATATTAGAGTTAAACTTTTTTTGGTAATTGTGTGCTGATTCCAAATTTGATGCCAGCAGTATGTTCCAAAAAAGTTGGGACAGGAACAAGTTTGCATCATCTTTCCTGTTTTTGGTCTTGTAGTGGCTTTTGGGCCCCATTTATAACCCAACTGTGGCCCAAAAGCCGGCACCTGCGCTCTCTGATTCCACAGCCATGTTGTCGTAACAGGTGGAGAACGTTTCTCAGTGTTGATCATGTTTAAACAATCATAGGTGTCTCTGAAGAAGACGGAGTCTAGAAGGCAGCAGGTGTTTCTTCAGAATGTGCTCAGTGTTAATTAGGGCTGTGTGTTGGCAAGAACCTGGTGATACAATACATATAGTGATACAGCGGTCACGATTAAATATATCACGATATATCGCGATACTGCAAAGTGATATATTGAGATTTTTCAAATCCTACTATTAAAACACACCACTGTATGAACAGCTTTAACAAAGCTTACAATAGTACTGCGCCCTTGTGCTGCTTGTTAGTGTTGGAGTGGAGCTGAAAATGGATTACAACACTGCCATCTAGTGGTCAGAGGTTTAAACACAACACACAATGATTCACTGTCTGCCAGGAATCTGTGTATTGATACTGTGTTGTTGAGAATCGATACAGTATCACTAAACATAATATTCTGATATTCAATATTTCAATATTTTCTTAAACACCTAATGTTAATGGTGCTTTCACAGATGTACAAGTTACACACTAATACCCAGCCCCCACTGATACCAGCCACTAAAACCCACCCCACACTAAACCCCTCCCCTCCCTCCACCATGGCAGACGCTCTATTTAGAAATTTATGTTGGTAACAATCTAGTTCTTTCCTTCTTCGTCCCAGAGACAATGTCCATAATGTCCTAAAAGGTCGACTTGTCAGACCACAACACTGAACGTCAGTCCATTTCTGATGAGCTGGAGTCCAGAGTGGTCAGCAGTGTTTCTTGATGTTGGCTGGTATATGGCTTCCACTGTGTATAGTTCAGTCTTAACCCACACTCACAGTGACTCAGTGGACGGTGTTTATTGACGATGGGTTCTCAGTGCATTCCTGAGCCCATGTGGTGAAATTAATACAGATACGTGATTGGTTTGAATTCGGTGGGAAGGTTGCAGGCATTCAAGTTGTGGTTTTCTCTGGGTTTCTGAAGCTCTGGATGGTATTCTGCACTGTAGAGGGTGGAATATCTGTAGTCCCTGGAATCCCTGACTGAGGAAGGTTATTTTTAAACTGCTGCATTCCGAGATGTTTTGGCGGCAGGTCTCGACTCATCCTCGCTTATACAGGACTCAGCCTTTCCTGGATGCTCCTTTTACATGCAAGCTTGATTGCATCACCTGTTTAAGATGTTTTTAACATTTCATAATGTTGCTAATCTTGAACTGTTTATGTCCCAACTTGCAGAACTAACCTACATTCATAAAAACAATGAAGGTCATAAGATATGATAACCTTATACTGTTTTCTTTGTGAATACAGGTCAGTGTAGATTAAGGAATCACTGCTTGTTAGCTTGATAAGCATTTTCCTTACTGTCCCAACTTTTATGGCATTGGGTTTGTATGTATTAACCAATGGAACTGATTTATTTAGTGTAAACATCACTGGGTTTAAAAATGTTCTGCATAATTGAGTGTGTGAGATTTAAAGAGATCCAGAGAGATTTGATGTAAGATGTTGTTTACAGTGGTGGTGGTGATGATGTTTACCGTGGTGATGGTGTTTACAGTGGTGGTGATGATGTTTACAGTGATTGTGAGGATGTTTACAGTGGTGGTAATGGTGTTTACAGTGGTGGGGATTGTGTTTACAGTGGTGGTGATGTTTACAGTGATGGTGGTGATGTTTACAGTGGTGGTGATGGTGTTAACAGTGGTGGGGATGTTGTTTGAAGTGATGGTAATGATATTTACAGTGGTGGTGATAATTACAGTGGTGGTGGTGATGATTACAGTGGTAGTGATGGTGTTTACAGTGGTGGAGATTGTGTTTACAGTGGTGGTGATATTGTTTACAGTGATGGTGGTGATGTTTACAGTGGTGGTGATGGTGTTTACAGTGATGGTGATGGTGTTAACAGTGGTAGTGATGATATTTACAGTGGTGGTGATGGTGTTTACAGTGGTGGTAATGTTGTTTACAGTGGTGGTAATGTTGTTTACAGTGATGGTGATGATGTTTACAGTGGTGGTGATGATTACAGTGGTGGTGATGTTGTTTACAGTGGTGGTGATGGTGTTTACAGTAGTGGTGATGGTGTTACAGTGGTGGTAATGTTGTTTACAGTGATGGTAATGATGTTTACAGTGGTGGTGGTGTTTATAGTGGTGGTGATGATGGTGGTGTTTATAGTGGTGGTGATGGTGTTTACAGTGGTGGTGATGGTAACCAGGGGTCTCCATGCCTACAACACAAATCTACACATTGTATTTACTATGAAACCCACCAGTGAAGCTACACGTGTCTTCTGAGTTTATCTGGATGTTGATGGTAAAATGTGGAAGATCTGAAAATACTAGGTTTTCTTTGGGGACTATTTGAACCTCACAGCGTCCTGCATGTATCCCTCCACCATGAATGGAGTTTAAGACTGAGATCTTCTCTAAACTATCATAAACAGCGTCTCAGAATCAGACAGTGTATTTATAACATCTACTGTAAGAACTTTCTGTGAGGAGCTTTTAGAGGTGGACGTCTGGTTCCATTCACCACCACCAAAAAATTCGGACTCCTGAAATTTAGAACAATTGGTGGATGTCCCCTTCTGTAGACTGACCCACATTGTACAGCGAGTGCTATCTAACAGGATTTCTTTATATCTGCCCTCTTTCATCCAGTGGCTCCCTCCATCCCTCCCTCCCTGTCTGTGACCTGGAGGAACGACGGAGTTGGCATGTTCTCCTTGCGCCTGTCCGGAGGGGTCCCGCGCCCTAAGCTCGTCTGGGCTGCCGGAGGCTCTGCCCTGTTCCAGCTGACCTCCAGAGAGAGAGAACAAGTCACGAGCAGCGGGGAGGGAGAGCTGCTGAGCGTGTGCGCTGTGGTGAGGTCCGCGAGACCTCAGGGAAACGAGCAGCACCCTCACGGCCGGCGAGGCGGACATCTGCGCAGTGAGTACTACATAAAGAAGTTCAGCAGTTAAACATCTCAGAGTGTTTGACAGAGATGAAATAAGTGGACGGTCAGTCTATAAACACAACTGAAACTGTCCCGCATTTTTAAGGTTCCTCAGATACCACCAGAGTGAAGAGCCACCTTAAAGGACCAGTCTGTACACAGTACACACCAGTTAGACCTAGATTAGGTCTACAACATTCATATAATAAAATATACAATAAGCGTTCAGATGTTCCAATCACTTCATGACCACAGGTGTATAAACCAGAACCTAGTCCTGCAGACCGCTTCTACACACATTAGTAAAGAGTGGGTCTCTCAGGAGCTCAGTGAACTCCAGCGTGGTACCGTGATAGGACGCCACCTGTGGAACAAGTCCAGTGGTGAAGTTTCCTCACTACTAAATATTCCACAGTGGACTGTCAGTGGTGTTAGAACAAAGTGGAAGTGATTGAGAACGACAGCAACTCAGACACCAAGTGGTAGAACACGTACAATGACAGAGCGGGTCAGTGGATGCTGAGGAGCATAGAGCACAGAGGTCACCAACTTTCTACAGAGTCCATCACTACAGACCTCCAAACTTCATGTGGCCTTCAGATCAGCTCAAGAACAGAGCGTAGAGAGCTTCATGGAATGGGTCTCCATGGCCGAGCAGCTGCATCCAAGCCTTACATAACCAAGAACAATGCAGAGGGTCAGATGCAGTGGAGTAAAGCACGCCACCACTGGACTCTAGAGTGACCAATCACATCCTCCGTCTGGAAATCCAATGGACGAGTCTGGGTTTGGAGGTTGCCGGGAGAACAGTACTTGTCTGACTGCATTGTGCCGAGTGTAAAGTTTGGTGGAGGGGGGATTATGGTGTGGGGTTGTTTTTCAGAAGGCGGGCTCGGACCCTTAGTTCCAGTAAAAGGAACTCTTAATGCTTCAGAAGAGATTCTGGACAATTTCATGCTCCCAACCTTGTGGGGACAGTTTGGGGGACGGCCCCTTCCTGTTCCAACGTGACTGAACACTAGCTCCATAAAGACATGGAGGAGCGAGTTTGGTGTGGAAGAAGTTGACTGGTCTGCACAGAGTCCTGACCTCAACCTGATAGAACACGTTTGAGATGAATTAGAGCGGAGACTGTGAGCCAGACCTTCTCATCCAACATCAGTGTCTGACCTCACAGATGGTCTTCTAGAAGAACGGTCCAACATTCCCATAAACACTCTCCTAAACCGTGTAGAGAACCTTCCCAGAAGAGCTGAAGCTGTTATAGCTGCAAAGGTTGGGCCGCTATCATATTAAACCCTATGGATTAAGAATGACTGTAACGAAAACTTTGTTTGTGTTTCACAGCCCCCCCATTTCCTGTGTTGCAAAATGAAGTGGAGAACATGAACGAAACAGAACCAGAGAACCGCACAGAACTGACCGGAGACAAATGGACGCAGCCTCCAGACTCAGTACCGCACACCAGAACGGAGGCTGGAGAGACAGAACTCGAACCCACCTATATAAACGCAGTGAGCGCAAGGAAGGAGGGAAGACCGGGGGAGAGAGAGAGTCTCCGAGTGGCTGTGGAGATTATACATCCAGCATTCAGCCTGCCTGTCCACCTCACCTGGACAGGTAACCACATACACCACCATTACACCTGACATTGTTTTCATTAGATATTAAAGAAATAATAGAAATATTTAAATATCTACACTTAGAGAGTTTTATCCAACACTGTTCTTCATCCCTTCATTCCTTTATCATCACCAACACTGTTCCTTCATCCCTTCATTCCTTTATCACCACCAACACTGTTCCTTCATCTCTTCATTCCTTTATCATCACCAACACTGTTCCTTCATCCCTTCATTCCTTTATCACCACCAACACTGTTCCTTCATCCCTTCATTCCTTTATCATCACCAACACTGTTCCTTCATCCCTTCATTCCTTTATCATCACCAACACTGTTCCTTCATCCCTTCATTCCTTTATCATCACCAACACTGTTCCTTCATCCCTTCATTCCTTTATCATCACCAACACTGTTCCTTCATCCCTTCATTCCTTTATCATCACCAACACTGTTCCTTCATGCCTTCATTCCTTTATCATCACCAACACTGTTTCTTCATCCCTTCATTCCTTTATCATCACCAACACTGTTCCTTCATCCCTTCATTCCTTTATCATCACCAACACTGTTCCTTCATCCCTTCATTCCTTTATCATCACCAACACTGTTCCTTCATCCCTTCATTCCTTTATCATCACCAACACTGTTCCTTCATCCCTTCATTCCTTTATCATCACCAACACTGCTCCTTCATCCCTTCATTCCTTTATCATCACCAACACTGTTCCTTCATCCCTTCATTCATTTATCATCACCAACACTGTTCCTTCATCCCTTCATTCCTTTATCATCACCAACACTGTTCCTTCATCCCTTCATTCCTTTATCATCACCAACACTGTTCCTTCATCCCTTCATTCCTTTATCGTCACCAACACTGTTTCTTCATCCCTTCATTCCTTTATCATCACCAACACTGTTCCTTCATCCCTTCATTCCTTTATCATCACCAACACTGTTCCTTCATCCCTTCATTCCTTTATCACCACCAACACTGTTCCTTCATTCCTTCATTCCTTTATCATCACCAACACTGTTCCTTCATCTCTTCATTCCTTTATCATCACCAACACTGTTCCTTCATCCCTTCATTCCTGTATCTATACACCAGAATTGGTTCAGTCCATACGGCCCGTATTTGGAACCTAAGCTAAAAAACACCCAGCTGGTTTTCTATGTTCTGCTTTTGTGATGTCACAAGAATCATCCAATTTACACATCTCTATCTATTCAGGTTACAGTGGTTCAGCTCCACCCACTCCACCCATGCTGAAGTTATGATAAGTGTTTTAATCATAACTTAAAGGCACAGTAACGAAAAGAGCTTGTGTAACTCTGTGCCTTTAAGACTAGTATATGTTAATGAGCTGTGTTCTGGTTGGCTGCAGTACTTTGTGGGTCCATGCTGAAACACAGGTCATTAACAAAAAAAGCTTGTGTAACTCGTAAAAACACACCAACCTTGTATTCGGACCTCAGACGAGAAAAAAAGAGCCCTTTAATTTGAAGGGATTTAAATGTATTTTAAATTAATTTCCCATTTTCAAGAGGAACCAGACGTCCACCTCTAAAAGCTCCTCACAGAAAGTTCTTACAGTAGATGTTATAAATACACTGTCTGATTCTGAGACGCTGTTTATGATAGTTTAGAGAAGATCTCAGTCTTAAACTCCATGCATGGTGGAGGGATACATGCAGGACGCTGTGAGGCTAAATATACTGTAATGTAAACAGTATGACTAAAAGCATAAATAAATATATATATATCTGTACACTACCACTCATAAGTTTAGGATCACTTTAGAATTCCATTTCATGCAATTCACAAACAATATTGTTCATTTCTCAATTAATGTAAGTGTATCAGATGATTTTTAAAGAATAAAAATGTTTGTATTAAAGTCTATTTTTGTATAGAGGCTTATTTTACATATAGTTCTATTATCAGTAATTCTCAGTCCTCTGTCTAAATCTCCTGGTACGACCACCAATCCAAGTTAAGGATGTTATTGGACTAATTGGTTGTTAGGACACTCTTGATCAATTGTGATCACAGCTGAAAAACATTCTACTAATAAGTGAGTATAAAAGGGAACAACATTCTAGGTTAGTTTAGTATCTGAAGATCAGCAGTTGATGACTTGCTGATCGACTCACAATGACCAGAAAGAAACAACTTTCTTTAGAGACCCGTCAGTCCATTGTTGTGTTAATGAAGAAGATACTCCATTAAAAACAAGAACATTTCACTGTGATCCCAAACTTTTGAGCGGTAGTATGTATATATATATATATAAACCCAAAGAATGGACAATCAAACATTCATACATTTTATAATTTAATTGTTTATTTATTAGCAACAATTAACAATTTATTCATGTTGACTATTTTATTATGCACAGCTATATTGTTATTCGTTTTTAGTTTTCTGCCACAATTTCACCGTGTAACTCGTCCCACAGTTTATTAAAATGTCAACTCCTACTTCAGATTGTCTGGTCTGATTATGTGATTTAGGCTTGAGTTCTGATCAAATTCAGAGATCCCACAAAGCAGCAGACCTTTCCCCCCCATAGAGAATGAATAGGATGGAAGTGCATACCAACCTGCTATACATCTACTCAAGCCAGACCAGGACAGACCCTCAACCACAAACGTAGTGGCTCAGGGTTTGTAAGCACCATGCCCCAGGTGGGACTCGAACCCACAATCTCCGGCCTAGGAGGCCAGCGCCTTAGCCATTAGGCCACCGGGGTTTGGTTGCGGGGCTCCCCAGAGAACGACGACGCACGGGCGCTCCTTCCCCCTTAATTTGGCCTAAAAAAAAAGATACGAACGAGGAGGGAAGGAACGTAGAGACACGGCGAGAGCGAGAACGGCGAGAGCGAGAACGTTCAATAATTGCTCTCTGGGGAGTCCCTAATCTGAAGAACCCAGCGTGCAGGCACCTCTACTTATAACCTCGGTTGGGCCGGCCGCGCTGGAGCGGCACGTCTGTGACGTCATCGCGCGCGTCCGGCGCATATATATACGGGACTTAGACGAATTGTTCCATGCGACCCCGCACCAATTAGCATAAACCAATAAGCTAACTGTCTCGTTATAAACTCTAATATCGATCCGTCAGTAAATCCGCATAACAGTCGCTCTCATTTCACATCTTCAGCAGATACCACTTCAGAATTCAGTCAGAAACCATGGGTCTGTCTCAAACCCTACTGAGTGTCTAAGTAGGCTGTCTAGGTAGTGAGTGTGTAAGTAGGCTGTCTAGGTAGTGAGTGTGTAAGTAGGCTGTCTAGGTAGTGAGTGTGTAAGTAGGCTGTCTAGGTAGTGAGTGTCTAAGTAGGCTGTCCAGGTAGTGAGTGTCTAAGTAGGCTGTCTAGGTAGTGAGTGTCTAAGTAGGCTGTCCAGGTAGTGAGTGTGTAAGTAGGCTGTCTAGGTAGTGAGTGTCTGAGTAGGCTGTCTAGGTAGTGAGTGTCTAAGTAGGCTGTCCAGGTAGTGAGTGTGTAAGTGGGCTGTCTAGGTAGTGAGTGTGTAAGTAGGCTGTCTAGGTAGTGAGTGTGTAAGTAGGCTGTCTAGGTAGTGAGTGTCTAAGTAGGCTGTCCAGGTAGTGAGTGTGTAAGTGGGCTGTCTAGGTAGTGAGTGTGTAAGTAGGCTGTCTAGGTAGTGAGTGTGTAAGTAGGCTGTCTAGGTAGTGAGTGTGTAAGTAGGCTGTCTAGGTAGTGAGTGTGTAAGTAGGCTGTCTAGGTAGTGAGTGTCTAAGTAGGCTGTCCAGGTAGTGAGTGTGTAAGTAGGCTGTCTAGGTAGTGAGTGTGTAAGTAGGCTGTCTAGGTAGTGAGTGTGTAAGTAGGCTGTCCAGGTAGTGAGTGTGTAAGTAGGCTGTCTAGGTAGTGAGTGTGTAAGTAGGCTGTCTAGGTAGTGAGTGTGTAAGTAGGCTGTCTAGGTAGTGAGTGTGTAAGTAGGCTGTCTAGGTAGTGAGTGTCTAAGTAGGCTGTCTAGGTAGTGAGTGTGTAAGTAGGCTGTCCAGGTAGTGAGTGTGTAAGTAGGCTGTCTAGGTAGTGAGTGTGTAAGTAGGCTGTCTAGGTAGTGAGTGTTCAAGTAGGCTGTCTAGGTAGTGAGTGTCTAAGTAGGCTGTCTAGGTAGTGAGTGGGTAAGTAGGCTGTCTAGGTAGTGAGTGTGTAAGTAGGCTGTCTAGGTAGTGAGTGTGTAAGTAGGCTGTCTAGGTAGTGAGAGAAGCTTCTGGATGCATGTACATTAAAGATTTTTGGGTGACTATTGACTTCTACTGTTTTTTAGGCTACAATAGCCTCCAGTTCACAAGCATGTTGTGACTGATCGACTCAGTAGATTTTTTAAATCTATATCATGAGAAAAAACACTTTTTTTACTTAGTCAGATGGTTTAGGCTCAACGTAAAGACTGTTTAGTAAAGTTTCAGTACCGTAAAGTTTCAGTATATCCAAATGTTCTTTGTTTTTCCAGAGCCTGAAGAGGACGCCTCACCCTAATGTGCCGTCAGTGGGATTATCCTTCATGTGTTTATTTATGAATAGGATAAAATCTTTATCTACATCCTTTTTTCATCTCGTTATGTCGCTTATTAAGAACTCATTATTTACTCGTCTTAAACGTCTCTCAGCTACTAACACTGTAACCTCTGTTACTGACGTGCCAGTGATGCAGAGAGCATTGAAGAGTTAAAGATTAAAGACTCTGAGGCTCACGCACTGAGGAATGCTGAACGCTGGGAGGCTCGGACGCTGCGGTGTCACGACATGTCGAGGGAGTTCGTCTGTGTCTGGAGTATTTATGTTGGTTTTCTTGCTGATCTTCTACTGTGAGGGTCTGTGTATGAGGGCAGTGCTAATAAAGGTTTTATATAAACTGTTAACGCCTTATGAATCTGTATTGTGGCTCTTTAAGCTGAAACTAAACAAAAACTAAGGTTAAAGTGCAGAGCATCAGCTTTAAAGGGCCCATATCATGTGAAAACAATCATCCCTTGCCTCTGTTTGTAGTACATAAACATTAAATCATTAAATCACTTTTCAGTCCATACGGCCCGTATTTGGAACCTAAGCTAAAAAACACCCAGCTGGTTTTCTATGTTCTGCTTTTGTGATGTCACAAGAACCATCCAATCTACACATCTCTATCTATTCAGGTTACAGTGGTTCAGCTCCACCCACTCCACTCATGCTGAAGTTATCACAAAGCACAGCAGCCAATCAGAGCAAGACTCGTTAGCATATACGAGTCCTAAAGGCACAGTAACGAAAAGAGCTTGTGTAACTCTGTGCCTTTAAGACTAGTATATGTTAATGAGCTGTGTTCTGGTTGGCTGCAGTACTTTGTGGGTCCATGCTGAAACACAGGTCATTAACAAAAAAAGCTTGTGTAACTCGTAAAAACACACCAACCTTGTATTCGGACCTCAGACGAGAAAAAAAGAGCCCTTTAATTTGAAGGGATTTAAATGTATTTTAAATTAATTTCCCATTTTCAAGAGGAACCAGACGTCCACCTCTAAAATCTCCTCACAGAAAGTTCTTACAGTAGATGTTATAAATACACTGTCTGATTCTGAGACGCTGTTTATGATAGTTTAGAGAAGATCTCAGTCTTAAACTCCATGCATGGTGGAGGGATACATGCAGGACGCTGTGAGGCTAAATATACTGTAATGTAAACAGTATGACTAAAAGCATAAATAAATATATATATCTATATACACTACCACTCAAAAGTTTAGGATCACTTTAGAATTCCATTTCATGCAATTCACAAACAATATTGTCCATTTCTCAATGAATGTAAGTGTATCAGATGATTTTTAAAGAATAAAAATGTTTGTATTAAAGTCTATTTTTGTATAGAGGCTTATTTTACATATAGTTCTATTATCAGTAATTCTCAGTCCTCTGTCTAAATCTCCTGGTACGACCACCAATCCAAGTTAAGGATGTTATTGGACTAATTGGTTGTTAGGACACTCTTGATCAATTGTGATCACAGCTGAAAAACATTCTACTAATAAGTGAGTATAAAAGGGAACAACATTCTAGGTTAGTTTAGTATCTGAAGATCAGCAGTTGATGACTTGCTGACCGACTCACAATGACCAGAAAGAAACAACTTTCTTTAGAGACCCGTCAGTCCATTGTTGTGTTAAGGAAGAAGATACTCCATTAAAACAAGAACATTTCACTGTGATCCCAAACTTTTGAGCGGTAGTATATATATATATATATAAACCCAAAGAATGGCCAATCAAACATTCATACATTTTATAATTTAATTGTTTATTTATTAGCAACAATTAACAATTTATTCGTGTTGATTATTTTATTATGCACAGCTATATTGTTATTCGTTTTTAGTTTTCTGCCACAATTTCACCGTGTAACTCGTCCCACAGTTTATTAAAATGTCAACTCCTACTTCAGATTGTCTGGTCTGATTATGGGATTTAGGCTTGAGTTCTGATCAAATTCAGAGATCCCACAAAGCAGCAGACCTTTCCCCCCCTTAGAGAATGAATAGGATGGAAGTGCATACTAATCTGCTATACATCTACTCAAGCCAGACCAGGACAGACCCTCAACCACAGACGTAGTGGCTCAGGGTTTGTAAGCACCATGCCCCAGGTGGGACTCGAACCCACAATCTCCGGCCTAGGAGGCCAGCGCCTTAGCCATTAGGCCACCGGGGTTTGGTTGCGGGGCTCCCCAGAGAACGACGACGCACGGGCGCTCCTTCCCCCTTAATTTGGCCTAAAAAAAAGATACGAACGAGGAGGGAAGGAACGTAGAGACACGGCGAGAGCGAGAACGGCGAGAGCGAGAACGTTCAATAATTGCTCTCTGGGGAGTCCCTAATCTGAAGAACCCAGGTGCCTACCTCTACTTATAACCTCGGTTGGGCCGGCCGCGCTGGAGCGGCACGTCTGTGACGTCATCGCGCGCGTCCGGCGCATATATATACGGGACTTAGACAAATTGTTCCATGCGACCCCGCACCAATTAGCATAAACCAATAAGCTAACTGTCTCGTTACAAACTCTAATATCGATCCGTCAGTAAATCCGCATAACAGTCGCTCTCATTTCACATCTTCAGCAGATACCACTTCAGAATTCAGTCAGAAACCATGGGTCTGTCTCAAACCCTACTGAGTGTCTAAGTAGGCTGTCTAGGTAGTGAGTGTGTAAGTAGGCTGTCTAGGTAGTGAGTGTGTAAGTAGGCTGTCTAGGTAGTGAGTGTGTAAGTAGGCTGTCTAGGTAGTGAGTGTGTAAGTAGGCTGTCTAGGTAGTGAGTGTCTAAGTAGGCTGTCTAGGTACTGAGTGTCTAAGTAGGCTGTCTAGGTAGTGAGTGTGTAAGTAGGCTGTCTAGGTAGTGAGTGTGTAAGTAGGCTGCCTAGGTAGTGAGTGTGTAAGTAGGCTGTCTAGGTAGTGAGTGTCTAAGTAGGCTGTCTAGGTAGTGAGTGTGTAAGTAGGCTGTCTAGGTAGTGAATGTGTAAGTAGGCTGTCTAGGTACTGAGTGTCTAAGTAGGCTGTCTAGGTAGTGAGTGTGTAAGTAGGCTGTCTAGGTAGTGAGTGTCTAAGTAGGCTGTCTAGGTAGTGAGTGTGTAAGTAGGCTGTCTAGGTAGTGAGTGTCTAAGTAGGCTGTCTAGGTAGTGAGTGTCTAAGTAGGCTGTCTAAGTAGTGAGTGTGTAAGTAGGCTGTCTAGGTAGTGAGTGTGTAAGTAGGCTGTCTAGGTAGTGAGTGTGTAAGTAGGCTGTCTAGGTAGTGAGTGTGCAAGTAGGCTGTCTAGGTAGTGAGTGTGTAAGTAGGCTGTCTAGGTAGTGAGTGTGTAAGTAGGCTGTCTAGGTAGTGAGTGTGTAAGTAGGCTGTCTAGGTAGTGAGTGTCTAAGTAGGCTGTCTAGGTAGTGAGTGTGTAAGTAGGCTGTCTAGGTAGTGGGTGTCTAAGTAGGCTGTCTAGGTAGTGAGTGTGTAAGTAGGCTGTCTAGGTAGTGAGTGTCTAAGTAGGCTGTCTAGGTAGTGAGTGTGTAAGTAGGCTGTCTAGGTAGTGAGTGTCTAAGTAGGCTGTCTAGGTAGTGAGTGTCTGAGTAGGCTGTCTAGGTAGTGAGTGTGTAAGTAGGCTGTCTAGGTAGTGAGTGTCTAAGTAGGCTGTCTAGGTAGTGAGTGTGTAAGTAGGCTGTCTAGGTAGTGAGTGTGTAAGTAGGCTGTCTAGGTAGTGAGTGTCTGAGTAGGCTGTCTAGGTAGTGAGTGTGTAAGTAGGCTGTCTAGGTAGTGAGTGTGTAAGTAGGCTGTCTAGGTAGTGAGTGTGTAAGTAGGCTGTCTAGGTAGTGAGTGTCTGAGTAGGCTGTCTAGGTAGTGAGTGTGTAAGTAGGCTGTCTAGGTAGTGAGTGTCTAAGTAGGCTGTCTAGGTAGTGAGTGTGTAAGTAGGCTGTCTAGGTAGTGAGTGTGTAAGTAGGCTGTCTAGGTAGTGAGTGTGTAAGTAGGCTGTCTAGGTAGTGAGTGTGTAAGTAGGCTGTCTAGGTAGTGAGTGTGTAAGTAGGCTGTCTAGGTAGTGAGTGTGTAAGTAGGCTGTCTAGGTAGTGAGTGTGTAAGTATCAGTGTTCTCTCCTCATAAAACAGATTACTGAGACGCTCTAGTTAGAGAGAGACTGCGTCACGGCTTGTTCCCCCCACTGCAGCACGCCACCGGTGGTTTAGCTGGTTGCTAAGCTACCGGCCGGCAACCAAAACAATAGCCTGAGGTTATAAACGCTAATAAATGCTAATGTCTGGAGTATAAAGTGTAAATGGTGAAGGACTCGTTACAGAGTTGATAATAAAATACTGTTTTGTGTGATTATATGACCAGAAACACTCCAGAGAATCAAAATAAACACATTTTAAAACCACTTCACTGCTCCTAGATTAGCCTGCGGTGCATCATGGGATTGTTTTAGCGGCTGAGGAAGAGTTCGATACTTCTTTAAAATCAGGTCTAAATAAGGTTCCTCAGTAGCAGCATGTTTAAGGTATGTTAGAATTGGGACAGTCTACATGTTGGGAGCGCATACTATGACGGTAAATGCTGCCTATGTAGGAGCTCAGTAGGATTTGAGACACAGCGCATATGTGGTTTAGAGACGTTATACAGTCCGGTCTAGTTCGGGGTAAGAGTTTTTTTAATAGATTGCAATAAAAGGCATGTTGTAAATAGAACTTGTTTTGCTAGAGGCAGCATTAATGCTCAAACAGTAGGTGGAACTTGCTAATGCTGGTCAAGGTTGTAGGAGCGGGTTTGATACTGGGGTGGGGGGGGCACATTTGCTAATATGAATCAAAGCCCACCCTAAATATTACCTATAAGCTGATTCCACTGTAGGTAAGGTAGTAAATCACTGTATGTATAGTGACGTACAATAACATTTGTGGAATTACAGTAAATAACTAATAAATAAATACAACATTATCTGTACGTCTGATTATTATTAGATAAATCCAATTAAATCCACTTTATAAACTAAACTAGATTCTCCACATTACATGCTACTGCTGTCAGAAAGTTTACACACATGAAAAGCTACAACACACTAAAGAAGAGAGGAAATAAAGGAAGAGAAGGTCAAGACTCAGCTCTCAGCTCTCAGCTCTCAGCTCTCCTACAGC
Organism: Megaleporinus macrocephalus; assembly: GCA_021613375.1. Taxonomy (NCBI): domain Eukaryota; kingdom Metazoa; phylum Chordata; class Actinopteri; order Characiformes; family Anostomidae; genus Megaleporinus; species Megaleporinus macrocephalus. The sequence goes on from CM038715.1 coordinate 42,303,354, forward strand.
AGGTTCAGAGACGTCTCTCAGCACAGCGACGAGCCTGCTCTTCAGCAGGACACAGTTCTGTCTGTGGTTTTGTTCGTGTCAGTGGTCACTGCTGTTTATTCACACACAGGAAGTGTCTTTTGTTTCTGCGTGTGTAGCAGAGAGAGAGAGAGAGAGAGAGAGAGAATGAAAGAGAGAAAGAGAGAGAGAGAGAGAGAGAGAGAGAGAATGAAAGAGAGAAAGAGAGCGAGAGAGAGATAGACATAGAGAGAGAGAAAGAGTGAGAGAGAGAATGAGACAGGGTGAGAGTGAGAGAGACAGAGAGAGTGTTAGAGAGATAGACAGAAAAAGCGAGAGAGTGAGAGAGAGAGACAGTGAGTGAGAGAGAGACATAGAAAGCGAGAGAGAGAGTGAGAGAGAGAAAGAGACAGAGAGAGAGAGTGAGTGAGAGAGAGAGACGGAGAGTGAGAGAGAGAGAAAGAGACAGAGTGAGAGAGAAAGAGAGTGAGAGTGAGAGAGGCAGAAAGAAAGTGACAGTGAGAGAGACAGAATGAGAGAGATAGAGAGTAAGAGAGAGAGTAAGAAAGAGACAGAGAATGAGAGTGAGAGAGACAGAGAGAGTGATATAGAGACAGACAGTGAGAGAGAGAGTGAGAGAGGTTGAGAGAGAGAGTGATAGAGAGATAGACAGTGAGACAGTGAGAGAGCGAGATAGGTTGAGAGAGAGTGAGAGGGAGTGAGTGAGAGAGTGAGAGAGAGAGAGAGAGAGAAAGAGAGAGAGAGACATAAAGAGAGAGTGAGAGAGAGATAGACAAAGAGTGAGAGAGAGAATGAGACAGGGTGAGAGTGAGAGAGACAGAGAGAGTGTTAGAGAGATAGACAGAAAGAGCGAGAGAGTGAGAGAGAGAGAGACATAGAAAGCAAGAGAGAGAGAGAGAGAAAGAGACAGAGAGTGAGAGAGAGTGAGAGAGAGAGTGAGAGAGAGAGAAAGAGACAGAGTGAGAGAGACAGAGAGTGAGAGTGAGAGAGGCAGAAAGAAAGTGACAGTGAGAGACAGAATGAGAGAGATAGAGAGTGAGAAAGAGACAGAGAACGAGAGTGAGAGACAGACAGAGAGAGTGATATAGAGATAGACAGTGAGAGAGAGAGTGAGAGAGGTTGAGAGAGAGAGAAAGAGAGAGAAATAGAGTGAGAGAAAGAGAGATAGAGAGAGTGATAGAGAGTGATAGAGAGTGTGTGGATGGTAGGTGTAAATGACTGTGGTAATGATGAGACTTGTTTGGAGTCTCAGCTGAAGAGTGCTGGTGTTTAACCTCCACTGCAAGAGAACTTCAACCACAGACACTCACACTTCAGACTATCATCATCATCTGCTCGAGAGTGCTGAGCACTATCGCTTTATATCACTTTACTCTTCATTAAAGAGCCGGTATCCTACACTTTCCAACATTCTTTCTTTTGCACTGCCGTTCACTCCAGCTGCGGAGAGTTAAGAACTAAATTCAGTTCTAATAATTGTCCACTTTCTCCGGCCTCTCTTTATCTCTAATGACTGAAAAAAGTTGCTTAGTAACTGTTAACTGAGGTCAAACTGCCAAACTGTATATTTACAATATATGTAAATATGTTGGTTTTCGTGACATCACAAAAACAATGGCTGTTTGTTTGCAGCTTATTTTCCATAAATGGGATATATGGAGTGGAGAAGGAAAAGTAGACTTTATAATGAATAATTGGATATATGTGAATGCTTTGGCTTTTATGACATCACAACATCAGTTGCAACTAAGATGGCTAACTCTATGCCGACAATACATTGGTGTCAGAAGTGGATTAGTGTAAGAGTGGTTGGTGGTGACCTCCCCCTGCGAGTCCCATGTGTATGTATGTGCCTTTCTGCTGGTGTTTATTTAAAAAAACACTGATGTATGGCCCTGTGGCATAACTGTGCCTTTAAAGGGCCCATATGATGGAAAACTCTCCTCCCTTTTTTAAATGTGCTGGAAATGCTCACCTAAGAATACATTCTGATTGTTTTGGTTATATAAATCCATACAATAAGTGTGTCGGGCGTGGTGTGAAATAGAAGAGTTTTTTATGATATGGGCCCTTTAAAAGCACCGCCTTTAAAGAGCCCATATGATGGAAAACTCTCCTGGAAATGGTCACATAGGAATGAATTCTGATTGTTTTGGTTACATAAATCCATACAATTTATGTGTGTGTTTTAGTGTGTGTGTGTGTGGTGGGGAAGCAGGGTGAAATAGAAGAGGATAGTTTTTTTATGATATGGGCCCTTTAAAAGCACTGCCTTTAAAGAGCCTACATGATAAAAAAAATTCTCCTCTCTGTTTTGAAATGGTCACATAGGAATGAATTCTGATTGTTTTTGGTATATAAATCCATACAATATGTGTGTCGGGGGGGGGGGGCGTTGTGTGAAATAGAAGAGGATAGTTTTTTTATGATATGGGCCCTTTAAAACCACCGCCTTTAAAGAGCCTATATGATGAAAACTCTCCTCTCTGTTTAGAATGTGTTGGAAATGGTCACATAGGAATGAATTCTGATTGTTTTGGGTATATAAATCCATACAATATGTGTGTCGGGGGGGGGCGTGGTGTGAAATAGAAGAGGAGAGTTTTTTGTGATATGGGCCCTTTAAAAGCACTGCCTTTAAAGAGCCTATATGATGAAAACTCTCCTCTCTGTTTAGAATGTGTTGGAAATGGTCACATAGGAATGAATTCTGATTGTTTTGGGTATATAAATCCATACAATATGTGTGTCGGGGGGGGGGGGGCGTGGTGTGAAATAGAAGAGGAGAGTTTTTTGTGATATGGGCCCTTTAAAAGCACTGCCTTTAAAGAGCCTATATGATGAAAACTCTCCTCTCTGTTTTGAATGTGTTGGAAATGGTCACATAGGAATGAATTCTGATTGTTTTGGGTATATAAATCCATACAATATGTGTGTCGGGGGGGGGGCGTGGTGTGAAATAGAAGAGGGGAGTTTTTTGTGATATGGGCCCTTTAAAACCACCGCCTTTAAAGAGCCCATATGATGGAAAACTCTCCTCTCTGTTTTTAATGTGTTGGAAATGGGCACATAGGAATGAATTCTGATTGGTGTAGTTATATAAACCCATACAATATGTGTGTCGGGGGGGGCGTGGTGTGAAATAGAAGAGGAGAGTTTTTTGTGATATGGGCCCTTTAAAACCACCGCCTTTAAAGAGCCTATATGATGGAAAACTCTCCTCTCTGTTTTGAATGTGTTGGAGATGATCACATAGGAATGAATTCTGATTGTTCTGGTTACATAAACCCAATTTAAAAATGAGATATACTTCCTTTGAGCTACAGCGGGTTGAGCTGAGAACAGTGGGTACAGTTAGGGGAAGTGGGCTGCGCTACTCTCTACAGAAGTTACTCACTGTTCTGCGGTCAGCCGATCGGCTCTAGACAGCGTTTATTAAACAGTCTCTTTTTTAAGCTCCACCACAGACCAGCACACGTCCCCAGTACACGTCCTCTACTCTCGCTATTGGCTGTGGCGTGTCGAGACCGAAGCTGCCTTCCTAGTCGAATTTTCCGTTCCACCTTAAATAGATTAAGGTGGAATGGAAAGCTCGAATAAGGCGCTGCCCAGTTAGAAGCCACCTCCGGCTCGCGTTGCTCCTCGGTCAGAGCTGATCGTCCTCCTTCCTTCTCAGCACCAGGAACCGAGGAACCGAGGAACCGCGACCTCAAGCTCTTCATCAGCGCTCTCGGCCAGCTTCAGGGCTTCTGCGTCCTTAGCTCGACGCTTTGGAAAGAATCTGCGAGGAAACCTGTTTGTTGTCGCTTCTCAAGTTCATGTGGAGCTTCTTCAGCGATGGAAGGCTCTGAAAGTTCGATGAACCGAATTGGTCGCACGATTTGGACCGTCTGGGTGAGTAAATGTCCAGTTATGTCCACTTTTTAAGTCACGTCCACGGAGATTTTCAGCAATCCAGCTAAATGGTCTTAAAGGGGAAATCCACCGAATTTCTCAAAATTCCTGTATCACGTTGTGGTTTGGCGTGAAGTGGATGATTGTAGAGTCTTATATTTCTGGGCAGTGTTGTTGATATACACTTTTTTTTATTAACTATGAAACCCACCAGTAAACCTACACGTATCTTCAGAGTTGAAAATCTGGAAGATCTGAAAATACTAGGTTTTCTTTGGGGACTATTTTAACCTCACAGCGTCCTGCATGTATCCCTCCACCATTAATAGAGTTTAAGACTGAGATCTTCTCCAAACTATCATAAACAGCGTCTCAGACATCAGACAGTGTATTTATAACATCTACTGTAATAACTTTATGTAAGGGAGCTTTTAGAGATGGACGTCTGGTTCCATTCACCACCACTGTGAACGGTTCTGAGTGTATCTAGAACAGAGAGTTTCACACAAAAAAACACTCTGAATGACTTTATGTTTACATATTAACATATTATGCAAAATTCTGAAAAGTCTGTGGAGTTGCCCTTTAAAGCTATCTGATTATGTTCAGGCTGCAGGTTCAAGTTGACCTAAATAAGTTTAGGCTTTTTTACGAGCTGAGATGAGTGTGTGAGAGTGTTTTTAGGCCCCGTCTGTTGGAGCTGTTATCACAGTCAGGCCTAAAAACACTTGTGCGGTCGTCTTGCTTTAGGTAACGGAAGGCTATAGTGTGACTCTTAGCATGTTTTCGTTCCGGTCCAGGATAACAGTTATAGTTTTATAGGACTGACTGTTAAGTTGTGGTTGTGATACGGTCGAGTCTACAGGCGGTTCAGCAGCTCCATAATATAAGCTTAAAATTCCCCTCTTAAAATTAAAGACAGTCTAGCATCGATCAGGAACACCAGCGCAACCACCTTGGGTCCTATAGGAATCCAGCAACACCCCAGAAACCATCATAGACACCATAGTCACCTTAGAAATCACCTATAATACTCTAGCAATCATCTATTATACCATAGCAGTCACCTAGCAACGCCCTAACAACCACCCAGGACATTATAGCAATCCCTTACCAACCACCTGTAATGTCATGGCAATCACCTAATGACACCCTATATAGCAGTCACCTAGAAATCACCCTGGATATCATAGCACCTTGCAACATCCTAACAACCATCTGGTCAACCATAGCAATCGCCTGACAACACCATAACAACCACCGGGGATACCCTGGCAATCACCTAGCTACACCTGGGCACCCTAGCAACCACCTGGGATATCATAGCAATCCCCTAGCAACGCCCTAACAACCACCTATAATACCACAGCAATCAACTAGCAACACCCTAACAACCACCCAGGATACTATAGCAATCCACTAGCAACCACCTGTAATATCATGGCAATCACCTAATGACATCCTATATAGCAGTCATCTAGAAATCACCCTGGATATCATAGCACCTAGCAACATCCTAACAACCATCTGGTCGACCATAGCAATCGCCTGACAACACCATAACAACCACCGGGGATACCCTAGCAATCACCTAGCTACACCCTAGCAATCACCTGGGTACCCTAGTAACCACCTGGGATATCATAGCAATCACCTGGGATATCATAGCAACCACCTGTAATACCATAGCAGTCAACTAGCAACGCTCTAACAACCACTCAGGATACCCTAGCAATCACCTAGCCACACCCTAGCAATCACCCGGGCACCCTAGCAACCATCTGGTATATCATAGCAATCCCCTAGCAACCACCTATAATACCATAGCAGTCACCTAACAACGCCCTAACAACCACCTATAATACCATAGCAGTCAACTAGCAACACCCTAACAACCACCCAGGATACTATAGCAATCCCTTAGAAACCACCTGTAATATCATGGCAATCACCTAATGACATCTTATATAGCAGTCACCTAGAAATCACCCTGGATATCATAGCACCTAGCAACACCCTAACAACCATCCAGTCTACAATACCAATTGCGTGGCAACACTATAACAACCACCTGACATACCCTAGCAATCATCTAGCCACACCCTAGCAATCACCTGGGCACCCTAGCAACCACCTGGGATATCATAGCAGTCCCCTTGCAACCACCTATAATATCATAGCAGTCACCTAGCAACGCCCTAACAACCACCTATAAGACCATAGCAATCGCCTGGCAACACCATAACAACCACCTGACATACCCTAGCAATCATCTAGCCACACTCTAGCAATCACCTGGGCACCCTAGCAACCACCTGGGATATCATAGCAGTCCCCTTGCAACCACCTATAATACCATAGCGGTCACCTAGCAACGCCCTAACAACCACCTATAAGACCATAGCAATCGCCTGGCAACACCATAACAACCACCTGGCATATCCTAGCAATCACCTAGCCACACCCTAGCAATCACTTGGGCACCCTAGCAACCATCTGGGATACCATAGCAATCCCGTAGCAACACCCTAACAACCACCTATAATACCATAGCAGTCAATTAGCAACGCTCTAACAACCACCCAGGATACTATAGCAATCCCCTAGAAACCACCTGTAATATCATGGCAATCACCTAATGACATCCTATATAGCAGTCACCTAGAAATCACCCTGGATATCATAGCAATCCCTAGCAACCACCTATAATACCATAGCAGTCAGCCGACAATACCCTATAATACTACTTTATACTGAGGGATGTAGGCTAGTACAAAGACAGATGATTGTATCAGCACTCTGCAGTTCCGCTCTGTGAGTTTGGTTTACCGCGTCGTGGCTGAGCTGCTGTTACTCTTTTTCACAATACCAGCACTTCCACTCGACCAGAGCAGATTTAGCAGGGCAGAAATTGTACATGTCACTGCAGGACTGTGTGCTTGGTTTGATTTTATTAACAATAAGTGTGTATAAACTTCTGAACTCACAACTATATATACGTGTGTATGTACAAATTATGTAAGTCATATTTAAGGCTAGTAGTTCAGAGTAGAATAGTAGCGTCAGTAACCAGCATGTTAGCTGTAACTCTGCTGCTACAGACTGTATCTGACTCGGTTGCTTGTTGCTGTTTGTGTCTGTGCAGGGTTTCCTCACAGGGGCCGTGGGAAGATACCTGCGCCCAAACGAAGGTGACCAGAACGTTAACCAGGAGGATACGGTAACTAGAAGCTACAAGGAGTTAAAGGAAAAGGAAGAAGAGAAAGAAAAGGCATGGAGCCAAAGCGAGAAACCCCAGAGTGGGGTACACGTGCGGACCGCCGCTGTTCAGTGGGAAAAGGGAGCGGTACGCAGTGAGCATGCAAGCAAACCCACTCGCAGCGGTGTTGCTTGGAACACTGAGGTTCAGGAGGGACGTTCGGAGGATGTGGATAAGAAAGGACGGGAGCGGAGGGATCGTGAGGAAACGCGTGATGCACGCGATGCGGTTGCAGATGTTGAGCAAGTTCGCCCGCCTGCTTCTACCGATGGTAGCCAAGACTTTGGAGTTTCTGGGACTACTGAAGAAGATGTAGATGTCAGAAACAGGGAAAACGAGGACCTGGTAACGAGCGAGAGCACTGAAAAGGTAACGGAAGCAGTGAATGAGTCTGAAGACCTAGAGGAGCAGACAAGTGAGCATGGTTTTGGAGACTCCAGTGAGGTCTTAGTTGAGAAGGTAACGGAAGCCACTGATGACCTGGACAAAAGCGAGGATAATGTTGATGATTTGGTATCCCAGCTCACCTGTTCATCGAGGGAAAGGGGAGACCTTTTAAACAAAGAACTCAAAGCAGAGGAACCGACTGAAAACAAGGCCTCACCGACACCAGAAGAGGAAGTGATCGATGCCAACAACGTGGCAACAAAGCAAGAGACTGTGGGAACGGTCAAGAATGGGCAGCATGAAGTAGGTCAGCAGTTAACTGAATTTGCTGAAGTTGCTGAAACTGTGGAGTCAAAGCTGGATGAGGACTATACTGAATTTAACGAGGGGATAGTTGAGACTGAATGTGAACTACTAGAGGAACCTGTGTCAGCACCTGTGACTGAAAATGCTGAAACTTCTAAAAAAGAACCAGAACCCTTCACCAGATTGATTGAGGACCAGACCCCACCAACATCAGGAAGGGATGAGATTGATAACACAGAGGGACGTGAAGCGGGGCAGCAGTTCAAAGAATCTGAAGCTGCGGAAAGTTGTGGCATCTGTCATTCAAATCTGGATGAATCTAAATTATTGGAGAAGGCCGTGACAGCACAGGTTGAAAATGTAGAAGTATATGAAGAAGAACCAACACCAGAAGGAGATGTAATTGATGCAGTCAGTGATGAAACTGCAGATCAGCAGGAAGCGGGTCAGCAGTTAAGGGAATCCATGGTTTCTGAAATCCCTGACAGACTGGACATCCATGAGTCAATGGTTGAAACTCAGTTTGAAGGCAGAGTGGAAGATAAGTGTGAACCTTTGGAGAAACCTGTAGCAGAACAAGAACCAAAAGAACCAGAACCTGTCAGCAAAACTACTGAAAACAGGATCTCATCATCACAAGAAGGGGAACCAATTGATAGCATAGAGGACCTTGAAGCGAGGCAGCAGTTCAGAGAATCCAAGGCTGCTGAAATTGTTGACGTCAGTGAGTCACAGCTGGATGAAGACCATACTGAATTTGCTGAGGCAATAGTTGAGACTAAATTAAAACATTTGGAGGAACCTGTAGCAGAACAAGAACCAAAAGAACCAGAACCTGTCAGCAAAACTACTGAAAACAGGATCTCATCATCACAAGAAGGGGAACCAATTGATAGCATAGAGGACCTTGAAGCGAGGCAGCAGTTCAGAGAATCCAAGGCTGCTGAAATTGTTGACGTCAGTGAGTCACAGCTGGATGAAGACCATACTGAATTTGCTGAGGCAATAGTTGAGACTAAATTAAAACATTTGGAGGAACCTGTAGCAGAACAAGAACCAAAAGAACCAGAACCTGCCAGCAAAACTACTGAAAACAGGATCTCATCATCACAAGAAGAGGAACCAATTGATAACATGAAGGACCTTGAAGCGAGGCAGCAGTTCAGTGAATCCACAGCTGCTGAAATTGTTGACGTCTGTGAGTCACAGCTGGATGAAGGCCATACGGAATTTGCTGAGGCAGTAGTTGAGACTAAATTAAAACATTTGGAGGAACCTGTAGCAGAACAAGAACCAAAAGAACCAGAACCTGTCAGCAAAACTACTGAAAACAGGATCTCATCATCACAAGAAGGGGAACCAATTGATAGCATAGAGGACCTTGAAGCGAGGCAGCAGTTCAGAGAATCCAAGGCTGCTGAAATTGTTGACGTCAGTGAGTCACAGCTGGATGAAGACCATACTGAATTTGCTGAGGCAATAGTTGAGACTAAATTAAAACATTTGGAGGAACCTGTAGCAGAACAAGAACCAAAAGAACCAGAACCTGCCAGCAAAACTACTGAAAACAGGATCTCATCATCACAAGAAGAGGAACCAATTGATAACATGAAGGACCTTGAAGCGAGGCAGCAGTTCAGTGAATCCACAGCTGCTGAAATTGTTGACGTCTGTGAGTCACAGCTGGATGAAGGCCATACGGAATTTGCTGAGGCAGTAGTTGAGCCTAAATTAAAACATTTGGAGGAACCTGTAGCAGAACAAGAACCAAAAGAACCAGAACCTGCCAGCAAAACTACTGAAAACAGGATCTCATCATCACAAGAAGGGGAACCAATTGATAGCATAGAGGACCTTGAAGCGAGGCAGCAGTTCAGAGAATCCAAGGCTGCTGAAATTGTTGACGTCAGTGAGTCACAGCTGGATGAAGACCATACTGAATTTGCTGAGGCAGTAGTTGAGACTAAATTAAAACATTTGGAGGAACCTGTAGCAGAACAAGAACCAAAAGAACCAGAACCTGCCAGCAAAACTACTGAAAACAGGATCTCATCATCACAAGAAGAGGAACCAATTGATAACATGAAGGACCTTGAAGCGAGGCAGCAGTTCAGAGAATCCACAGCTGCTGAAATTGTTGACGTCTGTGAGTCACAGCTGGATGAAGGCCATACAGAATTTGCTGAGGCAGTAGTTGAGACTAAATTAAAACATTTGGAGGAACCTGTAGCAGAACAAGAACCAAAAGAACCAGAACCTGCCAGCAAAACTACTGAAAACAGGATCTCATCATCACAAGAAGAGGAACCAATTGATAACATGAAGGACCTTGAAGCGAGGCAGCAGTTCAGAGAATCCACAGCTGCTGAAATTGTTGACGTCTGTGAGTCACAGCTGGATGAAGGCCATACAGAATTTGCTGAGGCAGTAGTTGAGCCTAAATTAAAACATTTGGAGGAACCTGTAGCAGAACAAGAACCAAAAGAACCAGAACCTGTCAGCAAAACTACTGAAAACAGGATCTCATCATCACAAGAAGGGGAACCAATTGATAGCATAGAGGACCTTGAAGCAAGGCAGCAGTTCAGAGAATCCAAGGCTGCTGAAATCGTTGACGTCTGTGAGTCACAGCTGGATGAAGACCATACTGAATTTGCTGAGGCAATAATTGAGACTAATTTGAAACATTTGGAGGAACCTGTAACAGGACAGACTGACATTGCAGAAATTTCTGAAGAGCCAGAGTCTCTTAGTGGAATCACTGAAAAGAAGGTACCAGAAGAAGAAGCGATCTTTGAGGACTCCAAGCAGAGGACTGTGGGAACAGCAAACGAAGAGGCAGGGCAACGATCAGTGGATCCCAAAACTGCTGAAAGCTTTGATATTTGTCGTTTAAAACTGGATGAAGCCCAGTTTGAATTCACTGGGGAAGTAGTTGAGACTAGGCATGGACCTTTGAAGGACCCTGTAGCAGAGCAAGAACCAAAAGAACCAGAACCTGTCAGCAAAACTACTGAAAACAGGATCTCATCATCACAAGAAGGGGAACCAATTGAGAGCACAGAGGACCTTGAAGCGAGGCAGCAGTTCAGTGAATCCACAGCAGCTGAAACTGTTGATGTCTGTGAGTCACAGCTGGATAAAGACCATGTGGAATTTGCAGAAGCAGAAGTTGAGACTAAATTGGAACATTTGGAGGAAGGAAAGACTTCAGAAATAGAGCCAGAGCCTCTTAGCAAAATCACTGAAAAGAAGGTACCAGACGAAGAAGCAATCTTTGAGGACTCCAAGCAGGGGACTGTGGGAACAGCAAAAGATGAGGCAGAACAACAATCAGTGGATTCCAAAACTGCTGAAAGCTTTGACATCTGTCCTTCAAAGCTGGATGAAGCCCAGTTTGAATTCACAGGGGAAGTAGTTGAGACTAGGCATGAACATTTAGAGGAACCTGTGGCAGAACAGATAGAAGTACATGAAACAGAACCAGAACCGTTTAGCAAAGTCGTTGAAAACAGGGCCTCACCTACACCAGAAAGAGAAATGCTCGATGCTATCAGTGAAGAAACAAAGCAAGTGGATGCAGGTCAGCAGTTAGATGAATCCAAAGCTGCTGAGTCGAAGCTGGATGAGGATGGTAGTGAGTTTCGGGAGGAAACTGTGGAAACTGCATGTGAATTATTGGAGGACCTCGAACCTGGTATGGGCCTCGAACCCATTAGTGAACCTACTGAAGTCAAGGGAGCTCCAAGCCTGAAAAGAGAAGTGATCGAGGAAGCAAAACTGGAGACCAAGGGAACAGTACAGGATGGGCAACTTGAAGCAGGTCAGCTTTTAAGTGAATCCAAAGATGCTGAAATTGTCAACGTCTGTGAGTCAAAGCTGGATGAGGCTCAGTACACTGAGGAAGCAGTGATGGCTGAAGGTAAATTGTTGGAGGAAATGGAGCAAATGTATGAACAGCACGGAGATGGTGTAGCTAAAGATATGCTGGCAGAGATGGTGCTTAAACAAGACAATGAGTCAGTAGATACAGGGCCTGGAAACCAGACTGAAACTTTAGAGACCACATCAAATTTTCAACAGGAGGTCAGAGAGGAAGTTGTGGTGGATGACATGAAGAAATCAGCAGAGAGAAGTTCACAAGCACAGCCCGTAGCTGAAGAAGCACTTGCTCTACAGGAAGCAATGGACCAATCTTCCCTTAAACAAGAACCTAAGCAAGAAAAGTCAGCTGAAGAGAACGTAAGTGATGAATTTGGTTTACTCAAAGCACCAGCCAAGCAAGAAGGTGATAACCTCGTGAACATGCCAAGCTCTTCACCACAGGAACCAGAGGACTCTCTGGTAGCTTGTGTTGAGCTGTTGGTGGAAGCAAAGACCGTTTGTACTGAACACAAAGTGGAAGCACTTGAAAGGCACGTTGAATCAACAGCTGAGAGTGACCAGGCTGCAACGGAAGTGAAGTGTGAGCACGCGGAATCGGAAATGGACGCAATAACAGAAAGTGAATCATCTCCAGCAGCTGCTGAGACCTCGGACGTGCTCAAAACTTCAGCAGAGGCTTCTGATCTGGATGTAGGTCAGATTCCATTGGGTCATGGATCAACCATTGAAACACATGGGGTCCAGATTGAGTACTCAGGGGCTTTGAGCCTGCCAGAGAGCGAACCAGTGGATCAAACATCAGAGATACAGAGGAACATGCAGAAGGACGCGGAAGATGCTCTGGAAGTTCTGGAGATGCAGAGAAATCCTCAAAAACGAGTGGATGTAGACCGATCCAATGAGGCCAAGATCAAATTGCAGGATGAAATAAAGACCATGACGGCTTCGTCGGGAGTCGTGGAGGAACTAATGAGTGGACTGAGCCAAGACTTGCAGGAAAGACAGAGCTTATCATCAATAGAACCACACGTTCAGACCAAAACGAAGCAGAAGGGAAAGTTTTTATCAGAAGCATTTGAAAGTTATGTGGAACCATCAGAAAGCAAGAGAGCAACCTTGCAGACTTGTGCTAATACAGAGGAGAGAAAACCTTTACAAGTAGAAACAATGGACCTTGTTGATGATGAAGAAGCAGAAACAGACAGTAATGCCAACGTAAAGAGAAGAAGCAGACTTGCAATGAAGAGAGGCTTGAATAAAATCACAAGAGACGAAAAGGATGAACCATCAAAGTTGAGGTCCTGGGCTGCAACAGACCTCCTACTTCAGCAGGTGACCTACTGCTGCACTTTATTCAACAACTACCCACCTGATGTTCTCCAACATACCAAACACTGGTGCCTGGGGGTCTTCTCCAGAATAAGGATGTAATGATTCACTGTACAGCAAAAACAAGGAGTGCCTGAAAACACCAGGCCAGATCTTTCAGATCTCATGCTGTGCAGAACATTTCCAGCTAAATCCTCACGTAAACATTTTAATAGTAAATCTATATGATATATCTATATACATTACACCCTTATTCTGGAACATTGTCCTCCATTCACACTGGTCTAGAATGTTCCTCCTCATTCACACTGTTCTAGAATGTTCCTCCTCATTCACACTGTTCTAGAATATCCCTCCTTATTCACACTGTTTTAGAATGTTCCTCCTCATTCACACTGGTCTAGAATGTTCCTCCTCATTCACACTGGTCTAGAATGTTCCTCCTCATTCACACTGCTCTAGAATGTTCCTCCCCCATTCATGCTGTTCTAGAATGTTCCTCGCCATTCACGCTGTTCTAGAATGTCCCTCCCCATTTACGCTATTCTAGAATGTTCCTTCCATTCATGCTGTTCTAGAATGTTCCTTCCCATTCACACTGTTCCAGAATGTTCCTCCTCATTCACACTGTTCTAGAACGTCCCTCCATATTCACACTGTTCTAGAATGTTCCTCCTCATTCACACTGCTCTAGAATGTTCCTCGCCATTCATGCTGTTCTAGAATGTTCCTCGCCATTCACGCTGTTCTAGAATGTTCCTTCCATTCATGCTGTTCTAGAATGTTCCTTCCCATTCACACTGCTCTAGAATGTTCCTCCCCCATTCATGCTGTTCTAGAATGTTCCTCGCCATTCACGCTGTTCTAGAATGTCCCTCCCCATTTACGCTATTCTAGAATGTTCCTTCCATTCATGCTGTTCTAGAATGTTCCTTCCCATTCACACTGTTCCAGAATGTTCCTCCTCATTCACACTGTTCTAGAACGTCCCTCCATATTCACACTGTTCTAGAATGTTCCTCCTCATTCACACTGCTCTAGAATGTTCCTCGCCATTCATGCTGTTCTAGAATGTTCCTCGCCATTCACGCTGTTCTAGAATGTTCCTCCTCATTCACACTGTTCTAGAATGTTCCTCCCCATTCACACTGGTCTAGAATGTTCCTCCTCATTCACACTGTTCTAGAATGTTCCTCCCCATTCACACTGTTCTAGAATGTCCCTCCTTATTCACACTGTTTTAGAATGTTCCTCCTCATTCACACTGCTCTAGAATGTTCCTCCCCCATTCATGCTGTTCTAGAATGTTCCTCGCCATTCACACTGTTCTAGAATGTCCCTCCCCATTTGCGCTATTCTAGAATGTTCCTTCCATTCACGCTGTTCTAGAATGTTCCTTCCCATTCACACTGCTCTAGAATGTTCCTCCCCATTCACGCTGTTCTAGAATGTTCCTCCCCATTCGCACTGTTCTAGAATGTTCCCCCATTCACGCTGCTCTAGAATGTTCCTCCCCATTTACGCTGCTCTAGAATGTCCCTCTTCATTCACGCTGTTCTAGAATGTCCCTCCCCATTCACACTGCTCTAGAATGTTCCTCCTCATTTACACAGTTGTATCATGTTCTTCTCTATTTTCACTGTTCTGAACATTCTCTATTTTCACTATTCTAGAATGTTGTTCTCTATTTACACAGTCATATAATGTTCCCTCATGTTTACACTCTTCTATAATGTTCTCCTGTGTTTATACGCTTCTATAATGTTCTCCTATTACACATTGTTCTAGAATGTCCTCTTTTCACACTGTTCTACATTGTTCTCCCCACACATATTGGCCTATAATTTCCCTTTACACTGTTCATGACCAAGTCCCTAACCTTTACACTGTTCATGACCAAGTCCCTAACCTTTACACTGTTCATGACCAAGTCCCTAACCTTTACACTGTTCATGACCAAGTCCCTAACCTTTACACTGTTCATGACCAAGTCCCTAACCTTTACACAGTTCATGACCAAGTCCCTAACCTTTACACTGTTCATGACCAAGTCCCTAACCTTTACACAGTTCATGACCAAGTCCCTAACCTTTACACTGTTCATGACCAAGTCCCTAACCTTTACACAGTTCATGACCAAGTCCCTAACCTTTACACTGTTCATGACCAAGTCCCTAACCTTTACACAGTTCATGACCAAGTCCCTAACCTTTACACTGTTCATGACCAAGTCCCTAACCTTTACACTGTTCATGACCAAGTCCCTAACCTTTACACTGTTCTAGGCCAAGTCCCTAACCTTTACACTGTTCATGACCAACTCCCTAACCTTTACACTGTTCTAGGCCAGGTCCCTAACCTTTACACTGTTCAAGACCAAGTCCCTAAACTTTACAGTGTTCTAGACCAGGTCCCTTACCTTTACACTGTTCTAGAACAAGTCCCTAACCTTTACACTGTTCTAGACCAAGTCCCTAACCTTTACACTGTTCTAGGCCAGGTCCCTAACCTTTACACTGTTCAAGACCAAGTCCCTAAACTTTACAGTGTTCTAGACCAAGTCCCTAACCTTTACACTGTTCTAGGCCAGGTCCCTAACCTTTACACTGTTCAAGACCAAGTCCCTAAACTTTACAGTGTTCTAGACCAAGTCTCTAACCTTTACACTGTTCTAGGCCAGGTCCCTAACCTTTACACTGTTCAAGACCAAGTCCCTAAACTTTACAGTGTTCTAGACCAAGTCCCTTACCTTTACAGTGTTCTAGACCAAGTCCCTAACCTTTACACTGTTCTAGACCAAGTCTCTAACCTTTACACTGTTCTAGACCAAGTCCCTAAACTTTACACTGTTCTAGACCAAGTTCCTAACCTTTACACTGTTCTAGAACAAGTCCATAACCTTTTCATTGTTCTAGAACAAGTCCCTAACCTTTACACTGTTCAAGACCAACTCCCTAACCTTTACACTGTTCTAGGCCAGGTCCCTAACCTTTACACTGTTCAAGACCAAGTCCCTAAACTTTACAGTGTTCTAGACCAAGTCCCTAACCTTTACACTGTTCTAGGCCAGGTCCCTAACCTTTACACTGTTCAAGACCAAGTCCCTAAACTTTACAGTGTTCTAGACCAAGTCCCTTACCTTTATACTGTTCTAGACCAAGTCCCTAACCTTTACACTGTTCTAGACCAAGTCCCTAACCTTTACACTGTTCTAGACCAAGTCCCTTACCTTTACACTGTTCTAGACCAAGTCCCTAACCTTTACAGTGTTCTAGACCAAGTCCCTAACCTTTACAGTGTTCTAGACCAAGTCCCTAACCTTTACACTGTTCTAGACCAAGTCCCTAACCTTTACACTGTTCTAGACCAAGTCCCTAACCTTTACAGTGTTCTAGACCAAGTCCCTAACCTTTACACTGTTCTAGACCAAGTCCCTAACCTTTACACTGTTCTAGACCAAGTCCCTAACCTTTATACTGAATGTCTTTCACATCTAGAATGTTTTTCTCTGTTTCAGATCATTTCATTAACGTTTACACTGCTCTAGAAGGTTTGTCAGTTCTATTTCTAGATCAGTGTATAGCCGGATACCAAGATGAGAGTGTGGGTGTTTGTTTTGGAATGTTGAGCTTGTGTGTTGTGGATGATCTCTGGATTAAAATAAAAACTTAACTGATGTTGGAATTCCATCACTGAAGGTCTCGTCGTTGGACTGCACTGTCCAGAAGTCAAAAATTGCGGTGAAAAACCCCCTCGTTCGACCACCCAAAGACCCTCGTACGCTCATCAACATGGCCTCTGTGGAGCCCTTGGCTCTGGCTCGCCCATCAAAGCCCGGTCCTCTGAGGACTGGTCATGGAGAAGCGCTCCCGGTCCCGCAGAAGGTCATTGGATTTAAACTACCTGGTAAGAACTCTTATTCGGATCTACTGAGATGATTGTCCACACTGTTGTTTTTGAGTGATCAGGTGGGATTTGTCTGTCCAGGTATTACCGACCTGTCTGCATCTGCAGTGTAGTGGTCAGTAACTACATAGCAAATCCCAGCATTTCCATAACTCTGGATTCAATGTTCTCGTTGTTTGCTGCTTTATAAGTGACGCAATAAAGACACTGGGAAACTGAGCGTTCAGGCTGGGAACCACGTTTCAAACCACCTCCCAAAGTGGTTTGGATCCAGCTTGAAAAAATTTGATTGGGTACAATCTGGATTTGGGCTGACCATCTGGACAAGGCCTAGGTGTAATCCAGTAAAATACTAATTTAAATTATTAATAATTCTTGTGTGTCAACAAGCCACAACTGCTGATTTTATTAATACTACTTCTTCCTCTTATTATTATTATTATTATTATTATTAGTAGTAGTAGTAGTAGTAGTAGTAGATAGAGATGGAAGGATCGATCAACCATGTATCGGTATATGGCTAATTTCTGTTTTTCCAGCTAGCGTTTCATCCAGGAAGCTCCCTGCAATTCCTATCTGAACCACTAGGTGGAAATACATACCCTTTCATTTCCGCAGACTGACTAAAGCAGCGGCTCCGCGAGAACAGTTTACGGCGTTCACCGCATGTGTGGAAAGAAAACATGTGGTCTGTCTGTGTATGAGACTCAGATTCATCCAGAACAGTTTATAACATCTGTACAATTAGTAACATCAGCGTCTCTCACGGAGAACCAAGACAAAGACATTTAACTACTAATCTGATACACACTTCAGAGACACCACACAGCTGAACACAGTGAGTATCAGTAAACAGCAGAGCTAGAACACACAGCTAACACAAAACAAACAACCCAGAACACCTACAGACCAGATCTGACCGGTACCAACAGAACAGCAGCAGAAACAGCCAGAGACCTAAAGAACCACAGCCAGAGTGATTGAGCTTATAGTTCTAGATAAGCAGATCTTCTCGGCTGTAGAAGACGTTCATTCTGCTGCTTAACGTTCCACCTGGATCCACGCTCTGCTGTTCCTAGTAGAGATACTTTTCAGATGTGGCTCTTCTGGAGCTTATCAAGTGGTTTACTCCCACATAGACCAACTTCTAATTTAGTTACAAATACTATACTGTTTACCATGAGCTCATTAAAAATTATAATAAATCAGTTTAGACCAGGAGTGGTAGTAGTAGAAGTGGTAGTGGTAGGAGTGGTAGTAGTGGTAGTGGTAGTGGTAGGAGTGGTAGTAGTAGAAGTGGTAGTGGTAGGAGTGGTAGTAGTGGTAGTGGTAGGAGTGGTAGTGGTAGGAGTGGTAGTGGTAGGAGTGGTAGTAGTGGTAGTGGTAGTGGTAGGAGTGGTAGTGGTAGGAGTGGTAGTGGTAGGAGTGGTAGTGGTAGGAGTGGTAGTAGTGGTAGTGGTAGTGGTAGGAGTGGTAGTAGTAGGAGTGGTAGTGGTAGGAGTGGTAGTGGTAGGAGTGGTAGTGGTAGGAGTGGTAGTGGTAGTGGTAGGAGTGGTAGTAGTAGGAGTGGTAGTGGTAGTGGTAGGAGTGGTAGTGGTAGGAGTGGTAGTGGTAGTAGTAGGAGTGGTAGTGGTAGGAGTGGTAGTGGTAGTAGTAGGAGTGGTAGTAGTAGGAGTGGTAGTGGTAGTGGTAGGAGTGGTAGTAGTAGGAGTGGTAGTGGTAGTGGTAGGAGTGGTAGTGGTAGGAGTGGTAGTGGTAGTAGTAGGAGTGGTAGTGGTAGGAGTGGTAGTGGTAGTAGTAGGAGTGGTAGCGGTAGAGGTGGTAGCGGTAGAGGTGGTAGTGGTAGGAGTGGTAGTGGTAAGAGTGGTAGTGGTAAGAGTGGTAGTGGTAGGAGTGGTAGTAGTAGGAGTGGTAGTGGTAGGAGTGGTAGTGGTAGGAGTGGTAGTAGGAGTGGTAGTAGGAGTGGTAGTGGTAGGAGTGGTAGTGGTAGGAGTGGTAGTGGTAGGAGTGGTAGGAGTGGTAGTGGTAGGAGTGGTAGTGGTAGGAGTGGTAGTGGTAGTAGTAGGAGTGGTAGTGGTAGTAGTAGGAGTGGTAGCAGTAGAGGTGGTAGTGGTAGGAGTGGTAGCGGTAGGAGTGGTAGTGGTAGGAGTGGTAGTAGTAGGAGTGGTAGTGGTAAGAGTGGTAGTGGTAGGAGTGGTAGTAGTAGTAGTAGTAGGAGTGGTAGTAGGAGTGGTAGTGGTAGGAGTGGTAGTGGTAGGAGTGGTAGGAGTGGTAGTGGTAGGAGTGGTAGTGGTAGGAGTGGTAGTGGTAGTAGTAGGAGTGGTAGTGGTAGTAGTAGGAGTGGTAGCGGTAGAGGTGGTAGTGGTAGGAGTGGTAGTGGTAGGAGTGGTAGTGGTAGGAGTGGTAGTGGTAGGAGTGGTAGTAGTAGGAGTGGTAGCGGTAGAGGTGGTAGCGGTAGAGGTGGTAGTGGTAGGAGTGGTAGTGGTAGGAGTGGTAGTAGTAGTAGTAGTAGGAGTGGTAGGAGTGGTAGTGGTAGGAGTGGTAGTGGTAGGAGTGGTAGTGGTAGTAGTAGGAGTGGTAGTGGTAGTAGTAGGAGTGGTAGCGGTAGAGGTGGTAGCGGTAGAGGTGGTAGTAGTAGGAGTGGTAGTGGTAGTGGTAGGAGTGGTAGTGGTAGGAGTGGTAGTGGTAGGAGTGGTAGTGGTAGTAGTAGGAGTGGTAGTGGTAGAGGTGGTAGCGGTAGAGGTGGTAGCGGTAGAGGTGGTAGTGGTAGGAGTGGTAGTGGTAAGAGTGGTAGTGGTAGGAGTGGTAGGAGTGGTAGTAGTAGGAGTGGTAGTGGTAGGAGTGGTAGTAGTAGGAGTGGTAGTAGGAGTGGTAGTGGTAGGAGTGGTAGTGGTAGGAGTGGTAGTGGTAGGAGTGGTAGTAGTAGGAGTGGTAGTGGTAGGAGTGGTAGGAGTGGTAGTGGTAGGAGTGGTAGGAGTGGTAGTGGTAGGAGTGGTAGTGGTAGGAGTGGTAGTGGTAGGAGTGGTAGTAGTAGGAGTAGTAGGAGTGGTAGTGGTAGGAGTGGTAGTGGTAGGAGTGGTAGTGGTAGGAGTGGGAGTGGTAGGAGTGGTAGTGGTAGGAGTGGTAGTGGTAGGAGTGGTAGTGGTGGTAGTGGTAGGAGTGGTAGTGGTAGGAGTGGTAGTGGTAGGAGTGGTAGTGGTGGTAGTGGTAGGAGTGGTAGTAGTAGGAGTGGTAGTGGTAGGAGTGGTAGTGGTAGTGGTAGGAGTGGTAGTAGTAGGAGTGGTAGTGGTAGTAGTAGGAGTGGTAGTGGTAGGAGTGGTAGTGGTAGTAGTAGGAGTGGTAGTAGTAGGAGTGGTAGTGGTAGGAGTGGTAGTGGTAGTAGTAGGAGTGGTAGTAGTAGGAGTGGTAGTGGTAGTGGTAGGAGTGGTAGTGGTAGGAGTGGTAGTGGTAGGAGTGGTAGTAGTAGGAGTGGTAGTGGTAGGAGTGGTAGTGGTAGGAGTGGTAGTGGTAGTGGTAGTGGTAGGAGTGGTAGTAGTAGGAGTGGTAGTGGTGGTAGTAGGAGTGGTAGTGGTGGTAGTAGGAGTGGTAGTGGTAGGAGTGGTAGTGGTAGGAGTGGTAGTAGTAGTAGTAGGAGTGGTAGTGGTAGGAGTGGTAGTGGTAGGAGTGGTAGTGGTAGTGGTAGGAGTGGTAGTGGTAGGAGTGGTAGTAGTAGGAGTGGTAGCGGTAGGTGTGGTAGTGGTAGGAGTGGTAGTAGTAGTAGTAGGAGTGGTAGTGGTAGGAGTGGTAGTAGTAGGAGTGGTAGTAGTAGTGGTTGGAGTGGTAGTGGTTGGAGTGGTAGTGGTAGGAGTGGTAGTAGTAGGAGTGGTAGTGGTAGGAGTGGTAGTGGTAGGAGTGGTAGTGGTAGGAGTGGTAGTGGTAGGAGTAGGAGTGGTAGTGGTGGTAGTGGTAGGAGTGGTAGGAGTGGTAGTGGTAGGAGTGGTAGTAGTAGGAGTGGTAGTGGTAGGAGTGGTAGTAGTAGTGGTAGTGGTAGGAGTGGTAGTGGTGGTAGTGGTAGGAGTGGTAGGAATGGTAGTGGTAGGAGTGGTAGTAGTAGGAGTGGTAGTGATAGTGGTAGGAGTGGTAGTGGTAGGAGTGGTAGGAGTGGTAGTGGTAGTGGTAGGAGTGGTAGGAGTGGTAGGAGTGGTAGTGGTGGTAGTGGTAGTAGTAGGAGTGGTAGTAGTAGGAGTGGTAGGAGTGGTAGTGGTAGTAGTGGTAGTAGTAGGAGTGGTAGTGGTAGGAGTAGTAGGAGTGGTAGTGGTAGTGGTAGTAGTGGTAGTGGTAGGAGTGGTAGTGGTAGGAGTGGTAGTAGTAGGAGTGGTAGTAGTAGGAGTGGTAGTGGTAGGAGTGATAGTGGTAGTGGTAGTAGTAGGAGTGGTAGTGGTAGGAGTGGTAGTGGTAGGAGTGGTAGTGGTGGTAGTGGTAGGAGTGGTAGTGGTAGGAGTGGTAGTGGTAGGAGTGGTAGTGGTGGTAGTGGTAGGAGTGGTAGTAGTAGGAGTGGTAGTGGTAGGAGTGGTAGTGGTAGTGGTAGGAGTGGTAGTAGTAGGAGTGGTAGTGGTAGTAGTAGGAGTGGTAGTGGTAGGAGTGGTAGTGGTAGTAGTAGGAGTGGTAGTAGTAGGAGTGGTAGTGGTAGGAGTGGTAGTGGTAGTAGTAGGAGTGGTAGTAGTAGGAGTGGTAGTGGTAGTAGTAGGAGTGGTAGTGGTAGGAGTGGTAGTGGTAGGAGTGGTAGTGGTAGGAGTGGTAGTAGTAGGAGTGGTAGTGGTAGGAGTGGTAGTGGTAGGAGTGGCAGTGGTAGTGGTAGTGGTAGGAGTGGTAGTAGTAGGAGTGGTAGTGGTGGTAGTAGGAGTGGTAGTGGTGGTAGTAGGAGTGGTAGTGGTAGGAGTGGTAGTGGTAGGAGTGGTAGTAGTAGTAGTAGGAGTGGTAGTGGTAGGAGTGGTAGTGGTAGGAGTGGTAGTGGTAGTGGTAGGAGTGGTAGTGGTAGGAGTGGTAGTAGTAGGAGTGGTAGCGGTAGGTGTGGTAGTGGTAGGAGTGGTAGTAGTAGTAGTAGGAGTGGTAGTGGTAGGAGTGGTAGTAGTAGGAGTGGTAGTAGTAGTGGTTGGAGTGGTAGTGGTTGGAGTGGTAGTGGTAGGAGTGGTAGTAGTAGGAGTGGTAGTGGTAGGAGTGGTAGTGGTAGGAGTGGTAGTGGTAGGAGTAGGAGTGGTAGTGGTGGTAGTGGTAGGAGTGGTAGGAGTGGTAGTGGTAGGAGTGGTAGTAGTAGGAGTGGTAGTGGTAGGAGTGGTAGTAGTAGTGGTAGTGGTAGGAGTGGTAGTGGTGGTAGTGGTAGGAGTGGTAGGAATGGTAGTGGTAGGAGTGGTAGTAGTAGGAGTGGTAGTGGTAGTGGTAGGAGTGGTAGTGGTAGTAGTGGTAGGAGTGGTAGTAGTAGGAGTGGTAGTGGTAGGAGTGGTAGTGGTAGGAGTGGTAGTAGTAGGAGTGGTAGTGGTAGTGGTAGGAGTGGTAGTGGTAGGAGTGGTAGTGGTAGTAGTAGGAGTGGTAGTGGTAGGAGTGGTAGTGGTGGTAGTAGGAGTGGTAGTGGTAGGAGTGGTAGTAGTTGGAGTGGTAGTAGTAGTAGTAGGAGTGGTAGTGGTAGGAGTGGTAGTGGTAGGAGTGGTAGTGGTAGTGGTAGGAGTGGTAGTGGTAGTGGTAGGAGTGGTAGTGGTAGGAGTGGTAGTGGTAGGAGTGGTAGTGGTAGTGGTAGGAGTGGTAGTAGTAGGAGTGGTAGGAGTAGGAGTGGTAGTGGTGGTAGTGGTGGGAGTGGTAGGAGTGATAGTGGTAGGAGTGGTAGTGGTAGGAGTGGTAGTGGTGGTAGTGGTAGGAGTGGTAGTGGTAGGAGTGATAGTAGTAGGAGTGGTAGTGGTAGTGGTAGGAGTGGTAGTGGTAGGAGTGGTAGTAGTAGTAGTGGTAGTGGTAGGAGTGGTAGTGGTAGTAGTAGGAGTGGTAGTGGTAGTGGTAGGAGTGGTAGTGGTTGGAGTGGTAGTAGTAGGAGTGGTAGTGGTAGGAGTGGTAGTGGTAGGAGTAGGAGTGGTAGTGGTGGTAGTGGTAGGAGTGGTAGGAGTTGTAGTGGTAGGAGTGGTAGTAGTAGGAGTGGTAGTGGTAGGAGTGGTAGGAGTGGTAGTGGTAGGAGTGGTAGGAGTGGTAGTAGTAGTAGTAGTGGTAGTAGTAGGAGTGGTAGTGGTGGTAGTGGTAGGAGTGGTAGGAATGGTAGTGGTAGGAGTGGTAGTAGTAGGAGTGGTAGTGGTAGTGGTAGGAGTGGTAGTGGTAGTAGTGGTAGGAGTGGTAGTAGTAGGAGTGGTAGTGGTAGTAGTGGTAGTGGTAGGAGTGGTAGTGGTAGTAGTAGGAGTGGTAGTGGTAGTGGTAGGAGTGGTAGTGGTTGGAGTGGTAGTGGTAGGAGTGGTAGTAGTAGGAGTGGTAGTGGTAGGAGTGGTAGTGGTAGGAGTGGTAGTAGTAGGAGTAGGAGTGGTAGTGGTGGTAGTGGTAGGAGTGGTAGGAGTGGTAGTGGTAGGAGTGGTAGTAGTAGGAGTGGTAGTGGTAGGAGTGGTAGGAGTGGTAGTGGTAGGAGTGGTAGTAGTAGTAGTAGTGGTAGTGGTAGGAGTGGTAGTGGTGGTAGTGGTAGGAGTGGTAGGAATGGTAGTGGTAGGAGTGGTAGTAGTGGTAGTGGTAGTGGTAGGAGTGGTAGTGGTAGTAGTGGTAGGAGTGGTAGTGGTAGGAGTGGTAGTGGTAGGAGTGGTAGTGGTAGTAGTGGTAGTAGTAGGAGTGGTAGTGGTAGGAGTGGTAGTGGTAGGAGTGGTAGTGGTAGTAGTAGGAGTGGTAGTGGTAGGAGTGGTAGTGGTAGGAGTGGTAGTGGTGGTAGTAGGAGTGGTAGTGGTAGGAGTGGTAGTAGTTGGAGTGGTAGTAGTAGTAGTAGGAGTGGTAGTGGTAGGAGTGGTAGTGGTAGTGGTAGGAGTGGTAGTGGTAGGAGTGGTAGTAGTAGGAGTGGTAGGAGTAGGAGTGGTAGTGGTGGTAGTGGTGGGAGTGGTAGGAGTGGTAGTGGTAGGAGTGGTAGTGGTAGGAGTGGTAGTGGTGGTAGTGGTAGGAGTGGTAGTGGTAGGAGTGATAGTAGTAGGAGTGGTAGTGGTAGGAGTGGTAGTAGTAGGAGTGGTAGTAGTAGGAGTGGTAGTGGTAGTAGTGGTAGTGGTAGGAGTGGTAGTGGTAGTAGTAGGAGTGGTAGTGGTAGTGGTAGGAGTGGTAGTGGTAGTAGTGGTAGTGGTAGGAGTGGTAGTGGTAGGAGTGGTAGTAGTAGGAGTGGTAGTAGTAGTAGTGGTAGTAGTAGGAGTGCTAGTGGTAGTGGTAGGAGTGGTAGTGGTAGTGGTAGGAGTGGTAGTGGTGGTAGTGGTAGGAGTGGTAGGAGTGGTAGTAGTGGTAGTGGTAGTGGTGGTAGTAGGAGTGGTAGTGTTAGGAGTGGTAGTAGTAGGAGTGGTAGTGGTAGTGGCAGGAGTGGTAGTGGTAGTAGTGGTAGGAGTGGTAGTAGTAGGAGTGGTAGTGGTAGGAGTGGTAGTAGTAGGAGTGGTGGTAGTAGTAGTAGTACTGGTAGTAGTAGGAGTAGTAGTAGTAGTAGTGGTAGTAGTAGGAGTGGTAGTAGTAGTAGTGGTAGTAGTAGGAGTGGTAGTGGGAGTGGTAGGAGTGGTAGTGGTAGGAGTGGTAGTAGTAGGAGTGGTAGTGGTAGTGGTAGTGGTAGGAGTGCTAGTAGTAGGAGTGGTGGTGGTAGTAGTAGTAGTAGTGGTAGTAGTAGGAGTGGTAGTGGTAGTAGTAGGAGTGGTAGTGGTAGTAGTAGGAGTGGTAGTGGTAGTAGTAGGAGTGGTAGTGGTAGTAGTAGGAGTGGTAGTAGTAGGAGTGGTAGTAGTGGGAGTGGTAGTAGTAGGAGTAGTAGTGGTAGTAGTAGGAGTGGTAGTAGTAGGAGTGGTAGTAGTAGTAGTGGTAGGAGTGGTAGTAGTAGGAGTGGTAGTGGTAGTAGTAGTAGGAGTGGTAGTAGTAGGAGTGGTAGTGGTAGTAGTAGTAGGAGTGGTAGTAGTAGGAGTGGTAGTAGTAGTAGGAGTGGTAGTGGTAGTAGTAGTAGGAGTGGTAGTAGTAGGAGTGGTAGTGGTAGTGGTAGGAGTGGTAGTGGTAGTAGTAGTAGTGGTAGTGGTAGTAGTAGGAGTGATAGTGGTAGTAGTAGGAGTGGTAGTAGTGGTAGTAGTAGTAGGAGTGGTAGTGGTAGTAGTAGTAGGAGTGGTAGTAGTAGGAGTGGTAGTGGTAGGAGTGGTAGTGGTAGGAGTGGTAGTGGTAGGAGTGGTAGTGGTAGGAGTGGTAGTGGTAGTAGTAGGAGTGGTAGTGGTAGTGGTAGGAGTGGTAGTGGTAGTAGTAGGAGTGGTAGTGGTAGGAGTGGTAGTAGTAGGAGTGGTAGTGGTAGTAGTAGGAGTGGTAGTGGTAGTGGTAGGAGTGGTAGTGGTAGTGGTAGGAGTGGTAGTGGTAGGAGTGGTAGTAGTAGGAGTGGTAGTGGTAGTGGTAGTGGTAGAGGTGGTAGTGGTAGGAGTGGTAGTGGTAAGAGTGGTAGTAGTAGGAGTGGTAGTGGTAGTAGTAGTGGTAGAGGTGGTAGTGGTAGGAGTGGTAGTAGTAGGAGTGGTAGTGGTAGGAGTGGTAGTAGTAGGAGTGGTAGTAGTAGGAGTGGTAGTGGTAGGAGTGGTAGTAGTAGGAGTGGTAGTGGTAGTAGTAGGAGTGGTAGTGGTAGTGGTAGGAGTGGTAGTGGTAGGAGTGGTAGTAGTAGGAGTGGTAGTGGTAGTGGTAGAGGTGGTAGTGGTAGGAGTGGTAGTGGTAGGAGTGGTAGTGGTAGGAGTGGTAGTAGTAGGAGTGGTAGTGGCAGTAGTAGTGGTAGAGGTGGTAGTGGTAGGAGTGGTAGTGGTAGGAGTGGTAGTAGTAGGAGTGGTAGTGGTAGGAGTGGTAGTAGTAGGAGTGGTAGTGGTAGTGGTAGGAGTGGTAGTGGTAGGAGTGGTAGTGGTAGTAGTAGGAGTGGTAGTGGTAGGAGTGGTAGTGGTAGTGGTAGGAGTGGTAGTGGTAGGAGTGGTAGTGGTAGGAGTGGTAGTGGTAGTAGTAGGAGTGGTAGTGGTAGTAGTAGGAGTGGTAGTGGTAGGAGTGGTAGTGGTAGTGGTAGGAGTGGTAGTGGTAGTGGTAGGAGTGGTAGTGGTAGTGGTAGGAGTGGTAGTGGTAGGAGTGGTAGTGGTAGGAGTGGTAGTGGTAGTGGTAGGAGTGGTAGTGGTAGTAGTAGGAGTGGTAGTGGTAGTAGTAGGAGTGGTAGTGGTAGTGGTAGTGGTAGGAGTGGTAGTGGTAGTAGTAGGAGTGGTACTGGTAGTAGTAGGAGTGGTAGTGGTAGTGGTAGTGGTAGGAGTGGTAGTGGTAGGAGTGGTAGTGGTAGGAGTGGTAGTGGTAGGAGTGGTAGTGGTAGTAGTAGGAGTGGTAGTGGTAGTAGTAGGAGTGGTAGTGGTAGTAGTAAGAGTGGTAGTAGTAGGAGTGGGAGTGGTAGTAGTAGGAGTGGTAGTGGTAGTAGTAGGAGTGGTAGTGGTAGTGGTAGGAGTGGTAGTGGTAGTAGTAGGAGTGGTAGTGGTAGTGGTAGGAGTGGTAGTGGTAGTAGTAGGAGTGGTAGTGGTAGTAGTAAGAGTGGTAGTAGTAGGAGTGGGAGTGGTAGGAGTGGTAGTGGTAGTAGTAGGAGTGGTAGTGGTAGTAGTAGGAGTGGTAGTAGTAGTAGTGGTAGTAGTAGGAGTGGTAGTGGTAGTAGTAGGAGTGGTAGTGGTAGTGGTAGTAGTAGGAGTGGTAGTGGTAGTAGTAGGAGTGGTAGTAGTAGGAGTGGTAGTGGTAGTGGTAGGAGTGGTAGTAGTAGGAGTGGTAGTAGTAGGAGTGGTAGTGGTAGGAGTGGTAGTAGGAGTGGTAGTGGTAGGAGTGGTAGTGGTAGGAGTGGTAGTGGTAGGAGTGGTAGTGGTAGTAGTAGGTGTGGTAGTAGTAGGAGTGGGAGTGGTAGTAGTAGGAGTGGTAGTGGTAGTAGTAGGAGTGGTAGTGGTAGGAGTGGTAGTGGTAGTGGTAGTAGTAGGAGTGGTAGTGGTAGGAGTGGTAGTGGTAGTGGTAGTGGTAGGAGTGGTAGTGGTAGGAGTGGGAGTGGTAGTAGTAGGAGTGGTAGTAGTAGGAGTGGTAGTGGTAGTAGTAGGAGTGGTAGTGGTAGGAGTGGTAGGAGTGGTAGTGGTAGGAGTGGTAGTAGTAGGAGTGGTAGTGGTAGTGGTAGGAGTGGTAGTAGTAGGAGTGGTAGTAGTAGGAGTGGTAGTGGTAGGAGTGGTAGTGGTAGTGGTAGTAGTAGGAGTGGTAGTGGTAGGAGTGGTAGTGGTAGTGGTAGTAGTAGGAGTGGTAGTGGTAGGAGTGGGAGGAGTGGTAGTGGTAGGAGTGGTAGTGGTAGGAGTGGTAGTGGTAGTAGTAGGAGTGGTAGTGGTAGGAGTGGTAGTGGTAGTAGTAGTAGTAGGAGTGGTAGTAGTAGTAGTAGTAGTAGGAGTGGTAGTGGTAGGAGTGGTAGTGGTAGTGGTAGGAGTGGTAGTGGTAGGAGTGGTAGTGGTAGTGGTAGGAGTGGTAGTGGTAGTAGTAGTAGTAGGAGTGGTAGTAGTAGTAGTAGGAGTGGTAGTAGTAGTAGTAGTAGTAGGAGTGGTAGTGGTAGGAGTGGTAGTGGTAGTAGTAGTAGTAGGAGTGGTAGTAGTAGTAGTAGGAGTGGTAGTAGTAGTAGTAGTAGGAGTGGTAGTGGTAGGAGTGGTAGTGGTAGTAGTAGGAGTGGTAGTGGTAGTAGTAGGAGTGGTAGTAGTAGTAGTAGTAGTAGGAGTGGTAGTAGTAGTAGTAGTAGTAGGAGTGGTAGTGGTAGTAGTAGTAGTAGGAGTGGTAGTAGTAGTAGTAGGAGTGGTAGTAGTAGTAGTAGTAGTAGGAGTGGTAGTGGTAGGAGTGGTAGTGGTGGTAGTAGTAGTAGTAGGAGTGGTAGTGGTAGGAGTGGTAGTGGTAGTAGTAGTAGTAGGAGTGGTAGTGGTAGGAGTGGTAGTGGTAGTAGTAGGAGTGGTAGTGGTAGTAGTAGGAGTGGTAGTAGTAGTAGTAGGAGTGGTAGTGGTAGGAGTGGTAGTGGTAGGAGTGGTAGTAGTAGGAGTGGTAGTGGTAGGAGTGGTAGTGGTAGTGGTAGGAGTGGTAGTGGTAGTAGTAAGAGTGGTAGTAGTAGGAGTGGTAGTAGTAGTAGTAGGAGTGGTAGTAGTAGTAGTAGGAGTGGTAGTAGTAGTAGTAGGAGTGGTAGTGGTAGGAGTGGTAGTAGTAGGAGTGGTAGTGGTAGGAGTGGTAGTGGTAGTAGTAGGAGTGGTAGTGGTAGTAGTAGGAGTGGTAGTAGTAGGAGTGGTAGTAGTAGTAGTAGGAGTGGTAGTAGTAGTAGTAGGAGTGGTAGTGGTAGTAGTAGGAGTGGTAGTAGTAGTAGTAGGAGTGGTAGTAGTAGTAGTAGTAGTAGGAGTGGTAGTGGTAGTAGTAGGAGTGGTAGTAGTAGGAGTGGTAGTAGTAGTAGTAGGAGTGGTAGTAGTAGTGGTAGGAGTGGTAGTGGTAGTAGTAGGAGTGGTAGTAGTAGTAGTAGGAGTGGTAGTAGTAGTAGTAGTAGTAGGAGTGGTAGTGGTAGTAGTAGGAGTGGTAGTAGTAGTAGTAGGAGTGGTAGTAGTAGTAGTAGTAGTAGGAGTGGTAGTGGTAGTAGTAGGAGTGGTAGTAGTAGTAGTAGGAGTGGTAGTAGTAGTAGTAGGAGTGGTAGTAGTAGGAGTGGTAGTGGTAGTAGTAGGAGTGGTAGTGATGGTAGTATTAATACATAATGTGTTTAATTAAAATCAGTTAAACTCACATTAACAGTAGGTTAGTATGTAACTCTTATTGTGACAGCACTGATGTACTCAAGTGTATCGTCACCATCCGAAGAAAGTTTACTTTCAATGTAAGTCAATGGAACCGGAATCTTTTCCAGGTGATTTTGAAGTCTCTGTGTGTCCATGAATCACAAAATATTCGGACAATGTAAACAGCAGCTGTCGTGTTCAAATCATGCAGAAAACTAAATATAGTCTAAAATGGAGATGCATGTTTTTCTTTCCAGAGACGATATACTCTCTGATATACGGGTAGTTTGTGTTTTTGTTGTTCTGTACCTCTGATTTATTGATGTATATATTTATTTATTTATTTATTTCAATATGTTTTTCAGGTCTGGGTGCTGGTTTCCCCGTGTTGAGAAAAACCGATGCTGGCAGAAAAATGAGGGATGAGGGTGAGACGGAGAGTGAATCCACACAGAACCAGGCATGACAATAACACAGCACAACTGGGCTTACACATATACAACCTACAGCAGGAGTGATCTCAGTAAAACGCTATATACTCACTGAGCACTTCATTACCTACACCTCCTACTGTCCACTGTATCAGCTCCACCGACCATACAGGAGCTCCACTCACTGACTGTAGTTCATCTGATTCTCTGTATACTTTATTACTCTGTTCTTTAATGATCAGGACCCCCACAGGACCCCCACAGAGCAGATACTATTAGGGAGGTGGGTCATTCTGAGCGCTGTAGTGACACTGACGTGGTGCTGGTGTGTTAGTGTGTGTTGTGCATTTCAAATTTAAATGGTGCAGCAGTTACATTCTGACTGTAACTGCTATACTATTTAAGGTGAAACGGGAAAATGCAAGTAAGATGCCAGCTTCAGCCTCGTCAGCTCTCTGAGGTCTCTCCGCTGTTGAAACTGTTCCACCTTAAATGACACAGTGGTTACGTTCCAGCCCCCCAGCTTCTTGTTCGAATTTCCCTGTTCCGGCTTAAACTGCTATGTATATTATATTATACTATTATTTTATTTATTCTGATACCGCTGCTATGGACAATTTCACTAAGTTGCTTTAGATAGATTTATAAATATAGATTTATATTTATATGCAACGTTTCTCCATATGTTCTCCTGTATATCTAATGTATATATCCTGTGTATGTTTTGTATATTCCTGTATATTTTTCAGTTATTACTATATGTTTATATTCTAGCTTATTTTTACTTAATTCTTGTCTATTTATTGCATGTTTGCACTGTTTTCACTACTATATATAACGCTGCCCTGCTGTAGAGTTGTATCTGAGCCTCACCCTAAACATTTCAATGCATGTATGTCCTGACATGATGTGCAAATGACTAATAAACTTGAAACTTAGATGAATTTTCCCATTCCACCTTAAATGGTGAAACGGCTGGCGCCTCTCTCTACCTGTCCAGCTTCTTCTTCAAGCTTTCCGGCTCCATCTTCAATTCTGGCGCCTGACTGTAACTGCTGCACCATTTAAGGTGGAATGGTGAAATGTAAATGGGAAGCCTCATCAGCTCTCTGAGGTCTCTCCACCGTTGAAACTCCTCACTGCTCAACACAGCTCCTCACTCTTACCTGATCTGAGAACTTCCTTCTCAGTCTTCGTTCTTCAGATCTTCCCCTCTTTGGCTGTTTCTCTCCTTCTGGACAATGTGTGGATTATACCACGTAGCCCCTCCCCTTCCCCCTGTCCTGTGCACGAGCATGAGCACCCCCGTTACTGATTGGCCGAAAGAGTGCTGTGATACTCCACCCTTGTTTATTTCCTGTTTACAGATGCAGGGCTGTGACCAATGCTGGACTGTTATCCAGCGCACACACAGACTGGACAGCTAGTTGATAAAAGTGTATTGAACCAAATCACATACTGCACCTTTAAGATAACTTCACTAAACAAGGAACCCTTATTCTCCAGCGTCGGGTAACTTTGTGTTGGGTCGGATCTTCATCCTCTTGGGGAAGCTTGGGTCAGTCCTGGACTAAAGCATGTCCAGAAACAGTCGTTTGACTAAACCGTGTGAAGAACTGATAACAGACCGCTGCATTTGAATGAGCAGATAACGAGCTGCTGTTCATGATCCGCCTCTTCCCTCTTTTTTTTATTTATTTATTTTTTTAGACGTCTGACGAGCCAACAAAACCAAAAGAGGACTGTGTCAAGCCAGAGCAGCCGGTCAGCAAACCGAAATGGACACCACCGAGACATCCAGGGTACAGCCCATAGTACTCTCACCCCGTTAATTAAATACCTGGAATATTCAAATTTTTAATTTAAGCTATATTTCAGCTGTACATGCTGAGTGAATTTTGTGAACATGTCCTGTGTTGGTATGCAGGATGGGCGGCCCGCTGATGATGTCCGAGCTGAAGAGTAAACTCAAAAAGCCTGGGAAAGACTGAAACATCCACCAGAGGAGGAGTTCACTTTTTTACCAGGGCTCCTGTTTCTGTTCACGTTTGCTTTTTTTTTTTTTTTTTTTTTTTTTGTAAAAAGTGTTTGTTTTTCACAGTGCAATATAAACATGTTTCCTTTCTATTTTTTCAGTTGTGCAATATAAAAATTGGTGTTTAAAATAATAATAAATAATAATAAAATTCTATTTTTATCTTAAAGAATAAAAGTTCTATTTTAGAACATATGGTCTTCACCGACTCGTCTGTATTTACAATGAAACCCACCAGTCAACCTACACATGTGTTTATATAGATGTTGTTGGTGAAAAAATCTAAAAAGATGTTTTCTTTGGGGACTATTTTCTTATATGCCTCACAGAGCACTGCATGTATCCCTCCACCATGAATGGGTTTTTAAAAAAGTCAAGCTGAAAGTTGGTCCATGAGCACTATTAATAAATGAGCTATTAATAAAGTAAAGGAGAAGCTTCAACCGTAACCATAATGGGCTTTATTATTGGTGGACGCCTGGTTCCATTCACCACCACTGTGAACCGTTACATTTATGATATATTTAATGTTAAGACATATATATATAAGTCAATATGAAACCAGATTCCCCAAGTGATTTTGAGGCATTTCTATTGGTCCACTCATTGTGATAGAAATAGAAAATAGAAGCAGTAGCTGCTGCATACAAATGACTAGATAAAAATAAAAAATGGACAAAAATGGAGACACGTTTTTCATTGGACAGCTACAATATGTATATACAGGCAGAACCATAACCATATCACATGATATATATAATAACTTTAATAACTTGTTAATGGGTGGACGTCTGGTTCCATTCACCACCGTTATGTAAGTTTCTCTAGAATTCCGAATTTCAACTCGAAATCGCTCCGTCTGACTTGCATCTTAATGACGCAACTGTGGTGAAATTTGGAGAATTAGGTGGGATTCCTCTGTACTGCACATACCGGAGCTCTTCCTCACTCCGGTGTGATATTTAGAGCGGTTTTGTTGGCCGTTAGGCGGCGGGAGAGTCTCTGTGCTCGTTGTGAGCGGACGGCTGGCGGAGGGAGGCGCTGAAAGCCGGTCGGAGCGACGAGCCGGTCAAAGGGGAGAAAAACCGAATCGCACCACAAGTTTGTTCGGGTTTTCTTGCCCCGCTCCGAGCGCGATCGAAGTGATTCAGGTAATCTAACGAACTTATTTTCACCGACTGGTCGAGCCTCCGGTGTGCGTGTGTGTGTGTAGCCGGAGATTCGCTGCGTTAGTAACGTTCCAGGCCCTCACTGCTAAGCTAACCTGGCTAGCTGAGTGTGATAGCCGGCCAGTAGCTGTTTAGACGATTTTTGTCGGATGTATCTACTGTGTGTGAAACGTGTGTCCGTTCTTGTGAAACAGAGGTGATATTTTCATATATAAGTCACATTTAACGGTGGTGAAAAGTTGTGTAAAGCGTTTTCGTCGTCACGCCGCTCGTTAGCTGCTTCAGTTAGCTTAGCCGGTTAGCTCGCTCGCGCCTGTAATTTCGTTAGCGATATGTTTTAGGAAACAAAACCGCAAACCGTCCTCAAAGTGTTGGACCTGTTTTTGTTTGTTCGTGCGGAGAAGATAAATGGCTGCTAGTTTTCTGTGAGAGTTTAGGAGAAGAGTGAAATTGTAGTGACGAAGTTTAGCTAGCTAGTAAGTTGGTTTCCTATTCGTTAGCTTCTTATGCTACTTTTCCGTTCCACCTTAAGTGGTGCGACAAGTACTGTGACTGCTGCGCCATTTAAGGTGGAACGGGGAAATACGAAGCTGATTTTTAGCTTCGTGGTGTTATTTCGGTTGGACATACTTCGAGAGATGTTCACGGAATTATCTTTTAAACTCTGCTAAGTATGATTAACAGTTGTATGTTACTGTTTAAATAATTTAAAGTGTATATTTGACTCGAGCGGTGAAGTGGGCGACGCTAGCTAATGTAACCTTCCTAGATGCTTTAGGTCGATTATTGGGAACTAGTTGGAAATAAACCAACTTTTAAAGACTAGCCTAGTCTGGGAGGTGATGTTAAGCCTTTGCTTATGTCACCCCAGTGTTTTGTTCCGCCCTGATTAATTCCTGTGTAGCTTTGTGAGACCTGGGAGGTAAAAGTAGGTCTCTGGAATGAATAGTTCACTTCTTCTTACATCATTATGTAATGGTGATGGGAGTGGACACCTGATGTGATGTGTTTAGTGATGTAATGCAACATGCCTGCGTCTATGTGGCTTTTTATGGGTTTTATTTCCACTTACTTACTTACTTCCCTTTATTTATTCTTTCCATCATTTTTTTTAAAAGGTTAAAAGGTAAACAGACTCATTCAGAGTGGTTTGGTGTGAAACGCTTCATTCTAGAGATCTTAAAAACTGTTCTCTGTGGTAGTGAATGGAACCAGATATCCACCTCAGAAATCTCCCTCCTAGAAAGTTATTACAGTAAATGGTTTTGTATACACTCCCTGATGTTTAGGAGATGCAATTTTATGATAGTTTTGAGGAATTTGATGAAGATTTGGGGCTTAAAATCCTTTCATGGTGGAGGGATACAAGCAGGGAGCAAAATAGTCCCCCAAGAAAATGTGTTAGTACTATTACAGGTTTTACCATCTACATCCATATAAACTCAGGAGACACTGGAGGTTCACTGGTGGGTTTGATATGAATTAGAATGTGTATATTTGTGTTGTAGATGTGGTGACCCCTGGTTACCATCACCACCACTGTAAACAAAGAACAATTTCACACCAAAACTCACTCTGAATCACTCATGGATACATTTTCTCATATTTGCTTGTTAGGCATTTTCATTGGACCGTGATCCTCCAAGATAAGATTTCAAGTCTTTATTAAGAAAGACTTGTATTTTTGCATGATGGATTGCTTGGTGGATTAGGAGAACATATCTAACTGTGATTTTTCTCCCTAGTATTACAGTTGCAGGTTAATTTTGATTATTTTCTATAAATACTTATAGAATAGTTTTCTATAAATACACTTTGTCCTCTGGATGTAGTGTTCTAAGTTACAAATCTTATCTACAGGTGTTTCACCAGCTGTGCCTTATTAGGTTAAGTTTCCACACCTAACTGTTAGAATGGTGTTTTTCTTGTAATGTAGGCTATAATTTAAAACCGTTCCCTCTTCAGTCTTTCAGCCCTACCCAGTATTGTTGTTTGCTTATTAAATAGTGGACTGCATGTGCATATTAACCAACACAGGGCTGGATGGTAGAACCGTTTCTGTTATCATGATAAATTATGCAACAATATGCTTTTTGGAGCATAGTGTGAATATTTTCAGTGCATGCTTGATTACAAACAGAGCATATTTAGTCACTTTTTCTTGGGTTTGGAGCATCACAGCTTATGAAATCTATATAAATGTTCACGTTCATAGATAATGGTATTTCTATTTAACGTGTTACTGCATTTGTCTTGGCACATGCCAGAAATATCAATATTGTGGCTCATCATGTGTTGTAAAAAAATTCTAAATTATATTGTATTTTCACCGAATCAGCTAGTACAACACTATGTTCTCTCTTCCACAGGTGACTTCATCCGCGGCCGTCTCAGCTCCGTCTCTGCTTCGCCTTTGTCTCGTCTGTCTGTGAGTGAAGCTCTGCGCGAGGCCGTGTGAGTGGCAGCAGGCGGTGGACGCTGACGTGTGCGGGGAAACGGACAGACTCTGTGTGGGCAATTCACCATGGGTGACATCAGTGATCTGGACAGACAGATTGACCAGCTGAGGAGGTGTGAGCTCATCAAGGAGAATGAGGTCAAAGCCTTGTGTGCCAAAGCCAGGTAATAAACGACAGAAGCCAGACCAGCCTGGGTTCTTGCGTAGCACTAAAGGAGTTCTACAGCTGTGTTTTTAGCCGGTTCTCTGTCTGCTGCATCTGCTTTTCATAATCAAACACCCCACACAGCGGTATGTTTAGGGATGCATATATGTGGGACTTCTAGGCCGAACATTTGTCACGCATATATCTGCCAATGCTGCTACGTAAACATTGGTGAAATGTAGAAATTGGGATTTGGTCCACCTGGAATGTTAGAGATGCAGTTATTTGTCCAAAATGATGGTGTTTTAGAATCACTTAAACGTTCTGGTCTTCTAGGAATACAGCAAATAAGCCATGAAGTATTGCTTTGGAATAAAGCTCATTTGGTTACTGATGCGCTTGATATAATATAGATAATGCAAATATCTGCGGATACTCTGTGTCCATGTCTTTATGCCTCCCTAATGTGTTGTGCTGATAAGCAGTTGCAACGAGAGGAATTTACAGTAGAAGTTAGTATTCTTCAGGAGTAGCTCTGAAAAAACACTGGAGTTTTCCTTTAAACAAGGCTTTCGCAGAGCTTGAGTTAATGATGGTGGACTGTGCCCTGTATGGCGTATGGATGGCTAGTGCTGACCAGTAATGACATACATTTTTCTAAACACATTAAATTTTGGATTCTATCCATGATTTTTGTGTGTACACAGGTATTCAAAAGTTTGGGTACCTCACATCAAATCACGTTATGTGTCTTACATTAGGGTGAACATGGGAATATAATGTTTAAAATAACATAATACTGGAGGTGTGTGTGTGTATGTATATATATATATATATATATATACGCCACAAATTCAGCAATATAAATTACTATGCAAATGTATTGGGCACCAAAGCTTATAGTTTATCTGATCAATAAGTGTGTGTCCACCAGTAAGAACACCTGATCTGATTAGAACAGATGTAAATAATCAGACATACAATACAAAGTAACATGAATATGTTATTGTGAGAGAAGTAGATCAGATCTTGATCCAGTTTGAAGAACAAAGTTAGGTTCCAGATTTCTCCTGGACGCCCCAGACATTGTATGAATGTATTCAGTTCCTTCAGCAGCAAATCTTGATTTATCTTAATGAAGTACTGAGCAGTCAAAGCAGGTATTAGATGAGAACTGGAAATAGTACGGGGTTGTTTCCACAAGGAGAAGCTTGAAAAGGGTTAAATAAACACATATGTAAAAGCACTGCTTACTCTGTTAATACTGTTTGAATATTTGCATAAGTGTATGACTGAGTAAATAAAAGTTTCCTGTCTGAAAAATAGCTTTTTAAATATAATAATGCCCCCAAGTGTCTAAAACCTTTACACAGTACTGTATATAATTATGCTTTAAAGTATCTTCGCTGTAGAAGATCTTCACTTACAAAACACACGTGACTGACGTTTTCATACAAATGTATTTTGAAGAGAAACAAAATATTCTTGCATAATTTAGATGATTAGATTTTTTTTAAAAGTTACAACGGAAAACTGTGACGAAGTTTAAGGCCTCTCTGTAAACTCGCTCCATATTTCTGATGTTTTTACGAGCATGTCTGGGTTTTATTCTCCTGGACGGAGCTGATGGAAACCATCATTTGCATCATTTCTGGTGCCGTTCCGCTCGTTCGCTTCAATTTAATTTGACAGCTGGATTTAAACTTGGCTCCTGTATATGGTATCATATAATATTAATGAGCATTGACTAATATCAGTGAGCTCATGCTGCCTCAGTACTTTGACTCTGTGCTGAAGAACAGCTTAACCAATAGCTGCTTTGCTCTGTTTCTTTTAAAGCGGCACCAAAAGGATCCTTACACAGCATTCTGAACATTAACCAGACAGGAAACAGCTCGCTGTAGGATCAGCTTTTAACGTATACTGAACTGTTCAAACAATCTGAAACTGGGACGCTTTGCAGCAGCCGTGTAGGAGCAAAGGTCACCAAGCCCAACGCCAAGCATATGTGGGAGGGGTATAAAGCCCCCCAGCATTGAGCAGTGGATCAGTAGAACTGCATTCTCTGAAGTGAAAGCCAATACTGATCATCCGGCATCAGCCCATGACCTCATTAATGTACTTTAGGGCTGAATGCAATCAAATCCTGTTCCATCACTGAGTCTAAAGCTTTCCCCAAAGAGACTGTTGGGAACTCTCCATTAATGCCAGAAGAAAGTTCAGATTTCTGGACAGAAAGTGTTTCTCAGTTAATGAACTTATGACTGTGATACTCATTCTGATGTCGCCTGATATCGATTTCTCTGCTGTGTCTGTGTTCTAGAGAGATTCTTGTGGAGGAGAGCAACGTACAGAGAGTGGATTCTCCAGTTACGGTAAGTAGGAGAGAATTGTTTTGGGGTTTATTTGTGCTCTGGATTTCGAGCTGAGTGAGAAAAGTGTTGAGTAAACCTTACAAAGGATGTTTGGGACTGTAAGCTACTGCTGGCTCCTCTGAGCTGAACTGTGGTTAGGTGGCTGAATGTGTTCCAACCACAGCTGCTATGGCCGAAGAACTAAATAAAGTAACAATCAAGGTTGTGTGGTAGAGGTTACGTGTTTGAAGTTTTGTGCAGAGTACAGAATATTATCTTGGTGTTATGTCAGTATTATAAGGGCTATTAGCTCTGTGTTCATGTCGCTGCTTCCAACTTAACAACTTCTTCATAGAAGAATATTAAAAACATACTTTTAATGTAAGTCAATGGAATTTTTTGGGCCACAAGAGCAGAAAGTGATGTTCCACGTAGGGGGCGCTGTCCTAAGCCCTCAAACAGTCTGTGATTTGTCGTTTAGTCACTCAAAATCATTTTAACTGAGAAACCAAGAGTTTTTATCAAGTACCAAAGTTTTTGTTCATGAAGCAGCAGAACTGTCTGACCCTTCAGCTGCGGTCAGGACGAGACTGAACTTCCTGTTCCAGTTTCTTGTAGCTGTAGTTTTAAACCTCTCACCAGTGACCAGTCACATCACCCCCAGACCAACTGTTCACTCTACAATACTCACTCCTACCAAGCACACGAGGGTGAAGCAGCTCACTCACCAGTTTTCCTGTTCCACCTTAAACAGTGCAGCAGGAGTCAGAACGCACCTGCACCTCCATTTAAGGTGAAAACAGGAGAACTGGTGAAGGAGAAGCTGAGCTGATGGTCAGTAGTAGTGAGTATTGTAGTGTGTAAGGGTGATCTGGGGGTGAACACTGGTGGTCAGTAGGAGTGAGTATTGTAGTGTGTAAGGGTGATCTGGGGGTGAACACTGGTGATAGATTTAAAAGTGTACGTTACGGTAAGTAAACAGCGTAACGTTAATGACGAGAGGGGCGGAGTTGAGTGTGTGGTGCTGATTGATCCACAGGACAGTAAACGGCAGACGTTGTGGAGCTCCTCGGTATGGAGGTCCACCAACACACCAGTTGTAGCTCAACACTTTAGTATGTGGTGGTTTGTTTTCTTGGTGGTTCTTAACCTGCTGCTCGATATCAGCTCATCTATCAGTTCAGCTTAAACCTCTCTTCATCACATCAGCATCACCTCCAACATCTAATGTAACATCTCACCTCCATCTCCTCCACTCTGTTCTTCACCTCCATCTCATCCACTCTGTTCTTCACCTCCATTTCCTCCACTCTGTTCCTCACCTCCATCTCATCCACTCTGCTCTTCACACATTGCCTCCATCTGAATTTCAAACGATGTCATAATGATGTGAATGAAAACATAAGTTACATCACACATGTTATAAAGGAGGAGATGTCACTGGCTGAAACATGAATAAGAAAGCTTGTCAGCTCAGGGGTGGTTATAACATCTGCACTTGACTGTTAATATAAACATTAATGCAAGATTAGATCAAGTTGTTTCACAAACTTGTTGTCAAAGTAAAAATGATAGACATTTATTAAAACATTAAAACCACCTCCTTATATCTCCACTCACTGTCCACTGTATCAGCTCCACTGACCATACAGGACCTCCACTCACTGTCCACTGTATCAGCTCCACTGACCATACAGGACCTCCACTCACTGTCCACTGTATCAGCTCCACTGACCATACAGGACCTCCACTCACTGTCCACTGTATCAGCTCCACTGACCATACAGGACCTCCACTCACTGTCCACTGTATCAGCTCCACTGACCATACAGGACCTCCACTCACTGTCCACTGTATCAGCTCCACTGACCATACAGGACCTCCACTCACTGTCCACTGTATCAGCTCCACTGACCATACAGGACCTCCACTCACTGTCCACTGTATCAGCTCCACTGACCATACAGGAGCTCCACTTACAGACTGTAGTTCATCTGATTCTCTGTATACTTTATTACTCTGTTCTTTAATGATCAGGACCCCCACAGGACCACCACAGAGCAGATATTATTAGGAAGGTGGATCATTCTCAGCACTGCAGTGACACTGACAACGTGGTGTTGTGTTAGTTAATGTGTGCTGTACTGGTATGAGTGCCTCTGCTGGACTGAGAATCGTCCACCAACCAAAACTATCCAGACAGCAGTGTCCTGTGGGCGGCGTCCTGTGTCCACTGATGAAGAACTAGAGGAACACAAACTGTGCAGCAGCAGATGAGCTACTGTCTCTGACTTTACATCTACAAGGTGGACCAGCAAGTAGTAGGAGTGGACAGCGAGTGGACACAGTTTGGGTTGTGCTGGTGTCACTGCAGTGCTAAGAATGACCCACCTCTCTAATAGTATCTGCTCTGTGGTGGTCCGGTGGGGGTCCTGATCATTTAAAGAACAGAGTAATAAAGTATACAGAGAATCATATGGACTACGGTCTGTAAGTGGAGCTCCTGTATGGTAAGTTCAGTTGATAAAATGGACAGATATTGCAAGAACAAGGTGGTGGTTGTAATATTCTGCCTGATTGGTGTGTATATATGTCCAGTAATATACTAGCTGGTCAGAAATTGGTGAAAAGATGGCGAGACCGTTTGTGCTTCAAGTGGAATTTATATCAGCTCATCTCTTCCGCCACCATCCAAGCATCCAGTCTGTCTGGCTTCCACCTTCAACACTGAAATTACACAGCACACACTAAAGTATGCAGGTTGTTTAATTGCCTCTTGTGGTGCTATGACGTAACTTCACGTGTTCTCTGTCTTACAGGTGTGCGGTGACATCCACGGACAGTTTTACGACCTGAAGGAGCTT
Organism: Megaleporinus macrocephalus; assembly: GCA_021613375.1. Classification (NCBI taxonomy): domain Eukaryota; kingdom Metazoa; phylum Chordata; class Actinopteri; order Characiformes; family Anostomidae; genus Megaleporinus; species Megaleporinus macrocephalus. Next base: position 42,343,751 of record CM038715.1, read on the forward strand.
TTCAGAGTGAGTCCTGTTCACGCCTGCTGCTGACATTCAAACCCCAGCTTTTAACAATCAACTGTGTCTTTGTGTGACTTGTGTGTGTTTTTGTTTGCTTTGTATTCAGTATTAAATATCCTTCAGGGTGTGAGACAGCAAGAAAGCCTCACCCTCAAAGTTTTAAGTGGAGCTCAATTTGAACTTTTTTTTTTTTTTTTCAGGTTGGTGGTGACGTTCCAGAAACAAACTACCTCTTTATGGGAGACTTTGTGGACCGAGGCTTTTACAGTGTGGAGACTTTCCTCCTGCTTCTGGCACTTAAGGTTCATAGAACGTTTCTTGCTACTGTATTTACCATTAATCCGTCAAAAAATATTCTGTTTTTGTATTTACAACACGGACTGTTGGGCTGTTTTTTGTTGATCATTAAAATCATTGATTTAAACCATCATAATTATATTTAATCAGTGTTTCCCATGTAGGCCATAAGTTATAAATAATAGAGAATAAGCCAGAATATTAGCATATAGCAAGAAAGTAAGTGCATTATCCTCCTTAGCCACTAGAGGGTGACAAAGGGCCATTAAATTACTAGGAGGGAAAACAAGAAGGTAGATTGTCCAGTCTGACAGTTTTTGTCTACTTATTAATCTTTAGATCTTTACTGTATCAGTGCTTTATCCTCCCCGTCCCATCGGAGGGTGTCTGATAGGCATCATCCTGCCTGCTTAGGAAACTAAGATGTAGTTAAATGTTAATTGCAGGTGTTATTTGCATACAAGATGGTCCTGACTCGTGTCTGTTTGTTTATAAATAAGGTTTTTTGAGTCAGGGACTCCTTTAAATCTTGCCATTCTGTGCCTCAGGTGCGCTACCCAGACAGAATCACGCTGATCCGGGGGAACCACGAGTCCAGGCAGATCACGCAGGTGTACGGCTTCTACGACGAGTGTTTGAGGAAGTACGGCTCAGTCACAGTTTGGAGGTACTGCACGGAAATCTTCGACTACCTGTCCCTCTCGGCCATCATCGACGGCAAGGTCAGTCACTGTAATGGGACGCGTGTAAATCAAAAGGAAAAAAAAACGTTATTGTTGATTTTAGTGGAAGTTTATTCAGATATAATGTTGTTTATTGTATTAACCGTGTGTACGTGTTGGCGGATCATGTGATCTGAGTAGTGCGTAATAATTGCCATCATGCATACGGGTTATCGTTTTCTCTTTAGCTCTGAAATGAATTCGTCTTCTCTTCTTCCAAAGATTTTCTGCGTGCACGGCGGCCTCTCACCTTCCATCCAGACTCTGGACCAGATCAGGACCATCGACAGGAAACAGGAAGTGCCACACGATGGACCAATGTGTGACCTGTTGTGGTCTGACCCTGAAGGTAACCGAGCGTTAATCTTGATGTACAGTGTTTGTATTCTGAAGAGCTTTAGACCATTTTTTTATTTTCTTTCTTCCTTTTGCTCTAGATTTATGCAGATAAGATAGCGAACAGTAAATGGGAGCTGGTACCTCCACCAGTTTGCTCATGTATACAGTAAACCATGTGCAGATGTTCCATAATTGATTATATGCTTTCTGACACTGTGTGACTCACTGTTATCTATAGATTAGACTAAAGTACAGGATTCAAGCTTGTGTAGTTTAGCGTGGCCCCTTTGCACTCAAATGAAAAGGGCAGTTGGCTTTTTAGGACGGCCAATCAGAGGACAGGTTGTTTGCATATCAGTCTTTGAGGCCCAGTAACCGACAGAGACTTTTCAACTCTTATCGTTCAAATCACTCTTCTCTCATTGCCTGTGGGTGTTTCTGAACTCGACTTAACCATTGGTTGCCATGGATTCACTGACTCCAATCAAATGCTATGACAGTACAGCGTACCTTACTGGCTAGCATCTACAGAGTGTATAGGAAAAAAACAATTTGACTACAGATCATAAATGGCTGGTCTATAAATTTCGTCCCAGCGTTGGCACATCGCTGTCCATGCAGTCGGTATGACACGAAAACTGTGTTTATTCTTTGCGCGATGCCGTAACAGTGAGTTTCTCTTTTATCTCTAGTACGAACAGTTATCTAGAAACCGTAAAAGGGGGGAAGGTTTCATGTTGTCGGAGATAAAGCAGCAACTTGCTCGCTTCTGCTGTTTTTATTTTCATTTCGGACATTTAACAAGACTTGTTAAAGAAAAACATCAATAATGAACATCGTTACTAGATAAGCGAGTCACACAGGGCCAGAAAGCCAAAGCAAGTTCTAGAGATTACTCAATAATAAATGGACACAGTGTGATTCTGAAGGGTGGGAATGGACGTCTAATGCCTGTTAGCCTCGAAAAGCAAAATGCAGACGCCCCACTGTGTTTGGCTTAAAGGGAAATTATGTAAATTAAATTAAATTGAATAATTATTCATTCAGTCTGGCAGCATAATTCCAATCAGGTACTTGTTAAACAAGTAGCAAAGAAAGACTGCCCCCCTCTTATGCTCTACAACACAGCTCCTTTTGTTTCTGGATGCCAGTCTGAATGCCCTTACACACCAAACATGATTTATTTGGACAGCAGTAAATTAATTCAGTCACATTTGGACCTGATTTTTACTCTTTTTAATTAGTATGTGTATTTATTGATGGCAGAAATTCAACATTGTTTGCCCTCGGTTTTATTTTTGATGTAGTGATGAAGAGCCTAATGGGCAGCAGTCCAGCAGCAGCATTTGTCCAACCTGCTGGGAGCAAAGAATCTGATCTTATTTACAATTAAAGACATTCAGACTGGGGTAGGCAGGGTGCCACAGCAAGATGATCGGGGTTGGATTCCCGGTCCGGGTGGTTCTGTGTGGAGTGTGTATGTTCTCTCTGTGCTTGAGTGGGTTCCTCCCACAGTTCAAACACGTGCATGTTAGGATCCTCACTCTAAACTGCCCGTAGGTGTGAGTGTGTGTTGGCCATGTGATGGACAGGTGATGGATGGGTGGATGGGATAGGGTGAGGTGGGTTGGGTTTGTGCTTCGTTTGGTGGCGCTACAGCTCAAACCCAACAGAGATCTCAGCTGCATCATGTTTTGTGTGATGGTGAATCTGAAGTGTTCATTTCTGCGTCCTCTGAGTAAACGCTCTCTGTTCTTTCTCTGCTCAGACACTACGGGGTGGGGAGTGAGCCCGAGAGGAGCAGGATATCTGTTCGGCAGCGACGTTGTGGCTCAGTTCAACGCCGCCAACGATATTGACATGATCTGCCGAGCCCACCAGCTCGTCATGGAGGGCTACAAGTGGCACTTCAATGAAACTGTGCTTACCGTGTGGTCCGCCCCCAACTACTGCTACAGGTACCTATACATGACTGTACTCCTTAAATTCAGTTACACTCATTCTGTCTGCCCCAGAGTCTGCCCCAGAGTCTGCCCCAGAGTCTGCCCCAGAGTCTGCCCCAGAGTCTGCCCCAGAGTCTGCCCCAGAGTCTGCCCCAGAGTCTGCCCCAGAGTCTGCCCCAGAGTCTGCCCCAGAGTCTGCCCCAGAGTCTGCCCCAGAGTCTGCCCCAGAGTCTGCCCCAGAGTCTGCCCCAGTTACCACAAACACTGTCACCTATTCTTAATTTTGGCTGGAGTGGCCCGTTAACAAATGTAGTATTAATAGAGCGTCTATGTAATAAAAGCACATGTGTTTATATAACAAGTGCATGTGTTTCCTGCTGTCAGTGCCTTGTGGAAAGCTTCACCTGTGTGACGCTGAGCCTCCTGAAGATCCTGGATGCTTGATTAAAAAAGCAGGATCTTCAGGAGGCTCAGCATCGTGCAGACGTTTTCACCTCCTGCCTCACAAACACTAAACCGCTTCTCTCTGCGACTCTGACGGCACTCGAAACAGCTTTCCTCCTTTTTCTCTACCTTCAGTATCACACACAGCTGTACATCTGATCCTTCTTGTGTTGCTCTTCTGCTTGTTTTACTATCCTGTGCGGACCAGTGGAGAATGGGTGCCCTGTTTGAGTCTGGTTCCTCTGGAGGTTCCTCCTCTTGCTCTGAGAGAGGTTCTCCCTGGCGATGCTCACCGGGAGACCCAGATTTTCTGTGCATCTGCTTTGCGACTGTAGTTAAAGGTGCATCTCAATAAACCTGTGTTCTCCTCTCAGGTGCGGTAACGTGGCGGCCATCCTGGAGCTGGACGAACATCTGCAGAAGGAGTTTATCATATTCGAAGCGGCTCCCCAGGAAACAAGAGGCATTCCCTCCAAAAAGCCAGTGGCCGACTACTTCCTGTGAGGCCGCCGCGGCTTTAGGAACCTTTCGGCAGGAAATGGAGTCCTGCGTCTACTCGTATTTCTATTATCTATCTGCCCTTTTCCCGCCCAGCTGTCTTAACTGTGCTCTTCTCTCTCTCTCTTTTTTTTTTTTATTCTATCATAATTCCTTTTTTCTACCTTTTTTGGGTCCTCTCTCTCTCTCTCTCTCTCTCTTTCTTTCTCTCTCTCTCTCTTTCTCTTTCTCTCTATACACACTCTAATCACCTGGGTTTCTCTCGCACACTCAGACTCAGCACTCTGACACTGCTGTGAAGTCACCTGCTCTCGTACACACGCTGTTAGCTGTAGAATCTTTTCTGACCAATGTGAAAAGCACTACGGACAGTTGAGGCGAGGACGGACTCGGGAGACACGCCAAAGCTAGCGTACCACGTTTTCATGAACTCATCTGCAGGCTGGAAGAAAAGGCTATTGGACACCCGCATTACCTTTTTTTTTCTTTCTTTTCTTTTTTTATATATATATATTCTTTTCATACTCTTCCCTTCTGTTATAAACATGTAGGAGAACTCACGTGACCTTCCCCCTCTCTGTTCTAGTTTATTCTTTTACCTCCCCTCCTGTCACAGCCGTACAGATGTTGACTTTTGTGAAGGAATCTCTGCGGGAACTCGACCCGGCAGCGATTGAAGAACCTACACTGGAAAGAACCGGAACACAAGCAGCAGAACCAACCTGTTTTTAGACATGCTTTTTTTTTGTTTTTGTTTTTTTTTCCTCCGACTGTTCTCACTATAGGTCTAAATGTTGATTTTTATTATTATTTGTGACAATAAACTGTACTTTTGTATGAACATAATTCTGAGCTCTGGTGTTTTGCTTTATGCTCATCTGCTGCATAATATTATTATTATTATTAATAATAATAATATTAATATTCATCTTTATTTATAGAACACTTTTCACACCACATATACTGCACCACTTCACACAAAGTTCAATGATGTAGCAGGTTCTAGATTATCTAGAGCTTTATAGACCAGTACAGAAGTTTAAAGTCTGGTCTAAAAGAAACAGGTATTCAGTGCAGCTCTTTTAAAACAGGACTGATCTGAGATCTGTTTAGTGTTTGTTAGGATCCCAGCTGCTGCGTTCTGGACCAGCTGGACTGTTTTCTTAGAAACTTCAGTAAGAGACCATTACAGTGATCAACTCTGACTATTACAAAGATCAACTCTGACCATTACAGTGATCAACTCTGACCATTACAGAGATCAACTCTGACCATTACTGTGATCAACTCTGACCATTACAGAGATCAACTCTGACCATTACAAAGATCAACTCTGACCATTACAGTGATCAACTCTGACCATTACAGAGATCAACTCTGACCATTACTGTGATCAACTCTGACCATTACAGTGATCAACTCTGACTATTACTGTGATCAACTCTGACCATTACAGTGATCAACTCACCATTACAGTCATCAACTCTGACCATTACAGTGATCAACTCTGACTATTACAGTGATCAACTCTGACCATTACAGTGATCAACTCTGACCATTACAAAGATCAACTCTGACCATTACAGTGATCAACTCTGACCATTACAGTGATCAACTCTGACCATTACAGTGATCAACTCTGACCATTACAAAGATCAACTCTGACCATTACAGTGATCAACTCTGACCATTACTGTGATCAACTCTGACCATTACTGTGATCAACTCTGACCATTACAGTGATCAACTCTGACCATTACTGTGATCAACTCTGACTATTACTGTGATCAACTCTGACCATTACAGTGATCAACTCTGACCATTACTGTGATCAACTCTGACCATTACAAAGATCAACTCTGACCATTACAAAGATCAACTCTGACCATTACAGTGATCAACTCTGACCATTACAGTGATCAACTCTGACCATTACAAAGATCAACTCTGACCATTACAGTGATCAACTCTGACCATTACTGTGATCAACTCTGACCATTACTGTGATCAACTCTGACTATTACAAAGATCAACTCTGACCATTGCAGCGATCAACTCTGACCATTACAGTGTTCAACTCTGACCATCACAGTGATCAACTCTGACCATTACAAAGATCAACTCTGACCATTACAGTGATCAACTCTGACCATTACTGTGATCAACTCTGACCATTACAAAGATCAACTCTGACCATTACAGTGATCAACTCTGACCATTACTGTGATCAACTCTGACCATTACTGTGATCAACTCTGACCATTACTGTGATCAACTCTGACTATTACAAAGATCAACTCTGACCATTACTGTGATCAACTCTGACTATTACAAAGATCAACTCTGACCATTGCAGCGATCAACTCTGACCATTACAGTGATCAACTCTGACCATTACAGTGATCAACTCTGACCATTACAGCGATCAACACTGACTATTACAGTGATCAACTCTGACCATTACAAAGATCAACTCTGACCATTACAGCGATCAACTCTGACCATTACAGTGATCAACTCTGACCATTACAGCGATCAACTCTGACCATTACAGCGATCAACTCTGACCATTGCAGTGATCAATTCTGACCATTACAGTGTTCAACTCTGACCATTACAGTGATCAACTCTGACCATTACAGTGTTCAACTCTGACCATCACAGTGATCAACTCTGACCATTACAAAGATCAACTCTGACCATTACAGTGATCAACTCTGACCATTACTGTGATCAACTCTGACCATTACAGTGTTCAACTCTGACCATCACAGTGATCAACTCTGACCATTACAAAGATCAACTCTGACCATTACAGTGATCAACTCTGACCATTACTGTGATCAACTCTGACCATTACAGTGATCAACTCTGACCATTACAGTGATCAACTCTGACCATTACAAAGATCAATTCTGACCATTACAGTGATCAACTCTGACCATCACAGTGATCAACTCTGACCATTACAGTGTTAATCTCTGACCATCACAGTGATCAACTCTGACCATCACAGTGATCAACTCTGACTATTACAGTGATCAACTCTGACCATTACAGTGATCAACTCTGACCATCACAGTGATCAACTGTGGTGAACATATGTGAGATGATAAGAAGGGACTTTGTGTATGTCTGACGAAAAAGAGCTCAGAGTCTAAGATCACACTTCTCTGAAAATCAGTATTTCAGTTTTCTTTAAAAATTTTAATTGTAAAAAATGTAAACACCATCACCACCACTGTAGATATCACCACTACTATAAACTTCACTACCACCACTGTAAATATCACCACTACTATAAACTTCACTACCACCACTGTATACATCATTACCACCACTGTAAATATCACCACTACTATAAACTTCACTACCACCACTGTATACATCATTACCACCACTGTAAATATCACCACTACTATAAACTTCACTACCACCACTGTATACACCATCACCACCACTGTAAATATCACCACTACTATAAACTTCACTCCCACCACTGTATACATCATCACCACCACTGTAAATATCACCACTACTATAAACTTCACTACCACCACTGTATACATCATTACCACCACTGTAAATATCACCACTACTATAAACTTCACTCCCACCACTGTATACATCATTACCACCACTGTAAATATCACCACTACTATAAACTTCACTCCCACCACTGTATACATCATTACCACCACTGTAAATATCACCACTACTATAAACTTCACTCCCACCACTGTATACATCATCACCACCACTGTAAATATCACCACTACTATAAACTTCACTACCACCACTGTAAATATCACCACTACTATAAACTTCACTCCCACCACTGTATACATCATTACCACCACTGTAAATATCACCACTACTATAAACTTCACTCCCACCACTGTATACATCATTACCACCACTGTAAATATCACCACTACTATAAACTTCACTACCACCACTGTATACATAATCACCACCACAGTATACATCACCACCACTGTAAATATCATCACCACCACTGTAAATATCATCACAACCACTGTAAATATCACCACCACTGTAAACATCATCACCACCACTGTAAATATCATCACCACCACTGTAAATATAATCACCACTACTATAAACATTACTACCACCACTGTAAACATCATCACCACCACTGTAAATATCATCACCACCACTGTAAATATCATCACCACCACGGTAAATATCACCACTACTATAAACTTCACTACCACCACTGTATACATAATCACCACCACTGTATACATAATCACCACCACTGTAAATATCACCACTACTATAAACTTTACTACCACCACTGTAAACATCATCACCACCACTGTAAATATCATCACCACTACTGTAAATATCACCACTACTATAAACTTCACTACCACCACTGTATACATAATCACCACCACGGTAAATATCACCACTACTATAAACTTCACTACCACCACTGTATACATCATTACCACCACTGTAAATATCATCACTACTATAAACTTTACTACCACCCCTGTAAACATCATCACCACCACTGTAAATATCATCACCACTACTGTAAATATCACCACTACTATAAACTTCACTACCACCACTGTATACATAATCACCACCACTGTATACATCACCACCACTGTAAATATCATCACTACTATAAACTTTACTACCACCCCTGTAAACATCATCACCACCACTGTAAATATCATCACCACTACTGTAAATATCACCACTACTATAAACTTCACTACCACCACTGTATACATAATCACCACCACTGTATACATAATCACCACCGCGGTAAATATCACCACTACTATTAACTTCACTACCACCACTGTATACATAATCACCACCACTGTATACATCACCACCACTGTAAATATCATCAGCAATACTGTAAATATCACCACTACTATAAACTTCACTACCACCACTGTATACATAATCACCACCACTGTAAACATCACCACTGTAAATATCATTACCACTGTAAACATCACCACTACTATAAACTTCACTACCACCACTGTATACATAATCACCACCACTGTAAACATCACCACCACTGTACATATCACCATCGCCACCACTGTACATATCACCTTCACCTCCACTGTAAACACCATCACCACCACTGTAAATATCACCACTACTATAAACTTCACCTCCACTGTAAACATCATCACCACCACTGTAAACACCATCACCACCACTGTAAACATCATCACCATCACTACTAAAATTAACCTCAGTGTTAAGCTTCACTGCAAATGATTATTTCCCTGGTAACGCTGAATTACTTAGTTTATATCCTAGTTAATTGTTTAGGTCGCTACTGTAAAGAAATCTACATCTCTACACTACATCTCTGTTTACATCCCAAACACTCAGTTCAGCAGAAATATGAGGTGACAGTGCGCGCTGTGTGAAACGGCGGCCTCTGCTGGTGAGCGCGGGTCACTGCGCTCCTCTCTACGCCGGTGCAGTACCGCTCCTCTCCACTGGGCGGCCCCGGTGGCCTCGTGCTGCAGCTCCGCCGCGCCATCACCCTTTCCTGTCTCGACGGAAGTCGCTGATAAAGCTCGGAGGCTCACGCTGCCGGTCCGCGCGCACAAAACCGCGAATCTGGATCTTAAAGCGAATCTAAAGACCCTCAAACAGCGACACGCGCTCAGCCCTACCTGCTAACAGGTGAGATCTCGCGCCGCCGCCCGCGCAGCATTAGAGGCGAAACGAAGCAGTAGCGTCACGCGCGCGGCGCGCAGCCGGTGTCGGGCCGGAGTTTGTCTCTCGTCAGATTCGGCCCCCCCTCCGCGTGCAGCGCCGCGAGGACGCGCTTAGAACGCGCGAGCTCTCTTCCTCAGCCGGTACGCTTAACCGGAGTGGGGATTTTGGGCCTCCATAGCTGTTCTAGATAACATAGATAACAATCAGAAGTAGCTGTTCTAGCTAGCAGCTGTTCTAGCTAGCGATCAGCGACTGTTCTAGCTAAAGATCAGAAGTAGCTGTTTCAGTTAGCGGCTGTTCTAGCTAACGACCAGAAGTATCTGTTTTAGCTAGCAGCTGTTCTAGCTAACGAACAGAAGTATCTGTTTTAGCTAGCAGCTGTTCTAGCTAACGAACAGAAGTATCTGTTTTAGCTAGCAGCTGTTCTAGCTAACGACCAGAAGTATCTGTTTTAGCTAGCAGCTGTTCTAGCTAACGAACAGAAGTATCTGTTTTAGCTAGCAGCTGTTCTAGCTAACGAACAGAAGTATCTGTTTTAGCTAGCAGCTGTTCTAGCTAACGACCAGAAGTATCTGTTTTAGCTAGCAGCTGTTCTAGCTAAAGACCAGAAGTATCTGTTTTAGCTAGCAGCTGTTCTAGCTAACGAACAGAAGTATCTGTTTTAGCTAGCAGCTGTTCTAGCTAACGATCAGCTGTACTAGATAACGACTAAGTCACGGAACCTAAGAAGAGCAACATAACGGAGCGTGTTGGTAAATAGGATCGCGGTGTTTTTATACTGTTTGTAAGTTTAGGCTTTAAGCTGCAGGGCTGTGTTCCAATCTGTGTACTAGGTAGTGTAGACTTACCAGGCCGCCAGCTGGAGCACACTGAGACACCGCCACTGTTCTTTTAGTTAGCTAAAGAGCAACTCCACCAAAATTAATAAAATTCCCCCCATATTCATTGTGGGGTTTGGTTAGGGGTGTGCCGTATCGTACACAATAATATCAGCATTTTTTTAATATGGTGAACGATATTATACCCTGAAATATCATATACCATGTCACCCATCACTAATTATCACATCAGGTACTACTTTTACTGTTTTTAGAAAAAGAAAAATTTCTCATTTCTCATCATATATCTACTAGAGACAGATTTTATCTCCAGTATCATTCACTTTACTTCAGTCCTGGATATGTGGAGATATTTGGAGTTCATTATTTAGTATTGTGACATTCTGGATCATTGACTTCTGTTACAGTCTGATGAAAATTCTATTTTTTAATATCTCAGTTAGGGGTGTGCCATATCATATCGTATACAATAATAAAATTTAATTTTCATTTTGTTACAGTAGTGTATTATTAATATTTTTTTAATTCAATGTTTTGTCATATCTCAGACAGTATTGTTATCACAAAAAATACCATAAAATATTGTGATATTATTGTAGAGCCATATCGCCCACCCCTAGTTTTGGTGTAAAATAGTTCAAGTGATGTTTACAGTAGTGGTGATGGGAACCAGGAGTCACCATGACTACAACTCAAATCTACACATAGTATTTACTATCAAACTCTCCAGTGAACCTAGACATGTCTTCTGAGTTTATATGAATGTTGAAGATAAAATCTGAAATTAATAACACGTTTTCTTTGTGGACTATATTTTGCTTCAGTGCCCGTAGCATGTATCCCTTCACCATAATTATTATTTTTTTTAATTACCACTAATTATGGAGTTTTTGGGATATCATGTTTTTTTATTGTACTTGGGAAGGTCATTAAATATCAGGGCTTCTTTGCAGCATCTTAAATGTTTTTGGTTTTTTAAAATTTTCTATATTTGGTGTGTTTATTTGATTTCCTGCTCATTTCCGACTCTTAGTCTCTTCAGTTAAAGTGTGCAGTCGGGGTGATTTACCTGTTTCCCACTCTTAGAGTGGAGGCATATGTAAATTTCTCTGTTCTGATTGGCTGCCCTAAACTTTACATTGCTGTTAATCTTTGCTGTGTCCTGATAATCAGAAGATGGGAATACAGTCTAATGCAGCACTATGTCACTCTGTCAGTAGTCTGATGGGATATGATGTGTTGGAATTCTGTTATATGGAAAACTAAGTTTGGAGAAGAATTCCGGGATCTGTAATCAGGCGTGTGTTCTACTGGGATCTGCTGTTTGATGGTCTCGTATTTTTTGCTTCTTCTCGTGAAACGCAGCACTCTGACCGTCTGGGATGTCCCGTTTTTTCGCCACCGGATCCGACAGTGAGTCGGAGGAGTCCTCGTCCGCGGAGGAGATCACTCCTAAAGCAACCGGAACTGCCTTCAACAAGCAGTGAGTGCCGGTGTTTATTAGGCTGGACTGAGATTTTAGAACTGGGTGTTTTTTATTGAGAGTTTTGTTTTTCTTTCAGGAACCTGTTGCTGAGTGACGATGAGGAAGACACTAAAAGAGTGGTACGCAGTGCCAAGGACAAGAGGTGAGGAGGTTCCAGCAGTTTGATCATTTCATTGTGGTGCATGTTTGTATGTAAACAGGAGTTTGTAGTTTCAGTAGAGATTTTTTTGTCTTATTTCTTGTTTGTCTAGTGATTTGTACAGTGTAGTGGTTGGTCTCGTGTAGTGATTTGTACAGTGTAGTGGTTTGTACAGTGTAGTGGTTGGTCTCGTGTAGTGGTTTGTACAGTGTAGTAGTTGGTCTCGTGTAGTGGTTTGTACAGTGTAGTAGTTGGTCTCGTGTAGTGGTTTGTACAGTGTAGTAGTAGGTGCAGTGGTTTGAACAGTGTAGTACATGGTGGTACAGTGTGGAGGGTGCTGTAGTGTAGTGGTTTGTACAGTGTAGTGATTGGTACAGTGGTTTGAACAGTGTAGTGGATGGTGGTACAGTGGGAAGGGTGCTGTGGTGTAGTGGTTGGTGTAGTGTAGTGATTGGTACAGTGGTTTGTACTGTGTAGTGATTGGTCTGGTGTAGTGGTTTGTACAGTGTAGTGGTTGGTGTGGTGTAGTGGTTGGTACAGTGGTTTGTACTGTTTAGTGATTGGTACAGTTGTACAGTGTAATAGTTGGTATTTTAGTGGTTGGTACAGTGTAGTATAGTGGTTGGTACAGTGTAGTATAGTGGTTGGTACAGTGTAGTGTAGTGATTGATACAATGGTTTGTACAGTGTAGTGATTGGTCTGGTATAGTGGTTTGTACAGTGTAGTGGTTGGTACAGTTGTTTGTACAGTGTAGTGGTTGGTACAGTGGTTGGTGTAGTGTTGTGGTTGGTACAGTGGTTTGTACAGTGTTGTGGTTGGTACTATGTAGTACAGTGTTGTGGTTGGTACAGTGGTTTGTACAGTGTAGCGGTTGGTACAGTGTAGTATAGTGGTTGGTACAGTGTAGTGTAGTGATTGATACAATTGTTTGTACAGTGTAGTGATTGGTCCAGTGGTTTGTACAGTGTTGTGGTTGGTACTATGTAGTACAGTGTTGTGGTTGGTACAGTGTTGTGGTTGGTACAGTGGTTTGTACAGTGTAGTGATTGGTCTGGTATAGTGGTTTGTACAGTGTAGTGGTTGGTACAGTGGTTGGTGTAGTGTTGTGGTTGGTACAGTGGTTTGTACAGTGTTGTGGTTGGTACTATGTAGTACAGTGTTGTGGTTGGTACAGTGTTGTGGTTGGTACAGTGGTTGGTACAGTGTTGTGGTTGGTACAGTGGTTTGTACAGTGTTGTGGTTGGTACTATGTAGTACAGTGTAGTGATTGGTACAGTGTTGTGGTTGGTACAGTGGTTTGTACAGTGTTGTGGTTGGTACTATGTAGTACAGTGTAGTGATTGGTACAGTGTTGTGGTTGGTACAGTGGTTTGTACAGTGTTGTGGTTGGTACTATGTAGTACAGTGTAGTGATTGGTACAGTGTTGTGGTTGGTACAGTGGTTTGTACAGTGTTGTGGTTGGTACTATGTAGTACAGTGTTGTGGTTGGTACAGTGTTGTGGTTGGTACAGTGGTTGGTACAGTGTTGTGGTTGGTACAGTGGTTTGTACAGTGTTGTGGTTGGTACTATGTAGTACAGTGTAGTGATTGGTACAGTGTTGTGGTTGGTACAGTGGTTTGTACAGTGTTGTGGTTGGTACTATGTAGTACAGTGTAGTGATTGGTACAGTGTTGTGGTTGGTACAGTGGTTTGTACAGTGTAGTGGTTGGTACTATGTAGTACAGTGTAGTGGTTGGTGGTACAGTGGTTGGTACAGTGTAGTGGTTTGTACAGTGTAGTGGTTGGTGGTACAGTGGTTGGTACAGTGTAGTGGTTTGTACAGTGTAGTGGTTGGTACTATGTAGTACAGTGTAGTGGTTGGTGGTACAGTGGGGAGGGTGCTGTAGTGTAGTAGTTGGTGAAGTTTGATTTTCACAGTCAAACAGCAGCCACATAGATAATCCTGACAGTGGTTTGTAGTATGTTCTGGAACCAGACCTGTTTCTACTAAGACTGTTTTAATAATTAGGTAAACTTTCAATGGAAAGAAATTTAGCTTTTTAACGTTTTTGTTTTAACATTCTATTTTTGGGGCAGTCAGTTCAAAGCCAGTCTGCGTTCACTGCTGTGGATGTTTTATGACCTGAAATTTGACCCCGTACTCGATTTCTCCCACTTTTCCGCTTACCTGGATGTTTTGCTTCAGGTTTGAAGAGCTGACAAACCTGATCAAGACCATCCGCAATGCCATGAAGATCCGAGACATGGCCAAATGTCTGGAGGAGTTTGAGCAGTTATGTCGAGCGTTCCTAAAAAGTAAAGCTATAGTGGACAAAGAGGGGGTCCCGCCCTTTTACATCCGCCTCCTGGCCGACCTGGAAGACTATCTGAACCAGGTACGTCAGGGTTTCTGAGCAGCACTTCATACAAATAGTGGCTAAGAATGTCTAGAACACGGAGTACGTTGGCAAACAACCTTTACATTGCATCTCGATTGTAAGCAGAGTTGAAACCCGGTGAGTTCTCGTTTTGAAGAGTTTATATATGAGACTTGTTTTGCAGCTATGGGAGGACAAGGAGGGGAAGAAGAAGATGAACAAAAACAACGCCAAAGCTCTGAGCACGCTTCGCCAGAAGATCCGCAAATACAACCGAGACTTCGAGACCGATATCTCCAACTACAAAGAGGTCAGTGAGCTCAGCACTTTAAGAGGAGCCTGTGAGAAGCTCGAGTTCCTGCAGTGCTGCTACATTTACCCTGTGGCTGCTTTCAGAACCCGGAGCAGTCTGCAGAGGAAGAGGAGGAGAAGGAGGAGGCTGAGTCTGGTACGTGGAATGTTTTAATAATGTTAATGATAGTGGAGGGTGGGTATAGGGGTTGGCGCGGTGTAGTGGTGGGTATAGGGGTGGGTATAGGGGTGGGTATGGTGTAGTGGTGGGTATAGGGGTTGACGCGGTGTAGTGGTGGGTATAGGGGTCAGTGCGATGGGTATAGGGGTGGGTACGGTGTAGTGACTGGGTTTAGGGGTGGGTATGGTGTAGTGGTGGGTATAGGGGTTGGCGCGGTGTAGTGGGTGGGTAGAGGGGTTGGTGCGATGGGTATAGGGGTGGGTATGGTGTCGTGGTGGGTATAGGAGTTGGTATAGGGGTGGGTACGGTGTCGTGACTGGGTATAGGGGTTGGTATAGGGGTGGGTACGGTGTCGTGGTGGGTATAGGGGTGGGTACGGTGTCGTGGTGGGTATAGGGGTTGGTATAGGGGTGGGTACGGTGTCGTGGTGGGTATAGGGGTTGGTATAGGGGTGGGTACGGTGTCGTGGTGGGTTTAGGGGTTGGTATAGGGGTGGGTACGGTGTCGTGACTGGGTATAGGGGTTGGTATAGGGGTGGGTACGGTGTCGTGACTGGGTATAGGGGTTGGTATAGGGGTGGGTACGGTGTCGTGGTGGGTTTAGGGGTTGGTATAGGGGTGGGTACGGTGTCGTGACTGGGTATAGGGGTTGGTATAGGGGTGGGTACGGTGTCGTGACTGGGTATAGGGGTTGGTATAGGGGTGGGTACGGTGTCGTGGTGGGTATAGGGGTTGGTATAGGGGTGGGTACGGTGTCGTGGTGGGTTTAGGGGTTGGTATAGGGGTGGGTACGGTGTCGTGGTGGGTTTAGGGGTTGGTATAGGGGTGGGTACGGTGTCGTGACTGGGTATAGGGGTTGGTATAGGGGTGGGTACGGTGTCGTGACTGGGTATAGGGGTTGGTATAGGGGTGGGTACGGTGTCGTGGTGGGTTTAGGGGTTGGTATAGGGGTGGGTACGGTGTCGTGGTGGGTATAGGGGTTGGTATAGGGGGTGGGTACGGTGTCGTGGTGGGTATAGGGGTTGGTATAGGGGTGGGTACGGTGTAGTGGTGGGTTTAGGGGTTGGTATAGAGGTGGGTACGGTGTCGTGGTGGGTATAGGGGTTGGTATAGGGGTGGGTACGGTGTCGTGGTGGGTTTAGGGGTTGGTATAGGGGTGGGTACGGTGTCGTGGTGGGTTTAGGGGTTGGTATAGGGGTAGGTACGGTGTCGTGGTGGGTTTAGGGGTTGGTATAGGGGTGGGTACGGTGTCGTGACTGGGTATAGGGGTTGGTATAGGGGTGGGTACGGTGTCGTGGTGGGTTTAGGGGTTGGTATAGGGGTGGGTACGGTGTCGTGGTAGGTATAGGGGTTGGTATAGGGGTGGGTACGGTGTCGTGGTGGGTATAGGGGTTGGTATAGGGGTGGGTACGGTGTTGTGGTGGGTATAGGGGTGGGTACGGTGTCGTGGTGGGTTTAGGGGTTGGTATAGGGGTGGGTACGGTGTCGTGGTGGGTTTAGGGGTTGGTATAGGGGTGGGTACGGTGTCGTGGTGGGTTTAGGGGTTGGTATAGGGGTGGGTACGGTGTCGTGGTGGGTATAGGGGTTGGTATAGGGGTGGGTACGGTGTCGTGGTGGGTTTAGGGGTTGGTATAGGGGTGGGTACGGTGTCGTGGTGGGTATAGGGGTTGGTATAGAGGTGGGTACGGTGTCGTGGTGGGTATAGGGGTTGGTATAGGGGTGGGTACGGTGTAGTGGTGGGTTTAGGGGTTGGTATAGGGGTGGGTACGGTGTCGTGGTGGGTTTAGGGGTTGGTATAGGGGTGGGTACGGTGTCGTGGTGGGTTTAGGGGTTGGTATAGGGGTGGGTACGGTGTCGTGACTGGGTATAGGGGTTGGTATAGGGGTGGGTACGGTGTCGTGGTGGGTATAGGGGTTGGTATAGGGGTGGGTACGGTGTCGTGGTGGGTTTAGGGGTTGGTATAGGGGTGGGTACGGTGTCGTGGTGGGTATAGGGGTTGGTATAGGGGTGGGTACGGTGTCGTGGTGGGTTTAGGGGTTGGTATAGGGGTGGGTACGGTGTCGTGACTGGGTATAGGGGTTGGTAGAGTGTAGCGTTAGGAGCTCGAGTGTTTCTGGTCGTGTTGAATTTCTCTGTATGTGATCTGCAGGTTTGTCCTCTGACAGCGAGGACGACGGAGAAGGAGTGACGGCTAAAAGCTTCATGAAGAAGAAGCCAGCGGCCGAGCCGGCCCCTGAGGCCAGCAAGTTCCTCAAGGGAGCAGCTGTGAGTTACTAGTTCAGATATCCAATAATAATAATGGAACAAACTGCCAGTATATCTCATACTTTTTAAATTTCTGACTTCTAAATGTTCTCCTGAGCTTCATCAGCTCCTTGGCTGTATTAATAGTTTGAGTGAGGAGCCTGAGGGAGGATGAACAGCTTAGAGGCTGATGCTGCTCAGTGGGGAAAACTAACTGTTATTATAAGCAGCAGCCGCTTCCTCAAGCGAGATTTTGTTCTTGGTGGTCCTGATTGACTGTGCTCTGGTTTAGGATGATGAATCCGAGAGTAGTGATGACGATGATGATGAAATCTGGGGCTCGGACTCTACCGACAGCGGCAGCGAGAGTGAGGGTGATGAAGGAAACGCTGCCTCTCTGGCTGTGGCCTTCCTCAAGAAGTAAGTAACAGTCACAGCAGTCAGCAGTTTTGGTTTAACCCTTTAACGTCCTCCCCAGGAAAATAAAACAATGTTTATTTGTTTGCGATAATAATATTTCTATTAATTCTAATTTCAATAGCAATAATTTCAATTTTCATTCGAGCTCTAGCACTGAGGGTTACTGTGCAGATGTAGAAACGGGGATGTGTCAGTCTTGGGAGAAATGAAATCAGAATTTGAGTGTCCTCCTCTTCCTCCTTCCTCTCTCAGAGCTCAGGATGGAGACAGGCAAGGTGATCGCAAGAAAGAGGAGAGGAAGAAGAGGAGCAAGAAGAAGGAGCGTATGGAGGAGGAGGCTGATGAGGAAGGCCTGGAGATGGAAGGAGGCGAGTGGGAGAAGGTGAAGGGTGGCGTGCCGCTGGTGAAGGAGAAGCCCAAGATGTTCGCCAAGGGCACGGAGATCAACACGGCTGTGGTGGTGAAGAAGCTCAACGAGATCCTGCAGGCGCGAGGAAAGAAAGGAACAGACAGGTAGGCTGCGTGTACAGCACCGTGTGTATCCCTCCACAGCTCAGCTGAACTTCAGCCAGAGGATCGGAGGACCACTCAGATAGGCCAAGCTAAGAGATGGAAGAATTGATCAGCTATATTGGTGGGGTCAGCCCAAGTCAGTGATCAGTGATTGGATCTCTAACACTCTCTAGTAAATCCTAAGAGCTGTAGGGAAATATTAACTATCATGGTGATACTGTATCAGTAGCTTAGAATAAAAGATATTAAATAGACAGTGTTTAAACCCCCGACCACTGGAGCGTGTTCTCCACCATTGGACCCTCACACTCCAGCATAAGCAAGTAGCATAATAGCGCACTGTTAACATAAGCATTAGCAAATCTATGCATATTCTGGTGTGTGTGTGTGTGTGTGTGTGTGTGTGTCCTACATACTATAAAATTATGTATAAATAATGTGTTGCCATTTACAGTATATGGAGTCATTATCATTAAAACACATTATAATCGACAGGTTTTTGCCAAAACACAGCACAGCAGATGGTCAGTAATGACTCGTATCACCGTAGTTTGGCGAGTTGGCAGGGCTACATGTAGGTATTAGCTCAAGCAAGTCATGAAACATGGTCTAAACTGGTTTATTACCATTTTTAACCAGCTCATTTAAAACAGCATAATATTTCCAACTAAATTATCAGTAAATAAACAAAGTAAATCAAACAAATATCCCCAATACTGTAATCATTACATTTAGACCCTTCATTTAAAACTAAAAAAGCTAATTAAATAAATACAGTAAAAACTGCAGTCATTAAACTCAGACTCTGTTATTTTAAACTAAATCTGTAATCATTAAATGTAGAATATTGAATTACTGCTGTTGTTCTGTTGGTACCGGTCAGATCTGGTCTGTAGGTGTTCTGGGTTATTAGTTTTGTGTTAGCTGTGTGTGCTAGCTCTGTTTACTGATACTCACTGTATTCAGTCGTGTGAAGTGTTGTATCAGATTATTAGTTAAATATCTTTGTTTTGGTTCCAACGAGAGACGCTGATTTTACACATTTTAAAAACGTCCTGGATGAGTCTGAGTCTCATACGGTAAACACTGCCAGAAGGACGACACGTTTTCTATCAGCACATGCCGTGAACGCCATAAACTGTTCTTGCAAGGCCGCTGCTTTAGTCAGTGTGTGGAAAATGAAAGGGTATGTATTCCCACCTAGTGGTTCAGATAGGAATTGCAGGGAGCTGGCCAGAAGGGGTTTCACGGAAGGCCACATGAAACGCTAGGGCTATTAAACAGTAGCTGGAAATACAGAAATTAGGCTCATTTGTTTAACGCCTTCGATCGAAATATCGGTCGATCACATTTTGATTAAAAATCGCCCGATACCGATACATAGCTGATCCATCCTTCCATCTCTAGCTAAAACATATTGGTCCAGTCTTGTCTAAGGACTCATTGGTGTAGCATAGGGCGCTTGACCAGATGGATATGGAACCCCAGGCTATAGCATGAAGGGCTTCGATCTAATCCTCTAGATGGGCTCTGGTTTGGTTTTCTTCAACTTCACTTTTTATAAATTGAGGGTTAGAAGATGGGAAACTGGAGAGCTGTGGCTTAGAAGGAAACCAGTTCGAGACCCAGAGGTTTCTAGGCTGCTGTGATTTTCATGTTACTTTCTGCTTGTGCACCTCAGAGCTGCTCAGATCGAGCTCCTCCACGCCTTGGCAGCGATTTCCGAGGAGAACAACCTGGGACAAGGCATTTCGGTGAAGATCAAGTTCAACATCATTGCCTCCCTCT
>CM038715.1:42368995-42641495 GCA_021613375.1 Megaleporinus macrocephalus
TTAAAAAAGTTAATTAAATGAATACAGTAAAAACTGCAGTCATTAAACTCAGACTCTGTTATTTTAAACTAAATCTGTAATCATTAAATGTAGAATATTGAATTGTTGCTGCTGTTCTGTTCGTACCGGTCAGATCTGGTCTGTACGGTTCTCTGGGTTGCGGTTCTCTAGCTGTGCGTGCTAGCTCTGCTGTTTCCTGGTACTCACTGTTTTCAGCTGCCAGTGTCGTATCAGATTAGTAGTTAAATATCTTTGTCTTAGTTTCTCCACGAGACACTGATTTTACACATTTTAAAAACGTCCTGAATGAGTCTGTCACTGCCAGATGTCGCTGCTCTGTCAAATTAAAGGGTATGTATTTCCACCTAGTGGTTCAGATAGGAATTGCAGGGAGGGGGTTCGGATGAAACGCTAGCTGGAAATACAGAAATTAGGCTCATTTGTTTAACGCCATTGATCAGCTCTCAAGATCAGCTCTAAATTAGAGAAATGTCGACCGATCGCATATTTCGATTAAAAATTGACCGAGACCGATACATAGCCGATCGATCCTTCCATCTCTAATCGTGATATCTTGAATCGTGACTGCTGTATCACAATACGTATTGTATCGCCAGGTTCTTGCCAACACACAGCCCTATGCCAAAACGAGCCGAACCAAACAAACCGGAGTCGGTTTTAACCAGACTCACTAGTGCTGGCGTGAAAACGTCCTCCGTTGCTGCCATGCTGTCTGTAGGTGTGGGTTCTGTGATGCACCGTGTAGGAAGGCATACGTTTTTTTGGGTTTTTTTTTTCCTGAGAGTCTGTGCTTCAAACGAAGCCTGCTGGTCTTCTGATTGATGGATCTGTTTCTTTTCTTTTTCAGATCCTGTATAACAGGACGATGGTGCAGCTGGGCATCTGTGCCTTCCGCCAGGGTATGATCAAAGACGCCCACAATGCACTGCTGGACATCCAGTCAAGCGGTAGGGCCAAGGAGCTGCTGGGTCAGGGCCTTCTCATGAGGAACATGCAGGAGAGGAACGCCGAGCAGGAGAAGATCGAGAAGAGGCGGCAGGTAGGGCCACTTTATTAGAAACACCCACCTTGTGCTTCCATGAAGTGGCCACTTTATTAGAAACACCCACTTTGTGCTTCCTCTCGCTGGCCACTTTATTAGAAACCCCCACCTTGTGCTTCCACTCGCTGGCCAGTTTATTAGAAACCCCCACCTTGTGCTTCCACTCGCTGGCCAGTTTATTAGAAACCCCCAGCTTGTGCTTCCTCTCGCTGGCCACTTTATTAGAAACACCCACCATGTGCTTCCACTCGCTGGCCACTTTATTAGAAACACCCACATGGTGCTTTCACTTGCTGGCCACTTTATTAGAAACACCCACCTTGTGCTTCCACTCGCTGGCCACTTTATTAGAAACACCCACCTTGTGCTTCCTCTCGCTGGCCACTTTATTAGAAACACCCACCTTGTGCTTCCTCTCGCTGGCCACTTTATTAGAAACACCCACCTTGTGCTTCCTCTTGCTGGCCACTTTATTAGAAATACCCACCTTGTGCTTCCACTCGCTGGCCACTTTATTAGAAACCCCCACCATGTGCTTCCACTCGCTGGC
Organism: Megaleporinus macrocephalus; assembly: GCA_021613375.1. Classification (NCBI taxonomy): domain Eukaryota; kingdom Metazoa; phylum Chordata; class Actinopteri; order Characiformes; family Anostomidae; genus Megaleporinus; species Megaleporinus macrocephalus. The sequence goes on from CM038715.1 coordinate 42,370,609, forward strand.
CACTTTATTAGAAACACCCACATGGTGCTTTCACTTGCTGGCCACTTTATTAGAAACACCCACCTTGTGCTTCCACTCGCTGGCCACTTTATTAGAAACACCCACATGGTGCTTTCACTTGCTGGCCACTTTATGAGAAATACCCACCTTGTGCTTCCACTCACTGGCCAGTTTATTAGAAACCCCCAGCTTGTGCTTCCTCTCGCTGGCCAGTTTATTAGAAACCCCCAGCTTGTGCTTCCTCTCGCTGGCCACTTTATTAGAAACCCCCACCTTGTGCTTCCTCTCGCTGGCCACTTTATTAGAAACCCCCACCTTGTGCTTCCACTCGCTGGCCACTTTATTAGAAACACCCACCATGCGCTTCCACTCGCTGGCCACTTTATTAGAAACACCCACCTTGTGCTTCCTCTCGCTGGCCACTTTATTAGAAACACCCACCTTGTGCTTCCACTCGCTGGCCACTTTATTAGAAACCCCCACCTTGTGCTTCCACTCGCTGGCCACTTTATTAGAAACCCCCCCATGGTGCTTTCACTTGCTGGCCACTTTATTAGAAACACCCACCTTGTGCTTCCACTCGCTGGCCACTTTATGAGAAATACCCACCTTGTGCTTCCACTCACTGGCCAGTTTATTAGAAACCCCCAGCTTGTGCTTCCTCTCGCTGGCCACTTTATTAGAAACCCCCACCTTGTGCTTCCACTTGCTGGCCACTTTATTAGAAACCCCCACCTTGTGCTTCCACTTGCTGGCCACTTTATTAGAACCCCCCCCCTTGTGCTTCCACTCGCTGGCCACTTTATTAGAAACACCCACCATGCGCTTCCACTCGCTGGCCACTTTATTAGAAACACCCACCATGCGCTTCCACTCGCTGGCCACTTTGAAGGATGAAGGAAGGATCTGGAGAACCGCAGGGCTGGAGTGTAACGTTTGTGTGTTTCTGCCAGGTTCCGTTCCACATGCACATCAACCTGGAGCTGCTGGAGTGCGTGTACCTGGTTTCAGCCATGCTGCTGGAGATCCCCTACATGGCGGCCCACGAGTTTGATGCCCGTCGCAGGATGATCAGCAAGCAGTTCCATCATCAGCTGCGGGTGGGAGAGAGGCAGCCCCTCCTGGGTGAGAGAGAGGAGGAGTTCTGTTTGAGCACTCCAGCATTTCTCAGCCTAATCTCCGTCTGCTGTATCAGCAGCATGTGGCATCACCTGTACTAAAAAAATAATAATAATAATAATAATAATAAATTAAAATAAAAACCCAGCATGTATATAAGACATTTCGTTTGATTTTATTTTTGTAATTATTTAAATGTATCCCAAAATTAACCATGATTATTAATCAGTCATTTATATTATAATGTACCTTTATTTATATATATTTATTAGTTTTTTAAATATTGCTGACTATATTCTATGATCATTCTGGTTTTACTAATATAGAAACTATAAAAATGCTTAAAGTGAAATAATGATGTTCATTAAAATTTAATTTAAATTATTTTAATTGAATATAAATTAAGCGAGACGTAGTCTGCAGTGTATGGAGCTCGAAGACTTACTGACCCCTGATCGTCTCTCTGTGCTCCTGCAGGCCCCCCTGAGAGCATGAGGGAGCACGTGGTGGCCGCCAGCAAAGCCATGAAGATGGGAGACTGGCGCACCTGCCACTCCTTCATCATCAACGAGAAAATGAACAGCAAAGTGTGGGACCTGTTTCCTGAAGCCCAGCGCGTCCGAGAGATGCTAGTCAGGTACCTGACCTCACTAACACTCAATCAAATCCTCACAGCAATGTTCAACATCAGTACCTGTACCTAACACTCAATCAGATCCTCACAGTAATGTTCAACATCAGGATCTGACCTCACTAACACTCAATCAGATCCTCACAGCAATGTTCAACATCAGGACCTGACCTCACTAACACTCAATCAAATCCTCACAGCAATGTTCAACATCAGTACCTGACCTCACTAACACTCAATCAAATCCTCACAGCAATGTTCAACATCAGTACCTGACCTCACTAACACTCAATCAAATCCTCACAGCAATGTTCAACATCAGTACCTGACCTCACTAACACTCAATCAAATCCTCACAGCAATGTTCAACATCAGTACCTGACCTCACTAACACTCAATCAAATCCTCACAGCAATGTTCAACATCAGTACCTGACCTCACTAACACTCAATCAAATCCTCACAGCAATGTTCAACATCAGTACCTGACCTCACTAACAATCAATCAGATCCTCACAGCAATGTTCAACATCAGTACCTGACCTCACTAATACTCAATCAGATCCTCACAGCAATGTTCAACATCAGTACCTGACCTCACTAACACTCAATCAAATCCTCACAGCAATGTTCAGCATCAATACCTGATGTCACTAATGCTTAATCAAATCCTCACAGCAATGTTCAACATCAGTACCTGACCTCACTAACACTCAATCAGATCCTCACAGCAATGTTCAACATCAGTATGTTATTGTAACACAACCTCTCCTATTAATACTAGTTAAAACTGTTATTGATGTTGTGTATTATATTGTGTGTGTGTGTATGTGTGTGTGTGTGTGTGTGTGTGTGTTGCAGGAAGATTCAGGAGGAGTCTCTGCGCACCTACCTGTTCACCTACAGCAGCGTGTACGACTCCATCAGGTATCACAGCACGTCTCAGCTCAGTGGAGGAGTCTCTGAGCTCTGATCCTGGTTTTAACAGCCTCTGTGGTTTGTCTGTGTTCTCCTCAGTATGGAGACGTTGGCGGAGATGTTTCAGCTGGAGTTGCCCACCGTGCACAGCATCATCAGCAAAATGATCATCAACGAGGAGCTCATGGTAAACGCCGAGGCCCTGGCTTCTGGTTTGATCAGGTTCTGGGTTACAGAGAAGGTCCAGAACTGTGTTTTCTCTCCCAGGCTTCTCTGGACCAGCCCACTCAGACGGTAGTGATGCACAGGACGGAGCCCACCTCCCTGCAGAACATGGCGCTGCAGCTGGCAGAGAAGCTGGGGGGCCTGGTGGAGAACAACGAGCGCGTCTTCGACCTCAAGCAGGGCGTCTACGGAGGCTACTTCAACAGAGGTGCGTCACCTTCACAGCCGCAGAGAGCTGGAGGCTCTGGACCACGCCCGTCCCAATCTGTTCCCATAGAGAATGAATAGGATAGAAAAGTTCACGCTGATCTACTGAACTTCTGCTCGACCCACAGACACCGTTTCACATACACTGACCCCGGGGCGGACCCCCGATCACGACTGTAGTGTTGGTTCAACCTGCACTTGTCTGTTCCCCCACCCCCTCCCCCCCAATAGATTCCCATTCATTTTCAGTCACACCCAAACATCATGGTTTCATGGAACCTACAGCCTCCAAACTGTCTCACCCAGGGCCAATCCCCAACCTCTAATCCACAGACTACTAACCTAAACTCCTATATTTGCCACTATATGTTAACTATGTTTATACATATTTAGTTTTATTTAGGCGTTTACACATACAGCGCCCCCCTGTGGTATTAATGTGGTAGTTCAGCTCAAAAGTAAAGTTCAGCAGATTACAGGAAGGAAACTGTAATTAATTTAACGAATGTAATTGTTTGCTGAGCGCTCACTGATCAGTATCTCTCGTTCTATAACAGATCAGAAAGGCGGCTACCAGCAGAAGCAAGGCTACCAGAGAGGTATGTGTGTCCAGAGCATCATATTTGAGTTAAGATCACGAGTCACTGACTGTGTTTCTGCCACCAATCACAAATTAATTGTTAGAAATCAATTAAAAATGAAGCGCCCATTAAGATCAAGTCTAAATTAAAATGTAGTAATTATTTATAGGGATACATAATGATTTTACTGATTTATTCATTATTCAGTGCAGCATTGAACTTGACCAGCTGGTAATGATGCACTGACATGGTACTATTCCTTTTGAGCTCTGTGTATTAATTTATTCTTTAATAAGGCTTTGATGAACCCAGGACCCTCAATCCTGGCCTCATTAAAGCCTTATTAAAAAAGAGCTGCAGCAAGTACACTGAAGGAATTGTCTGATGTCCCATAATTTCTGTATTCTTGAGTGTGTGAGATGTAAACGAGTCATTCAGAGTGTGTATTGGTGTGAAACGGTTTAGATGATGCAGTGGTGGTAGCAGGGCTCACCACGTCTACAACACAAGTATACACTATTTATCAAACCTGCCAGGGAACCTACACGTCTCTTCTGAGTTTATATGAAATGTTGATGTTGAAAAAAAAAACTTACGTGGACTATTTTGCCTTCGAAACATTCACTATATAGTAGAGATGAAAGGATCGATCGGCTATGTTTCGGTATCGGACGATTTTTAATCAAAATATGTGATCAGCCGATGTGTCTCCAGTTTAGTCGATCCCGAGAGCCGATCCATAGCAATGAGCCTAGTTTCTGTATTTCCAGCTAGAGTTTCATCCAAGAAGAGGAGCCCTCTGGCCGGCTCCCTGCAATTCCTATCTCAACCACTAGGCGGAAATACATACTGTTTTGTTTTCGACAGACTGACTAAAGCAGTGGCGTCAAGAGCAAAGCATGTGTTGATGGAAAACATGTCGTCCGTCTGGCAGTGTTTACCGTATGTGACGCAGACTCATCCAGGACGTTTTTAAATTTTGTAAAATCAGCGTCTCTCGTGGGGAAAAAAAACATTTAACGCACAGCTAGCACAAAACTAATAACCCAGAAACCCGTACAGACCAGATCTGACCGGTACGAACAGAACAGCAGCAATAATTCAATATTCTACATTTAATGATTACAGATTTAGTTTAAAATAACAGAGTCTGAGTTTAATGACTTCAGTTTTTACTGTATTTATTTAATTAACTTTTTTAGTTTTAAATTAAGGGTTTGCAGTATTGGGGATATTTGTTTGCTTTACTTTGTTTATTTTCTGTTAATTTAATTTAAAATATTATACTGTTTCATATGAGCTGGTTAAAAATGGTAATAAACCAGTTTAGATCATGTTTCATGACTTGCTTGCGCTAATACCTACATATAGCCCTGCCGTGGCACATAGCCCCGCCCTCTATCGGTATAGATGATCGGTGATCGGAATCGGCCTCAAAAAGCTGATCGGTCCATCTCTAGTATATACCAAAATCTCCTCAACACTGCTGTAAAGCCACATCCCAGACATTCATTCATTCCTTCATAACCATTTCATGTAATAACTTTCTGTGAGGAGCTTTTAGACGTGGACGTCTGGTTCCATTCACCACCACTGTGAACAGATCTGAAGTTCATTAGTATGTAGAGTTTTTACACCAAACCACTCTGAATGATTATTTATCTGTTTAATTATGCATGTGTTAATGTTATTTATCTTTAATATACTGAACAGTCAGGTATGTGTACTGTATGTATAAGACTGTAGATTCTCTCAGAGCGCTGACTTTCCTCTCACTGAGGTCACGGATGGACTTGGCGGCCGACGCTGGACGCTAATTCTGATTGGCCGACTCGGGCTGCATGAGAAACTGTGTTTTATATTTGAACTCAGTGCTGAAGTTCTGTTCAGTCTGTATCGCATGTGTTGCGAATGTAGCGTAGGTCATACCTGTGTGTGCGCGTCCACAGCTGCATGCGTCTAAACTGTTCTCACTGTGCAGATTCAGACCAGAGGGGCGGTTACCAACAGAGGCAAGGTTACCAACGAGGTGCTTATCAACAAATTCATTCATATATATTCCTTCATCTCTCTCTCTCTCTCTCTCTCTCTCTCTCTCTCTCTCTCTCTCTCTCTCTCTCTCTCTCTCTCTCTCTCTCTCTCTCTCTCGACCCGAGCGTCTGTAGAGGTCTGACTTCACCTGAACACTGTATCTGAATTGGTGATAGAGATGCTGCTAGCTGTGATCATTGCCATGAAGCCGTTTCGGCAGCAGTAAATATGCTCATGGTTAAATCTGTATAGGCAGATTGTGATCACAAGTGAAAAGCTGGACATTCGGAGCTGCTCTCTAACTGTCGGGTGACAGTTTGGGTTTATTATTGTTTGTCTGTTTTGTTTGTTTGACACCAACCACAAATAATTAGTATAATCAGTTAAAAGGGTGGCGCTGCTAAGTGTGCACCAGGTAGATCTGGTGTTGTGTAATAGTTGTATATTAAGATTTATTGCTAAATTAAAAGGTTATTAATTATTTTAGAAGGTATGTAATGATTTTACTGGTTAATAATTCAGTGCAGTGTTGAACTGGACTAGCTCGCACTGACGTATGTAACTTTAGTTCACAGGACCCTCTGGTTCTTTTGAGCTCTATGTAGTGTTCTTGTTTCATTAAGGCTTTGATAAACATGATGGTTGGGGTCCTGGGTTCAGGGAGTCCTGGGCTCAGGATTAAAGGGTCCCAGGCTCAGGGCTAAGGGGTCCTGGGTCCATGGGGTCCAGGCGTCCTGGGCTCCAGGGGTTCCTGGGTTCAGTGCTACAGCAAGTACACTGATAGGGGATTTTCCTCCGACTTTCCACAATTTCTGTATAACTAAGTGTTTATGGTGTAAACAGAGTCATTCTGAGTGGTTTTGGTGTAAAATGGTTCAGATGGTGTTTACAGTGGTGGTGATGGTAACCAGGGGTCTCCATGTCTACAGCACAAATATACACATTGTATTTACTTTCAAACCCACCAGTGAAGCTACACGTGTCTTCTGGGTTAAAATAGGTTTTGGGGGAACAATTTAGCCTTAAAACACTATTTGAACCAAAATCTACTCAAAACAATCAGACAGTGGGAGCCTTTAAAGGTGGACGCCTGGTTCCATTCACCGCCACTCTGAGCTGCTCAGAATGACCCTGTTTAGAGTGTTGAGTAACTCGATACCTGCATAACTAATCATTAAGATCTGAACAGTCAGGTATGTGTACTGTATGTATAAGACTGTAGATTCTCTCAGAGCGCTGACTTTCCTCTCACTGAGGTCACGGATGGACTTGGCGGCCGACGCTGGACGCTCATTCTGATTGGCCGACTCGGGCTGCATGAGAAACTGTGTTTTATATTTGAACTCAGTGCTGAAGTTCTGTTCCGTCTGTATCGCATGTGTTGCGAATGTAGCGTAGGTCATACCTGTGTGTGCGCGTCCACAGCTGCATGCGTCTAAACTGTTCTCACTGTGCAGATTCAGACCAGAGGGGCGGTTACCAACAGAGGCAAGGTTACCAACGAGGTGCTTATCAACAAATTCATTCATATATATTCCTTCATCTCTCTCTCTCTCTCTCTCTCTCTCTCTCTCTCTCTCTCTCTCTCTCTCTCTCTCTCTCTCTCTCACCTCTTATTTGGACTGTCCATTTGATGGTCACTTCATGTCCGTGTCCTTTCGTCTTCTAAAGCTTTGGGGAAGTGGTAGTGGTCTTCCTCCTCTTTCATCTGACTCTCTTTAGAGACCCAGAGTCTCGTTTATTAAACCCTGTGTATGGATTTGGTACTAAAATGATCAGACGTTTGTAATGCATTTATAGAAGTGTAGAACATTCCAGACTGACCCGAGCGTCTGTAGAGGTCCGGGACCCTGACTTCACCTGAACACTGTATCTGAATTGGTAATAGAGATGCTGCTAGCTGTGATCATTGCCATGAAGCCGTTTCGGCAGCAGTAAATATGCTCATGGTTAAATCTGTATGGGCAGATTGTGATCACAAGTGAAAAGCTGGACATTCGGAGCTGCTCTCTAACTGTCGGGTGACAGTTTGGGTTTATTATTGTTTGTCTGTTTTGTTTGTTTGACACCAACCACAAATAATTAGTATAATCAGTTAAAAGGGTGGCGCTGCTAAGTGCGCACCAGGTAGATCTGGTGTTGTGTAATAGTTGTATATTAAGATTTATTGCTAAATTAAAAGGTTATTAATTATTTTAGAGGGTATGTAATGATTTTACTGGTTAATAATTCAGTGCAGTGTTGAACTGGACTAGCTCGCACTGACGTATGTAACTTCAGTTCACAGGACCATCTGGTTCTTTTGAGCTCTTTGTAATGTTCTTGTTTCATTAAGGCTTTGATAAACATGATGGTTGGGGTCCTGGGTTCAGGGAGTCCAGGCGTTCTGGGCTCCAGGGGTCCTGGGTTCGAGGCGTTCTGGGCTCCAGGGGTCCTGGGTTCGAGGCGTTCTGGGCTCCAGGGGTCCTGGGTTCGAGGCGTTCTGGGCTCCAGGGGTCCTGGGTTCGAGGCGTTCTGGGCTCCAGGGGTCCTGGGTTCGAGGCGTTCTGGGCTCCAGGGGTCCTGGGTTCGAGGCGTTCTGGGCTCCAGGGGTCCTGGGTTCGAGGCGTTCTGGGCTCCAGGGGTCCTGGGTTCGAGGCGTTCTGGGCTCCAGGGGTCCTGGGTTCGAGGCGTTCTGGGCTCCAGGGGTCCTGGGTTCGAGGCGTTCTGGGCTCCAGGCGTTCTGGGCTCCAGGGTTCCAGGCGTTCTAAGCTCCAGGGGTCCTGGGTTCCAGGCGTTCTGGGCTCCTGGCGTCGTGGGCTCCAGGGGTTCTGGGCTCCTGGCGTCGTGGGGTCCTGAGTCCCAGGCATTCTAGGCTCCAGGGTTCTAGGCGTTCTGAGCTCCCGGGTTCCAGGCGTTCTGGAGTCCAGGGTTCCAGGCATTCCGGGGTCCAGGGGTTCTGTGCTCCAGGCGCTCTGGGCTCCAGGGGTTCCTGGGTTGCAGGGGTCCTGAGCTCCAGGGTTCCAGGTGTTCTGGGGTCCAGGGTTCCGGGCGTTCTAAGCTCCAGGTGTCCTGGGCTCCAGGCGCTCTGGGCTCCAGGGGTTCCTGGGTTGCAGGGGTCCTGGGGTCAGTGCTACAGCAAGTACACTGAAAGGGGATTTTCTACTGATTTTCCACAATTTCTGTATAACTAAGTGTTTATGGTGTAAACAGTCATTCTGAGTGGTGTTGGTGTAAAATAGTTCAGGTGGTGTTTAGAGTGGTGGTGGTGATGATCACAGTGGTGGTGATGGGAACCAGGTGTTTCCATGTCCACAACACAAATATACACACCTTATTTACCTTTAAACCCACCAGTGAAGCTACACGTGTCTTCTGGGTTAAAATAGGTTTTGGGGGGACAATTTAGCCTTAAAACACTATTTGAACCAAAATCTACTCAAAACAATCAGACAGTGGGAGCCTTTAAAGGTGGACGCCTGGTTCCATTCACCGCCACTCTGAGCTGCTCAGAATGACCCTGTTTAGAGTGTTGAGTAACTCAATACCTGCATAACTAATCATTAAGATCTGAACAGTCAGGTATGTGTACTGTATGTATAAGACTGTAGATTCTCTCAGAGCGCTGACTTTCCTCTCACTGAGGTCACGGATGGACTTGGCGGCCGACGCTGGACGCTAATTCTGATTGGCCGACTCGGGCTGCATGAGAAACTGTGTTTTATATTTGAACTCAGTGCTGAAGTTCTGTTCAGTCTGTATCGCATGTGTTGCGAATGTAGCGTAGGTCATACCTGTGTGTGCGCGTCCACAGCTGCATGCGTCTAAACTGTTCTCACTGTGCAGATTCAGACCAGAGGGGCGGTTACCAACAGAGGCAAGGTTACCAACGAGGTGCTTATCAACAAATTCATTCATATATATTCCTTCCTCTCTCTCTCTCTCTCTCTCTCTCTCTCTCTCTCACCTCTTATTTGGACTGTCCATTTGATGGTCACTTCATGTCCGTGTCCTTTCGTCTTCTAAAGCTTTGGGGAAGTGGTAGTGGTCTTCCTCCTCTTTCATCTGACTCTCTTTAGAGACCCAGAGTCTCGTTTATTAAACCCTGTGTATGGATTTGGTACTACAGTGATCAAACGTTTGTAGTACAGTAATGATTTTATAAAAGTGTAGAACATTCCAGACTGACCCGAGCGTCTGTAGAGGTCCGGGACCCTGACTTCACCTGAACACAGTGTCTGAATTGGTAATAGAGATGCTGCTAGCTGTGATCATCGCCATGAAGCCGTTTCGGCGGCAGTAAATATGCTCATGGTTAAATCTTATGGGCAGATTGTGATCACAAGTGAAAAACTGGACATTCGGAGCTGCTCTCTGACTGTCGGGTGACAGTTTGGGTTTATTTTTGTTTTTTTTGCCACCAACCACAAATTAATTGGTATAATCAGTTAAAAGGGTGGCGTTCTTAAGTGTGAACCCCATAGATAGCTATATATAAATATTAATTACTAAATTAAAGTAATAATTAAAAGTTATAATAATTTTACTTGTTAATAATTCAGTGCAGCATTGAACTCAGCTAGCTGGCAGTGTTGCACTGAGGTATGTAACTTCTCAGTTTCACAGGACAGTCTAATTCTGTTGAGCTGGATGTAGCGGCTTTGTTCGTTTTTTCTTTTCTTTAATGAAGTTTTGATAAGCTTGGTGATTTGGGGTCTTGGGCTCTGAGCTGTACACTGAAAGGGGAATTTCTACTGATTTTCCTCAATTTCTGTATTATGTATGTATGTATAATTGAGTGTATGTAATATAAACAGAGTCATTCAGAGAGGGTTGGTGTGAAATGGTTCAGATAGTGGTTAAAGTGGTGGTGATGGGAACCAGAGGTGTTTTAAGTTTATATGGATGTTGATGGGAAAATCTGAAAATAGGTTTTGGGGGACTATTTTGCCTTAAAACACTGTTTGAACCAATATCCCCTGAAAACAGAGAGTTTCTTAGACATAAGACAGTGTGTTTATATCCATCGACTGTAATAACTTTCTGTTAGAAATGTTTTAGAAGTGAACGTCTGGTTCCATTCACCACCACTTTGACCAACTCCGATTGACTCTGTTTACAACTAAACTGTTTAGTTATGCATATGTTGGTGTTATTCAACACATGAACATTACCGGACAAACGCTTTAGATACACTACCGGACAAACGCTTTAGATACACTACCGGACAAACGCTTTAGATACACTACCGGACAAACGCTTTAGATTCACTACCGGACAGACGCTTTAGATTCACTACCGGACAGACGCTTTAGATTCACTACCGGACAGACGCTTTAGATTCACTACCGGACAGACGCTTTAGATTCACTACCGGACAGACGCTTTAGATTCACTACCGGACAAACGCTTTAGATTCACTACCGGACAGACGCTTTAGATTCACTACCGGACAGACGCTTTAGATTCACTACCGGACAGACGCTTTAGATTCACTACCGGACAGACGCTTTAGATTCACTACCGGACAGACGCTTTAGATTCACTACCGGACAGACGCTTTAGATTCACTACCGGACAGACGCATCAAACATGTACTGTATGTATAAGACTGTAGATTCTCTCAGAGCGCTGACTTTCCTCTCACTGAGGTCACGGATGGACTTGGCGGCCGACGCTGGACGCTAATTCTGATTGGCCGACTGGGGCTGCATGAGGAACTGTGTTTTATATTTGAACTCAGTGCTGAAGTTCTGTTCAGTCTGTATCGCATGTGTTGCGAATGTAGCGTAGGTCATACCTGTGTGTGCGCGTCCACAGCTGCATGCGTCTAAACTGTTCTCACTGTGCAGATTCAGACCAGAGGGGCGGTTACCAACAGAGGCAAGGTTACCAACGAGGTGCTTATCAACAAATTCATTCATATATATTCCTTCATCTCTCTCTCTCTCTCTCTCTCTCTCTCTCTCTCTCTCTCTCTCTCTCTCTCTCTCTCTCTCTCTCTCTCTCTCTCTCTCTCTCTCACACTCTCACTTACCTCTTATTTGGACTGTCCATTTGATGGTCACTTCATGTCCGTGTCCTTTCGTCTTCTAAAGCTTTGGGGAAGTGGTAGTGGTCTTCCTCCTCTTTCATCTGACTCTCTTTAGAGACCCAGAGTCTCGTTTATCAAACCCTGTGTATGGATTTGGTACTAAAGTGATCAAACGTTTGTAGTACAGTAGTGATTTTATAGAAGTGTAGAACATTCCAGACTGACCCGAGCGTCTGTAGAGGTCCGGGACCCTGACATCACCTGAACAGTTACATTGGTGAATTGCATTCACTAATGAAAGGAATGGTTCTATTTACAGACGTTCTTCTTTAAGATTGATTGAGGCTAAAGTTGCTAACAAACATAAGAACTCAATAGTCACCCAAATAGCATATGAAGGTTTCTGTAAATATTTACTGCTAAAACTGTTTTTACTGGTTGATCTAGAAGCTAGTGTTTGTATTTAAGAGCAACAGCATTCATAACCACAGTTTTAAGAATTGGTGATGGAGATGCTGATACCTGTGAGGCAGTTTCTGCAGTGTGGGAAGACGAGCAGCAGTAAACATGCTCATGGTTAAATATATATTTGATGGGGAAACAAACTCTAACCCGAATATCTGAGTTGATGTTAGCCCAGATTGTTATTAAGGAGCGGAAGGAACCGCTGGACTCCAGTAATAGAGTAATGATAGACCTTAGCCTTTATTTAGCCTTTAGCATAGCAGCCCATTGGTCTAAATATATACATTAAATAAACAAAACTAGGTTTTATTAAATATCTAATGTGTTTAGACTCCATTCAGTAAATACTTTTAGTCAAACTGAGATTTTACTAAAATAATTTATGAATGTAATTGAACTTAGAGATTACTATCTGTCTACCTGCATTAGTAATGGAATCTGATCTGAGGTCAGTCCTGGATTTGGTGTAAATAGTAGGCCTGCCCTTGTCTGAGGTGGCTGCCTGCTTACAAAGTCACTCAGTGCGAAGAGCTCGATGCAGGTTGATTTGGGGATGTGTTGTTTTAGAAGCTATTTGGGTGACTATTGAGTTCTACAGCTCCAGTTCTAAAACTAAAGAAGCTCAGTTCGGATTTCAGAACTATGCTAGGTCTTCGTATGGGCATCGTAAGAAACACTGGATGGAAAGCCTGCTTTGGAAGAATTGGCCTTATTTCTAACCATAAATAGATTTTAGTTTACAATAATATAGTAGTGGTGAATATCGCTGCATGTGTTCTTGTATGCAAGTCTCAAAAATCTTAAAACTCAAATATGATTTTATATATAATTATTTTTTCCTTTAACCCTTTCCAACCATGTTCCTCCTCCTCCTCCTCCTCCTCCATGCTCCTCCCCCCATTCTGCTGCCCTGAGACTCCTAGCGTCATTTGTCAGCATCATGTTCGTGTTTGAGCTCTCATTGTAGGTTCTTGTGTTTGAGCTCTCGTTGTAGGTGTTCTTCTATAACTGATTCCACTTTGTCCTGTTTCTTCGGCCCTCAGATCAGAAAGGCGGCTACCAGCAGAAGACGGGCTACCAGCGAGGAGGCTACAGGTCTCAGAACCAGAGCTCCTACTGAAGGCCAGACCGTTCGGAGTAGGACCCGCTTTCATTCCAAGACCAGACTGCAACATCTTGAGCTTTCCACCGTTTGTGCAGTTCCATCTAAAGATCTCAGCCTGTTTCTCAACCACTTTCTCTAGTGCACAGTTTTGTAGCTGAGTAGTGATCAGTATTCTTCCTATCCAGACCCACTTTAACCAGTTCAGCAGCTTCAAACATCTGCCTCCCACTTAATTCATCATCTAAGCGTTTGGTGTGAATTAAAGGGCGGGGCAGGTTTTGGAGGTAGAAGTCTAGCAGGCTTTGGAAACAGGTCTGGTTCTTTGTTTGATGTGTAATTTGAAACAATAAAGATTATTCAGTTTATGTATGTTTGTCTGTTTGAGTTTCCAGTTTTAGAACGGACTGACCACCTCTACGCTTAATTTCTGTTAATAGAGTGTTCAGTTAATGTCCAGCAGTGGTCACCAACCCTTCTCCATAAACCAGCTACAGCAGAATTTTTAAAGCTCTGCTATTGGCGCCATCAAGTGGAGGACACAGGCTAAAGCTCAAACCTATGACTTCTATCTATCAGTACAACTAAACTAAACCTATTCATAACCATAATGTGTCAAGCTCCTTCAGTAACACTAGTTCCTGTAGTTTTCTGCTCATTAAAAAATATTTTTAAAATATTTTATTAAATATGAGGAACTATGATAGCACCTTTTTCTCTAAACCTCATAAAATGCTTTGTTAATTCACTGTTGAATTAAACTTCAGCTACTTTAGTTTCTGCACCTACTGATCCAATATATAATCAATTAGAAATTATTCAAATATAAAAAGGACTGCTGTTTCTGTTTGAAATTAAAGGCAAATTACATAATTTATGTGAAAATTATTTAATTTATATATATATATATATATATATATATATATATATATATATATATATATATATATATATATATATAGGGGTTGGACAATGAAACTGAAACACCTGGTTTCATATATATATATATATATATATATATATATATATATATATATATATATATATATATATATATATATATATATATATATAATACGTACACACACATTCACAAACAAACTATATTTGCGAAAGTATTAGCTCATCTGCCTTTACACAGCTATACCAGCTTTAACTCTTCTGGGAAGGCTTTCCACACAAAGCCCCCCAAAAAAAAAACACACCCCCACCATAATCCCCCCTCCACCAAACTTTACACTCAGCACAGTGCAGTCAGAGAAGTACCGTTCTGGCAACCACCAAACCCAGACTCCTCCATCAGATTGCTTGCCAGACAGAGAAGCGTGATTGGTCACTTCAGAGAACACGTCTCAACTGCTCTAGAGTCCAGTGGTGTCGCTCTGATGCTGTTGATTTATTGTAATGTAAGGCTTGGATGCAGCTGCTCGGTCATGGAGACCCATTCCATGAAGCTCTCTGTGCTCTGTTCTTGAGCTGATCTGAAGACCACATGAAGTTTGGAGGTCTGTAGTGATGGACTCTGTAGAAAGTTGGTGACCTCTGTGCACTATGCTCCTCAGCATCCACTGACCCGCTCTGTCATTGTACGTGTTCTACCACTTGGTGTCTGAGTTGCTGTCGTTCTCAATCACTTCCACTTTGTTCTAACACCACTGACAGTCCACTGTGGAATATTTAGTAGTGAGGAAACTTCACCACTGGACTTGTTGCACAGGTGGCGTCCTATCACGGTACCACACTGTAGTTCACTGAGCTCCTGAGAGACCCACTCTTTACTAATGTGTGTAGAAGCAGTCTGCAGGACTAGGAGCTGGTTTATACACCTGTGGACGTGAACACACTAATTGTGAGTCTCATCCCACGTTAGTGTCGTATCTCACAAACTCTCTTATGTCTAAATAACCGCTCCAGTGATTCCCAGAAGAGAGGAAGTTGTTCATGTTTGGAATGGGTTGCTCAGTCAGGACCTGCTCAGGTTTCAGCAGTGATGCAACAATGCAGGCCGCATGAAGTTAATTTTTGGCCCCTAGTTTGTATGCAGGGTCAAGGCTGGACCAAAGTCTGTTTATCTTTACACATTTTCTCTTGCATATTTCCTGAACTGTCGCCGTTGTGTTGTCTGACTTCAGCAATACCAAACTAGAAACTGTTTCAACCAGAATATATATATATATATATACACAAGATATAAACAAAGTTCAGAACTTTCATGAATGGAACCTCTAAAAGCTCCTCACAGAAAGTTATTACAGTAGATGTTAAAAAAACACTGTCTTATAGTAAATACAATATGTATATTTGTGTTGTAGACAAGGTGAACCCTGGTTCCCATCATCACCACTGTAAACACCACCACCACTGTAAACATTATCACCACCACTGTAAACATCATCACCACCACTGTAAACATCACCACCACTATAAACACCATCACTACCACTGTAAACATTATCACCACCACTGTAAACATCATCACCACCACTGTAAACATCACCACCACTGTAAACACCATCACCACCACTGTAAACATCATCACCACCACTGTAAACATCACCACCACTATAAACACCATCACTACCACTGTAAACATCATCACCACCACTGTAAACACCATCACCACCACTGTAAACACCATCACCACCACTATAAACACCATCACCACCACTGTAAACATTATCACCACCACTGTAAACACCATCACCACCACTGTAAACATTATCACCACCACTGTAAACATCATCACCACCACTATAAACACCATCACCACCACTGTAAACATTATCACCACCACTATAAACACCACCACCACCACTGTAAACATTATCACCACCACTATAAACACCATCACCACCACTGTAAACATCATCACCACCACTGTAAACACCATCACCACCACTGTAAACACCATCACCACCACTGTAAACATCATCACCACCACTGTAAACATCATCACCACCACTATAAACACCACCACCACCACTGTAAACATTATCACCACCACTATAAACATCATCACCACCACTATAAACACCACCACCACCACTGTAAACATTATCACCACCACTATAAACACCATCACCACCACTGTAAACATCATCACCACCACTATAAACACCATCACCACTGTAAACACCATCACCACCACCACTGTAAACATTATCACCACCACTGTAAACATCATCACCACCACTGTAAACATCATTACCACCACTATAAACACCACCACCACCACTGTAAACATTATCACCACCACTATAAACATCATCACCACCACTATAAACACCATCACCACCACTGTAAACATCATCACCACCACTATAAACACCATCACCACCACTGTAAACATCATCACCACCACTATAAACACCATCACCACTGTAAACACCATCACCACCACTGTAAACAACATCATTACAATCATATTAATCTAAATAATTCTGTTTGTATCCTGTATTCTGTGATCCAAAATTTGGATTGTGGTTAGGACCGTGTTTGACTGCTGTCAGTCGTGTGCTGCTACATTTTGCTGAAAAGCTTCAGAGAGGACAGTCGAGGTGTTGACCTACAAATGGCCCAAAGTTCAGACCGTTTGTCAGTAATTAACCACAGAACCAGACACAAACCCCAATCCCAGGATTTCAGACCACCCATCCTCCCACTCTGGTCTTCTTCCATCGTATTTTGACCGGAGCTGTGAGTTTAGTGGGGGCAAAGCCGTCGCTTGCTGCTGTTCCGACTGGTATCTGCTGCAGCTTGAGCAGGTAAGAATTTTGTGGCTTTATGGTAAATACACGGTCGAGTAACCTTATTTTGACCTACTTTTGAAAGCAGCAGTGCGTAGGTGGCAGCGTTCTGGTCTGGGGAATACTTTCGTAACGTTCTCTGGACCCTCTCGTCCACGTGCAAGTTCCTCTCAACACATTTGGGTCTGAATCCATCCTTGCAGATCACATACACCATACATGCTGATTATCTTCTCTGGGGTGGATGGGATCTTCCAGCAGGCCAATGAGACACGTCACACGACTAGAAATGTCCCACATTGGTTGGAAGAGCTGACCAAGACTTCCAAGTACTACCCTGGACCCCTAGTTCCTCAGACTTGAACCCAACTGAGCATCTGTGGGACCACCTGGATGGTGGTGTTGGCTCTATGGATCCTCCTCCACGCTCCCTCTAGCAGCTGTGGGATGCACTGCAGTCAGCATGATACCTTCAGATACCTGTTACCACCTACCAGGACCTTACTGAGTCTCTCAGACCGTCTAGCTGCTGTCAGAGCTGCACACGGTGGTCGCTCTGGATATTAGCTGGTCATAATAATGTGACTCGACTGTGTGTTTGGCTTGATTCATGAATAACTTGCAGTTAGTGAGTGACGCCAACTGTTTATCCTTTACTCACAGTGGCTTCACAGATGTATCTCCTCTGATGCTCTACCAGAAGATACAGATAGCTGAGAACGTTGGCTATTAACGACTGACTCATATTCACGGAAGTTCCACGCTCACGCTGAGGATGTGTTCTGTTCTCCGGCCCCCTGCATTGCATCACTTCCTGTCCCTGAGAGTTATGGGCGTGGCCTCTAGGATGACGGCATCACAGCGTGTGGGCGTTGCACCCCATAGGAGTCCTGACCTCAGGGTTCCTGTTGCACCCAAGCTCCTCACCTTTGAGGACCCTCGGGCGTTCCAGGCGAAGAGCTGGTGGGAGCTTATGCGAGCGCTGGGGGTTTTCAGACTCTGCTCTTTCCCTGTGCTGGTCAACAACTGTGGCAAGGTGAGCATCTCTACGGTCCACTTCAGTTCAGATTTATATACAAGTGCATTGATTGTAACAAGTTATGGAGTCTTCGTCTCCACAGGTGGTCCAGGACCATTAGAAACTTAAGAACACTGGGAACCTAAAACTCTTAAAACATAGGGCACCTAAAACAAAGGACCCCAGGAACATAGTGTCCCTACAGACTAAATCAACAATCCTGCTTTGCATCTTCTTGTATCATCTCTCTCTCTCTCTCTCTCTCTCTCTCTCTCTCTCTCTCTCTCTCTCTCGCTCTCTCAGATGATGACGTTTACCCGGACCGTCCTTGGCAAGCGAGGCTTTGCTATGGTCCTTCGCCCGGTTGTGTATGCCCAGTTTGTTGCCGGGGAGACAGAGGAGGAGATTGCAGAGTCTATGGAGAAGATGAGCTCTCTGGGATTGCGGCCCATGTTGGCTGTCCCCATTGAGGAGGACCTGGGAGAGAGCACTGGGTAAGTCACGTTATAGATTAACCACCCCTGCCCATCAAATGTTTGAAGACACCTAACTCGGTTCCAGAGGGTCAGAATCAGGGGTCTCCATGTCTACACGTTTTTTTGACTAAACCATCAGTGAAGCTACACGTGTCTTCTGAGTTTATATAAATGTTGATGATAAAATCTGGAAAATCTGAAAAATGTAAGCTTTGTGTAGAACCTGAGGAACATAGGAATGTAGAATCCAGAGAACATAAGACTCAGGCAGTGTAGAACTAATTGAACACTGAAAACATAGAACCCTGAGAAGATACAATGCTGAAAGACACAGTTAACACAGTTATGAAAACATAGAACTTTAGGAATATACAGTGCTGAGAACATAGAACATAAGCCAGTGGAGCTCTCTGAACATATGGCACTAGGAACGTGCAGCCCTGCTAACATAGAACTTTAAGAGGGTGATGTTAACAAAACACTAAGAATATAAAGTGCTGGGAACATGGATCCCTAGGAAGATAGGGTACTAGGGAACAGATGACCCTGGAACAATAGAAATCTAAGAACATAGGACACAAGGAACACTATTACCATCAAGACATAGAGCACTGGGAACGTGTGGTCCTGAAACAATAAAAACTTAAAAACAGGGCACTCTGAGAAGATAGAACCCTTGGGAACATAGGGTGCTGGGCTCCTTCAGCCCTGGGAACATAGAAATTAAAGAACATAGTTTGATGGGAACATAGAACTCTAGGAATATAGAACGCTAGGATCATACAACTCTAAGAAAACAAGGCACTGGTAACAGGTCTTCCTGGAACAGTAGAAAACGTAGGAACATAGAGCCTTAGGAACATAGGATGCCAGGAACCTAGAACCCCCCGTAACACTGGGAATGTGTGGTCCTGGAGCAACAGAAACTTAAGAACACAGAACCTAGAACAAAGGGTGCTGGTAACATGGAGCCCTGAGAACATAGAACTTTAAAAACATAGGGTGATGGGAACAAGAGCATTAGAATGCTGGGAACATGTGGTCCTGAAACAGTAGAAACTTGAGACCTTAGGGCGTTGGGATGGAGAATCCTAGGAACATAGGACCCTATAATAAAAGAATACAAGGAGCCTGGAATCCTAAGAACCCTAGGATGCTGGGAACAAGCGTCCCTGGGAACTCAGGTACACTGGGCATGCTGGTGACCTTTGTCCAGAGCATCCTATTCTATTGGTCAGTGCTAAAAACAATGCCTCATCTTTGAAAATGAAAACTGTCGTTACCAGTTGGGTTCGTTATAGAGATACTTCATCTGTTATAACAGGGAGCAGAGATACGAAGACAACTTGGTATCCATGCTGGAATGTGTGCGGATGTCTCACTGCAACACGTGGAGCAAAGATCCCATGATGCAACTGAAGATCACAGCACTGGTCAGCCCCGAGCTTTGTGTAAGTTGATGACTGACAAAACCACATGTTAGTGTAAACACAACTCCACTGAGAGATCCTCCACTGCCTTAGATACAGCTACACTCGCTCATAGCAACCCAGGCTGGACCATCTTTACAGACCACTGGCAAAAATCAAACTCGACCTAATAAATTTGTGTTGCTCCTTGATGATCTCATGACCTTTGGGAATCTTTCATAGGTTCTCTTAACTTATCACACTGAGGAGTGATGTACCACATAAACAGCTGAAGATAGGATCCTGGAAACATAGGAATCTATGAACAAATGACCCTGGGAACAGAGAATCCTTGGAACATATGATCCTGGGAACATAGAACCTAGGGAAGATATACCTCTGTCAATATGGAACCCTGAGTATATAGAACCAGGGGGAACATATGTCCCTGGCGATCTAGAATCCTGGGAGTATAGAACCCTAGGAGCATTGAACATGAGGAACATATGCCTGTGGGAACAAAGAACCCTGGGGACATATTGAACCCTGGACATACAGAACCCAAGTTACACTTGGCATTGAAAATATGGAACTCTGGGAATCCTTGGAACATATAATCATGGGAACGTAGAACTCTGGCAATAGAATATGGAACTCTGGGAACATAAGAACCTTGGAGCATAGATCCCAGGGAAAACACTGAAAATATAGAATACTGGGAACATAGGCCATATATGTAAACAACAACACAGTACTGGGAACATTGCACACTATAGTAACATAGGGTTCTGTGAACATACAAGAATTTAAGAACATAGGACACTTAGAACCAATGTCTCTAGGAACATAGTATGCTGACCCTGCTCTTGCATTGGACATGGTCACCTGAGGCTCCAGTATGGTTGCTCCAGAGAGTCCCATTATTAATAATAGGTTTTTAAATTAGGATTATATAAATTTAATGAATGTATTTCATTGTCAGTGATGTGTTTTTTGTATTTTACCACGTTATATATGTGTTGTGCTGTTTCAGGTTAAGCTCACCTCCTTATTGAAGGAACAACAATACGAACTGAACCTCCTGGTTAGAGCTATGAATGGAGAGGTAGACACTTTGGATTTTCTGATTCATACCCAGAAATTTGAAGGTCAAGAAACAGTTGCATGACTGTGAGTTCTTCTGCTCCAACAGGCAGTGACGTTTCCTGGTCTCAGTGACGGTGACAACACTCATTTTCTGTGTGGTCTCCGCAGACTGAACCAAATAGGAGAGGTACGAAAGTATTAAATCATTTTTAAAGTCTTTCTGGAACAGTTTAGTAAAAGAAATCCAATGTAAACAATTTCCCCCTTAAACTAAAAGTAGCTTTGCACTGGAGCTAGGAGGCTAATATCACACTTGCTTCAAACTCTCATTCTTGATCGTGTGGTTTCTGACACTGTATGACTCACTCTTATCTATAAACATGGACTAAAATACATTAGCGTAGCTAAACAGTAGTAGCCATCTTGTAGCCTGCGTTTTGTTTATGTTTATGTCCATGTGGCCCCACATGGGGTTTTACGTGGGCTTGTAGTAGCTTTTTGATTGTTGATACATGGGCCCAAATTGGGTTATAACTTTGGGCCCCAGTTGGGCTACAGTTTTGGGTCCGGTTGGGTCAGTTTAAGGGCCCCAGTTAGGCTCCCGATGGGGGCGCAGTTGGGTTACAGTTCTGAGATCCATTTAGAATACAGGTGTGGGCCCCAGTTAGGTTATAACTTTGGGCCCCAGTCGGGCTACAGTTTTGGGTCCAGTTGGGTCAGTTTAAGTGCCCCAGTTAGGCTCCCGATGGGGGCACAGTGGGGTTACAGTTCTGAGACCCGTTTAGAATACAGGTGTGGGCCCCAGGTGGGTTACCATTGTGGGCCTCAGTTAAGCTAAACCATTGGGGTCACTGTCTTGGGGCCCATTTGTGGTTCCAGCTACATTTGTGGTCTCAGCAGGGTTACAGTTTTTTACTGTTTTAAGTGTGGGGACCAGTGGATGATTGTTCACATGGGCCCCTACCTGCTGCCCAGATTGGCCCCATTAGTGGAAACACACTGGGCTCATATGGAGCCATCAAAAGGGGACCCTATTGGCAGCATATCTTCAACCCACGTGGGGCCCACATGGACATGTTGGCTGAAGAGAGTCAAAAACCATATCACCGGGTCTAGTTCTGAACAGCCCAACTTTGAGAGAGTGACATGCAGTTAGCACAATGCTAACAGCTGTATATAAGCTTTCATGACTTGTTAGCCACATTAGCATGATAGCATCTGTGTAAAGCAGACTTCAGACAGCAAGCATGTTCTTTATTTCGGTCAACAGGCCAGTGTGAACAAAGTTAGAGTTCTAGTGGACGCAGAGTACACGTACATGAACCCCGCCCTCTCTCTCATCACCATGGCAATGATGAAGAAGTTCAACCAAGATGAGGCCTGGATCTGGAACACCTATCAGTGCTACCTGAAGGTTGGTATTCCTTCTTTCACCCCTCATGTGTCTGTTTATCATTGCTGCTCTGCTCCACAGTTACAGTTTCCATTTCCCAAATGCTTTAGCTGAGCATGCTAATGTTATCTCGAAATGAACAGCTGGACGTTCAGCTCTGTCTTCTCATCATTCACCAGCATCACTGTAACACTGTATCTGGTTCGTTTTATCAGGTGTAAAAACAGTAATCACACTCTGGTGCGAACAAAAACAAACTCCGGAGCGGTTCATTTGTGGTGAGAACATGATCCGACCTCGATCCGACCCAAGTATTAGGTGTGCTCCACAAGTTTGATCTAAACATCTTCTGCAGCCAGGTGTGCTTTGCATTATGGGATGCGGCAGATGGCGTAAACAGAGAACTGGAGAACTGGAGCAGCTAACAGGGCGAGGACAATGAAGCGAGGTGTCTCTTGGACTAGCAGTGAGGGACGTTGTCTACTTGATGTTTGGAGTGAGCTGGGTGGTCTGCAGGTGGACTGTAGTTTGGTATATTATCAGATTATTATTACAGCTATGAACAGCTGCTGTCTCTGCTGCTGCTCCGTGATACGCTCTACAAGAAATGTTCAGTAGTTTAGAAAACCGGATCTTCTCCCTGTGTTTACTTTCTTGTTCAGACGCCAGGTAGCTCTGACCAATCAGAGGAAACGACGTGCTCACGTGGTTTGTTGGGGTGCATTTTGATGTGTTTAGGTTTTTGCCTGTGAAAACAAACTTAACCGAGGAGGAAACACTCCAATAAACAAACTCATTAACTGATCTGACCAATGAAACCAACTACAGGTGTCAAAACGTCCTAATTCACCTGCATAAGCAGTACAACAAAGATGTTTCTTCAAGCGTTCTTGATGATGGGTATGAAGTTTTTCTGCTTACTTCATGGCTAAATGGTTCTTTGCGTGGTGAAATGGTTCTTCAGGTTGATGGAGAATGTCTTGTATGTAGTTCTACAGAGCACCCAATAGAGTTTGGCTATTGTTACAAGCATGGCATTGCCATTAAAGCAGAACCCATTTTTGATTTTCTGTAGAATCATTTTCAAGAATGTTCCCAAACCATATACAACACATCCTCCATCAGTCTGAAGAACTATTTCGCCATGCCACGAAACCTTTAGCCACTGGGAACTGAACTAGATCTTAAAGTCATTTGATCTAAGTGGCCTGAAGGTGGCCTAAAGGTGGTGTAAAGGTAGCAGACATGGGACCAAGTCACTAAGCTGCAAGTAACAAGTAAGTCTTAAGTCTTGACAATCAAGTGCCGAGTCTTAAACTTCAAGTCCTAGTCAAGTCACCAGATGTAACGTCATTTCAGTATTTAACACAATTGATGCAGTTGATTAGTAGAACATTAAACTAACATTAAAACTATTTTTTTTCCTGGCTCACCATCGTGAACTCGGGAAGCTCAAGGTTTCAACCCGTCTTTAAAACAACTTGTGCAATTCAGCACTTCGTTCAACAGCTTTTCAGACTATAAGTCTATATCAGTGGCCGTAACTCACCGGAGTTTCTTCTCTTCACACCTGAGCAAACATCACAGACATCAGGGCGAACTAAGCTCGAGGTAAAGTTCAAGAATACAGAACTATAGGTGATTTTATGCTTAGATTAACTAATACTAGCCAATTTTAACTAATATTAACAGCACACGTTTCTCTGTCAGACGGTGTACACCAATGGAGGGAGAGAGCGAGAGAGAAAAAAGAGGAGGAAGAGGAAAAAAACACTGCACAGGCTCAGTAGAGGTTCACATGGACATAGCGTGCTGGTTTCAAACAGGGGTTACATCCGGTTTTCCTTATTTGTTATGTTAAAATAGGGGGCAAGTCTTTTTTTTAAGTCTTAAAGCTCAAGTCCGATTCCAAGTCAGTAAAAGTAAAGTCTAAGTCAAGTTGCAAGTCTTTAGTGATGTTGTCAAGTCACAAGTCATCAGTTTAGTGACTCGAGTTGGAATCGAGTCCACACATCTGGAAGGTAGAACACAGACACAAGAGAATTTAGAAACATTTGTTTTTTGTGTTTAGACATAGAGGAACTTGACCTCAGCATTTAACCCATCCATGCAGTGAAACACCCACATATACACACGATGGTTAAACCCACGCTAGGGGGCAGAGAGCATACTTGCCCGGAGTGATGGGCAGCCCTATCCACAGTGCCCAGGGAGCAGTTGAGTGCCTTGCTAAAGGGTTCTTCAGTTGTGTCCTGTCGGAGGTGGAACCTTCCAGGCTGGCTGGAGAGCTGAATTATAACAAGGTGCCGAACCACAAAACATAATACAGAACAAATCAGTACCTTCCCACCAGACCCAGACTCCCCCCCCCCTTTACAGGAGTCGAGAGATCTCTTGCTGGACACCATCCGTCTTTCTGTGGACCAGTCTTTCTGTCTCGGGGTTAAACTTGTCAGAGGAGCGTACATGGACAAGGAGAGGAAGCTAGCTGACAAGGAAGGACGGACGGACCCCGTTCACCAAACCTGGGAGCACACAAACAGCAGGTGATCAGATCAGCGGAGCAGTCATGTGAGTGCTCCAGAAATGATTTGCATGATGTTTTTGTCCTCATATTTTGTATATCTTGTCTGCAGCTACAACAGCTCTTTGGAAGTCATGCTGAACCTCATCTCCCAGCATCCTGACCGCTACAAGATCATTGTGGCGACGCACAATGAAGAATCTGTTAGAAAGGCAGTGAATTGGTACGGACACCGTCAGGGCTTCTCCTTGGGAGTGTTGCTGGAGAAGAACCATTTGTAGCTGTAGGGTAGGGTTAGGGTTTGGATGCTCTATAGGGTTAACACAAACACTAAATAACTCTTGACTCTAGTCCCTAATCCAACCCTAACCTAGACCCTAAACCCTAAACCCTAACACTAACTTCACCAATTTAATCCATTCGTGCAGTAAAACACGATATTACACACTCACACTAGTGAACATACACACTAGGGGGCAGTAAGCACACTTGCCCAGAGCTACCCCTTACAGAAAATAAGTATACTTAAAGTTAATTTTATTAAGTATACTTTATGCAGTTACTATACTAATGTCATTGTACTAGTAGTACACTTGTATATGTACTATTTTATACTTCTTGGGACTAAATTGGCCATTTTCTAGATTTTAAAAGTATACTTTTAAGTACACTTTAAGTGTAAGAGTAGTGAACCAGGTATACAACTAGTTTACATCTTTTGTACTGCAACTACACTAAAAGTAATCTTAAGGGTTTACTGTTAGTTTACTAGCTTATATGTTTTCTTTAAGTGAACTAAACATAATACTTATAATTTACTGCTTATATTATTGTTGTACTTTAAAGTATATGACTAGGTTTAAGGTTTTTTCTACTTAAAATAGAATTTTAACAATGTTTACTTACTCACCAGTGGACACACAGAAAATACGAAAATACAAGACAAACTCTTTATATATATATCTTTATAAATCTTTATAAATCAAATTTTAAATAAATATTCTACTGGATGTGTTTTTGTGCAGATCAAGAATACTTACTTCTACTATCTCAATCAAAAGATTAAGTACAAGTAAAGACCAAATATACTTAGACTGTTCTATACTTGTCAGTATAAACCAAGCATACTTAAGTATAACTGTGTTTAGTATATCACTGAGAAGTACATAACAAGTAAACTGAAAGTATATTCACTTTCTTTTAGTTTAAAAGAAGTAAACTAATTACAGAACTCAACTTATCTCTGTTCCAGGATGACTGAGTTAGGGATCGATCGAGACGGGGGTTCGGTGTGTTTTGGTCAGCTGCTGGGGATGTGTGACCACGTCTCTCTCACACTGGGTAAAATATACATTATACATTTTTCTCTTTCCTTCCTCTCTTTATTCAAGTACAGGTGTATTGTTGAGGTCTGGCAATAGAACGGGTGGTACTGAGAAGCTCAGTGGCTTAAACGTGGTACCGCCATAGGATGTTGCTCTTGCCACAAGCCAGTGTTTGAAGCTTCTGCCCTGCTAGAGCTGCCCTAGACAACTGTCAGCGCTATTGCTGTGTCTATTATAAAAGGTATTATAAAGGGTCTAGGAGCAACAACAGCTCAGCCATGAAGCGGTAGACCAGACACAAAGCTTATGTAACAATTACCCATCACGTTGCTTCACTCACTCCCTCTGGAAGCATCATCAGCACAAGAACTGTGCTGTTTCCATGGCCTATGGTCAAGGCTAAGGTTGCTATGCCCAATGACAAGCATCGGCTGGAGTGATGAGTATCTGATGTGATGAATGAATCTTCACTATCTGGATTTGGCAGATGCCAGGAAACACTATTTACCGGATATATAGTGCCTACTGTAAAGTTTGGTGGAGGAGGGATAATGATCTGGGGATTTCAAGGGTTTGGGCTTGGGTCATGTTTGGGCTTAGGTGATATTAATGTTGTTAACTGTCCAGCATGATTGTGTGGAGGATCTACAGTGGTCCTGCACAAAACCCTGGCCTCAACACCCTCAAGCATGTGGTTTTCAGCCTGCCTAGTTTAAATTAGCTACAAGTGGGCGAAGCCTACACAGTCCAGTTGTAGTGCACAGCTATGTTTTTGTCAAACTACCCACATTTAGTTTGTGTTATCCATTTCAGATTCTATTTATATGTTATATTTGATGAAAGGTCATGCTGTTATAGGTTCTAGATTAACATGACCTCAAAGATGACTACTGATTGAACAGTACAGATAACTATCGCTGTGAACAGTCCATTCTGACAGCCTTTCTCTTTCTGTCCCTTTTCTGCTCCTCCCATCCAGCCCAGCAAGGGTTCGCAGTGTACAAGTCGGTGCCGTACGGCTCGGTGGACGACACGCTGCCCTATCTGGTGCGGAGAGCTCAGGAGAACCGCACTGTGCTGCAGGGCATCCGCAAAGAGAGAGACCTGCTGCGGCAGGAGCTCCATCGTAGAGTCCGAGAGAAGGTCACTCCGGCCAAGTAGATGGTCGATAAAGCAACAGTTCAGCAACGAATGTACTCAATTTTATCATTATCCTGGAATTAGTCGTCACGTTTGATGTCCGAAGTGTGTTTCTTCAGTTTTAGCACTGTGGCTACGAGGCTAATGTGGCTAACAAGTAATGGGATCTTATATAACAGCAGTTAGCACAGTGCACATTTGCTTCAAGGCATGTGGAGTCGATGAGTAATCTATAATAAACTTGATTATGTAGTTTCTGACTCTGTATGACCGTCGTCTATGAGCTTGGATGGTGACCGCTACGTTAGCATGGTTGCTAGAACGTTTTTCTTTAGTTATACAACAGATTTTTGTTTTTTTTTTCAAATTTCAGTACAACAGCATTTTCAGGTAACATTTTAGGCTACCCCTATTATGTGATTCATCTTTTATTTTTATTTTTACAAGTACAAAACTAAAAAATAATAATAATATTAATTTTTTTAAAAAGGATATAGTAAAACATCCAAATAAAATATGCATGCGAGAGGCTACAGTACAGACTTACAGTTACAGTAGATAAATTAAAAGTATATTTAATTTATTTAAACAAAAGAAGGGTATTTTAGGGAGATATACCTTTTTCACTTCTTCCAAATTCTTTCAAATCTATCATTCTGAAGCCTATTAAAAAAATTACTCTTTCCATCACAAAGATTTCGTAGATTATATCAAACCAGTTCTCAATGGAGGGTGTTTCAGGCTTAAGCCATTTCTTGGTAATTGCTTTCCTTGCAGCTACACTAAGTATTCCAAGTAGGTACTTTGTTTGAGTGCTTACTGATGTTGACTGTAGCCCAAAATAAAGTTCTTTTCAATTAAAAGTCATGTCTGGCCCAAATCTGGTAACTAGCTCTGTATTAATCCTATTCCAAAAGGTCTTAATCTTTGGACAGGCCCAAAACAAGTGATGATGATTGGCTTCCTGGTTGCCTATACAACAGATTTCACCAGTTTTAACCAGAATTAGCCTAGTGTGAAGTTAAAGAAGCAATGTCAGACACCAATCATTGCATGAGAAGCTGCATAAGAGGTATCAGGTACAGTACTACAATACAATACAATAGTATTACTATTATTTTTAATATATAGTAGTCAGTAAACCATTAGAAAGCTGTCTTGTAGTTTATGTCTAGGCCATAAAGCAGGTGACCATTCAAAGTGAATGCAAATGTGAAACGGACAAATAATCTGTGATGATGTCATCGTAAACGCATGACACGCTTGACCGAGGCTGCAAAAATTGAGCAAGCAGTCATGTGACCTAAGGTTTGTCCGGTGTCAGTTTGTTTTTGTCTATGTATTATTTAATACAGTCAGATCAAGTATACCTTAGTGGTTAGTATTTGGTGGTCTTACGGTGTCAATCATATTAAAGGTCCTTCTCCTTGTTGTATCATAGCCATAGCTAGGGCTGGGCGATATGGACCAAAAATAATATCCCGATATTTTTAGCTGAATAGCGATATACAATATGTATAAATCAATTTTTTTTTCTTCCCATAAGGTGATAACAAAAAAATGTTTTTAATACTGATACAATACCTTTTTCTGATCGGAACCAAAAATACAAAAATGTATGTATTTAACAGAAAACATGAGTCAGTCTCATAGTAACATAATCTTTTTATTTATCTTGTTCAAACAATGAGCATCTTTGTGCTGCTTTATTAAGAACAAACATGAGCATTACTTATGCTTAAACTATAAAACTATGCAATCCTTTAAGAATAAAACGTTGCATATAAAAATATATCTTTTTTGCCCCCCACAGAGCATTCATTCAGCGTGGTTTTGTTTATCTGACCTTGTTTTCTTCTTTCCCCGTATCACCAAATGGGCAGAGAAAGAAAGAAAGGAGGGACCTTTAGTCATTATCACCTGTTCATTAATAACACCCCAACCCCCACCCCCACCCTAATCGCCCACAGTGCCCCCACACCCTTTTCAGCACCTGCCCTTAAACAAATGGGTCTTTCATACCCTGCAGGATACGAATATAGAATGAATATATTGAATTATTCTTTCTGTCACCAGGACTAATTGTTCTTTACTTTCAGCTACTCTACAGGATTAGCTCAAGACTGTTAGTGAATCACTGAATTGGTTAACTACCCTGACACTACACAGCTCATTACCTTGCATTGTCATTGTCCAGTGTTAAACCCCACAAAAAAAGAAATTTACTGTGGATATACAACAGTATCTTACTGTTTTTTATAATAATTGTAAAATACTGTTAAATCATCACACAGTGTATGTAAATTAACAATAATCAGTCGCCCAATAACAGAAAATAACTGTAATTTATCAGCTAATACAGTATTTTCTGTTAATCTTTTGAAATATGCTCCATTATCCCTTTACAGTCCAGTCACTATCCATCAAACTCATACTGGAGATTACAGACTAATGTTTCTTTTTAATGATAACCCTTTTTTATTAAGCTGTCCAAACTGCTACTCATTTAAGTGAGAAAATATTTTAAGAGTTAAGACTCTTTCAGCTCATTCAGTCAGTGCAGGAAGTGCTGGGCAGCTTGTATTGTGTTCATAACATAAGTACATAAGAGCTCTCTTTTTAGATTTTAGATTATTCATCAGCCTTCAACACAATACAACTTGATATTCTACTCTCTGAAATGTACCACCTGAGAGTGAATTCTGATCTGATTCACTGGTATGCATCTTTTCTTACAAACAGAGTCCAACTGGTTAAAAAATCAGTATGTTCTAAAATATTCGGATGATACTGTTTTGTTAACATTACTAACTGACTCGGACATTACTAACTGACTCGGATATTACTAACTGACTCGGACAGCTCCGATCTGCACCAACAAGGAGTAAAAAAAACAAAAGAAATTGTGTTTAGCTCAAAATCAGTAATTGTAAATCCCACCATTATCAATAATGAAATAATCAAACAGGTGAAGTCATATAAACACCACATTGATTACATTTCTAAAAAAAACTAAACAAGAATTTATTTTCTCTGTCGTCTCCGATCTTTTGGAGCTACTCAGCAGATACTCCTACTGTTCTATACGGCTATCATTCTGAGTGTTCTGCAGTACTGCAACGCTGTGTGGTACCATTGCTTGTCTTCCTCTGTGAAGTTCAAATTGAAACATTTGATCAAAGTCAAAATCATTCTTTCTGATGTAAATCATGTTCTGAACAGCGAATATGTGCTTCTCCCATCTGGACGACGATACAGTGTCCCGCGGTTCAATAGATTAGACTGAAACACTCGGTTGTGCACCAGTCAATCCTTAAATTGAACAAGGAGCCTAATTTATAACTCAGGTGGTTGTGATGCTAGGGATGCGAGTAAACCCCCCCCCAACTCTCCCCCCTCTTTCCTTATAATGTATGTGTCGTATATGTTGTGGTGGTAATGTCCTGTGTTGTAACGGAGCTACTGTTGTTTATGCAAAACTAATTTCAGACAGTGAATCTGACAACAGAGTGTTATCTATCTATTTACTACTGACTCGTTTGGACTGCAGCTACGGTGGTCCTCGAGAAACCTCCTCGTGAAAAATGTAGCTGTTAACGTTGCGTCTCCTAAAGTTTGCAGTGATATGGTTTTGTCAGTATAGTTATTAAACTATTAAGATATAAGATGTTGTTAGTTCGGTCTGTTTCATTTAGTGACTCAGTTTAGCAAAGAAAACTGTAGCTTGAACAGTGTTAGCTAGTTAGCTAGCTAGCTAGCTGGCTAGTCGGTTAGTACCAGTTATGCAGTTGTCTTACTGTCATATACTGTAATTCAATTTACAGTACAGTACTGTTAATATAAATTACAGTAGATGCACTGTAAAATACTGGCATCTCTGCTTTACACTGTACTTATAAATTGTTATGTCTGAAATAAGGTGATGCTCTCACGCAGTGCTTAATAAAAACCTCTCATATTTCAGACACCTGCGGTCCAGGATCCACCACCTCTTTCACGTCTTTTTTTTGTAGGACACCAAAAACTATTCATCCAGTGGCATCTCTGAGATTTTCTGGTTGCAGCTCCTTACTGCAGTCATTAAAGCTAAGATTATTTTATTATATAGAACATTAGATCCCCACAAGCGGGATAAAGAGGAAGATAATGGATGGATAGATGGATGGAGTGACAAATATAAACATGAACCTTCGTCAGCGGCATCGGGTGAAGGTGGGGTACACCATGGACAGGTCACCAGTCCATCGCATGGCCAACACACACTCACTCACACCTACAGTCAGTTTAGAGTGAGGATCCTAACATGCATGTGTTTGGACTGTGAAACCGGAGAACCTGGAGGAACCCACTCAAGCACGGAGAGAACATACACACTCCACACAGAACCACTCGGACCGGGAATCCAACCCAGATCATCTTACTGTGAGGCGTCAGTGGTATTGCAAAGCATATCTGTGTTTATTTATAAAAGAAAGTGAAAAGAAGGTTAAAACAAACACCCTTTATTTACTAGTATCAGCATATAGATATTTTGAGCAAGTGAATAATTATAAACAACAAAACTCATACAAGGAAAATGCTAAAATGAATTTTAAATTCATCCCAAAACGTTTTAAGGCTATAAATTGACATCTCTTGGGATCTTAAATAGAAGGCGTTCATACTTCGAAGCCATAACTGCTCTACAAAACTTTAACTTAAATGCTCCATGAAAAACAACAACCACAAAGATGCTCCACCTAATGGTGAAGTCTCATCATCTTCAGAGATCTTCAGAGTCTCTCTGTTTAGTCTCTTCTCAGAACGCTGCCCTTCCTCCCAGGTCCAGGTAGGAGCCCTGGTTATTAGAGTGTACATGCTGGGGTTGTCTGTAAATGTGCCTGAGTGGTAAATGAAAGGAGGCTCGTGGGTCCTGGCACAGGCGGAGAGGGTAGGAAGGAAACGGGTTATAGCGGGACGGGGGAGCAGACGAGGGAAGAGCATGATCTAAAGGAGGGAGAAGCGACGGGTGCAATACCATGTCAGGCAGGTAGGGGGCAGCTGGATTCATCTGTGAGAAAGAGCCAATCTCTGATGCAGCAACAGGAGGGTATGCGTTGGAAGAGGCAGGGTACTGGGTGTGGGTGGGTCCTGGAGGGCCAGGGTGGTTTTGGAAGGTTGAATGTGGGAGATGGGGGGTTGTCGAAGCCTGTATAGGGGCGAAGGGCTGTGGTGGGATTTGAGAAGGGTTTGCACATTGTGGAGGAACGTGTGTGAAAGTGGGGGCTGGTAATGACTGGGGGATACCAGGCTGGATTTGGACCATATTTGGAATAGCTGGTACACCATGAGTAGGGCCAATACCTGGCATCGCCAGATTCTGGAGAGGATGAGGACCGGGTGGGATGGAGGAAGGGAAAGGGTAAGATGTGTGAGGGTGTTGAACTGAGGCAGGAATGGACCCAGGGATTGCATGTGTGGGCAGCATGGGATTCATCATAGGAATGGAGATGGCCTGTGTAGGAACTGCATTTACAGGACCGGAGGACGGATGGGTGAACGATTCGGTCGTTGAATGTGTTGGGTTTTGGAAAGATGGGGTAGGGTTTAGATGAGGAAGTGATGAGGGTTGAGGGGTCGTAAAAGAGCAAGCTGCTGGGGTTTGCATAGGCAGAGAACTTTGAGGATTTGGATTGTTGGGCTGCGTTGAGAAAGGAAAGGCAGATGTGTTAGTGTTGAGTTCGGCTGGGGTAGTTACAGGGTTGGAATTAGGTTGCGACACAGAATGAAAAGGGAAACCTGTTGCCGTTGGATTCGGATCTGGGGCACCATTAATAGGATTTGCCTGTGGTACTGGAGGAAAGGGGAAAGCGGTGTGGGGAATCATTTGGGATGGAGGCGTCGCAGGATCAGCGTTGTTAGAGGACTGCACAGGGGGGAAAGGGAAAGCAGTCGGTGTTGCGTCTTGGACAGAAGAGGGTGTACTGACCAACCCTCCATCAACAGCTTGGTTCTGAGCTGTGTCTATCGAAATACTGGAAGAGCAACTGTTGATGGGCTGGCAAGAAGATGGAGGAAGAGATCGAAAGGTTGGATTTGTAGGCGTGTGAGGACTCAGGTTGTCTTGGGATGAAAGGACAGGGTGGTAGGAGGTGGAAGGGGGCAACTGAGGTGAAGAAGATGAATGAGAGATGGAGGGATAGGTGGAGCCTGGGGGAGAGGTGGTGGAAGACGTGATTGGAGAGGTTGAATTCAGGGTAGGATAGTGTGAGGAAGCTATTGAAGAGTAATCTTGCAGAGGGGTCGGGTTAGAATGAGAGGATGATAGATCAGGTGCCTGAGTAGAGGACACTGAGGGATAGAGAGATGAAGGCTGAGGAAGAGGCACAGACGGGTGAGATGAGGATGTAATCGGAGGGGACGTAAATGTGGCGTATGAGGAAAGTTCCATCATTTGAGTAGACCTGTAGATAAGAAAGAGAACCAGATCATTAAATAATTGAACAACTGCTATTCCAAGATTTTCATAAATGTCACGGAGAACTTGCTCAAAATTTCAAAGACCTCAGCTTATGATCATTAATTGAGCTAGTGTACAAATAGTTCTAAGGGTGCACTACTGACCCATGAAGCAATCCACTGGTCACATCATTGTCTGAAGTGGGCTGAGGTGGGTTCTCCCTGGAATCGGGAATCTCTGAGATCTCGGGTATCTGGCTCATCTGGGAACCCAGAAATGCTTGCCCAGAGCTGTGTTGCTGCTGTCCTGTCTCCGGGTAAGAAGACACATCAGTGCAGAAGCCTGAATCAGGTAAAGGCAGGGTGGTACTCTGCAGTACCATGGTTTGTGGTAGGACCTCCGTGGAATCACATGGGTCACAGGACTCTGAAGGCCAGACAAGAAAAACACTGAGTTACAGAAATGATCAGTTGGTGTTCGGTCTCTGGTTGGTTATTCCTAAACAAGCTTAGTTACCTATGTCTAGAGGTTCCTCTTGATAGGGCTGTTTCCTCTTCTGCCTCGCCTCTCTTTGTCTAAAAGAAATGAGGGTGGAGTTTATAATCAACGTTTTCCTTTAGAATGGTATTTTAAAGAATATGCGTGCCCATTGGTTGAAACTTACTTTTTGCAGTTCATTCCATTTTCCCTGAAACCTTTGGCAAACGGATTGGAGTTGATCTTCAGCTCTGTTATCTAAGAAGACACAGAGATGTGGAAATGCAGTAGTTCTGAGTTATTTGTGTTGGTTAACTGTGCAGAATGAACCCACACACTGAATAACAAGAGTTTCAGTTTCTTTACTTTCATACGTGTCTCACCTTGTTGTTCTGGTAGGCTGTAACAGTGATGAACTGCGTCTCTGGGAAGGTGAAGGAATGCTGAGCTCCTCCCCACATCAGCACATCTCTGGCCTCAATCACATGTATTCTTGGCTGGTACTTGTGCAAAGAGTGGAGAATGATCTAACAGAGAGAGAGATTAAGTGGGAAGACGTTTACACAACAATTTACACCTTTAAAAGGTTTGGCATCAATGTTTTCATTGATATTAAACCTATATGACTGCGAATATATGTATTCTAATATAAGGCTAATACCCAGAGGTGTAAAGTAACGAAGTACAAATACTTTGATACCTTAGAAATGTTGGTTATTTATTCTTTACTGGAGTTTTTGTTATTCAGCTGACTTTTTACTTCTACTCCTTACATTTACACTCCATTATCAGTACTTTCTACTCCTTACATTTACACTCCATTATCAGTACTTTCTACTTCTTACATTTACACTCCATTATCTGTACTTTCTACTCCTTACATTTACACTCCATTATCTGTATACTTTCTACTCCTTACATTTACACTCCATTATCAGTACTTTCTACTTCTTACATTTACACTCCATTATCTGTACTTTCTACTCTTTACATTTACACTCCATTATCAGTACTTTCTACTCCTTATATTTACACTCCATTATCAGTACTTTCTACTCCTTACATTTACACTCCATTATCTGTACTTTCTACTCCTTACCTTTACACTCCATTATCAGTACTTTCTACTCCTTACATTTACACTCCTTTATCAGTACTGAAAGCAGTACTTTTACACTTTTACTGGAGTAAAAAGCTTCAGTTAATACTTCAACTTCTACAGAAGTATTTTAAACCCTAGTATCTATACTTCTACCTGAGTAATGAATGTGAATACTTTTCACACCTTTGCTAATACCCGACAACTTAACAGGTTTCAAATAAATAGTAGTGGTATAACATATAGAACTCATAATAAACTATAACTCCAGTGGGCCTCCCATTTAAAAGTACTAAAATCTCAAGGGTTTTAGAAAAGCATTAGATATTTACAGTATATTACTTATTATTTATCCTAATTCAAAGTATACCACTCTGTTAAGTTTTTACTGAATAAAAATAATAAACCTGATTAATATATAACAGTTACTCCAAATGAAGAAAGAGTGTTAGGTGTTGATATGGATCCACAAGAACCATAAGTGATCTATAAGAATTTCTCAGAAAAATAAACAATACACCTGAAGTACCAGGTATACTTACATATCCCTGTGTGTCCAATGTGTTGTTGGTGAGTTTGGCTCGGTGGAAGGATATGGTGCGGTTCTGCCAGTGTTCTCCCGTCGCAGGAGAGTCGGGGTGGATGAAAACTCGGTCGGGAAGCCGAGCCTCTGCCCCGCCTACCACCTGCCAGCTGTCATCTTGGAAACGGTAGCGGGAGGAGTCTACGGGGACAATGTCTAACAGAAGAATGTAGCGTAGAGACGGGTTCAGCCCTGACAGTTTCACCTTCAGCGAGGGGAACATCCGTCTGACAAAGAACGAGAGGGAAAGATAAGAATTAGATCAACATTCAAAGCTCTCTCACTCTCTCTGTCTCTCTCTTATATATATGAATATATATATATATATGAATATATATATATATATATATATATATATATATATATATATATATATATATATATATATATATATATATATATATATATTCAAACAAATGCAGTGTTTGCAAATGTAAAATATTGGTGTCAATGGAATTACTACCTGCCCTTCTTGGTGATGATCATTTCAGTCCCTACAGTGGTGAACTGTTTCCATAGTGACGCATCCTCCAACTCCATCTTCACAGTGTCCGGCACTTTCCCGGGGGTCTCTCTGTTTGGAGGGGGTGGAGCTAAAAGGCGAGGTGGCAGGCTTCGGGCCACCATGTCACATGATGGCGGGTACAGGGGCACATGGGCTGGGGGCTCTCGATCTGGAGGACAAGTAAATAAAGACATATGAATAGTAGCCGTTTGTGTAAATCAAAGCAAAACTATGACCAAACTATTAGAATCCGTGACAGTTGACCACAGCGTGATTCAGCTCAGCAGCTGACCATACAATCCACAGAACTCTGGTGTACAATTACTTTGATTTAATAGTAATAATTGATCTTAACAAAGTTCAATAAACTCATACATTAAAATAAAATGTTCCATGGACTAAAGCTACTGTCTATATACTACTGCTGTGTAAACAGATCCTTTAGTCACATTTGTGTTTGCAGAGTGTTTATAAATCTAAAATACATCAAACAGAATAAATTGTAGTAAAACTTTTAGATCTTTTGCACTGAACCATTTCCTATAATCTATAATCTGAGTTGTAGTGAATGCTCACCACCATTGAGTAATCTTATCAGTGATGGTGCAACTGTTTAAACAGAACTTCCCTCCAAGTGATTGGACACTGAAAGGAGAACTCTGCAGGAAGTCACAGTGGTGGTGGTGATAGGAACCAGACGTCTGATGCATATCATACATTTAAATTTTTCTATATTATTTGGACATGACAGCTGTTCTGTATATTCCGTGACAGTTTTATTATGAATGGACCAATAAAAATGCTCCAGAATCACTTAATAAATAAACTCTCTTGACATTGACTTACATTGAATGTAAAGACTGTGTTTGTTGTCTCCTGTAAAGTTAGTATTTTGGAGATCCTCGTTTTACTTTGGACAGAGACGAGCCTCTAAAAGCTACATCGAAGATAGATTTTACATGAAATGGTTACAAATACTCTGCTTTAGTCAAGTTAGTTTAGTTGTAAAGTAATATTATAACAATGTTTGAAAGAGAGTTAAAAAACATGAAAACATGAAGTTATAACATGTATCCCCCTCAAGAGTGAAGGAAGAAACCTCGGGAGGAACCCAGACTCCTCTGGTCAGACAGTGTTTACAGTTTATAAAGCTAAATTCAAAATTTTAACTTTTTAGCTTCAAAATAGAGGCAGTCTAAAAAAAAATTGGGAGTGAACTGAAACAGTCCCATCATATCCCAATGCTGGTACCTCTGGAGGACACAGTGATGCAGTCGAGGGTGTAGCCAAAGGCACGAGTGAAGAGGCCTCACGTGTAGCTTCACTGGTGGGTTTAACAGTAAATAGTAATAGTATATTTGTGTTGTAGACATGGAGACCCCTGGTTACCTTCACCATCACTATAAACACCATCTCACACCAAAACTCACTCTGAATCTCTTTCCTTACATCCCAAACACTAAAACAGATTAACTGAGTAGGTGTTTGGTTAAGTGTGTCTGCTCCGTCGCTCTTACCTCGGTAGTAACAGTCTCCGAGTCTGGGCGCGAGGGCCAGGCTGGGGTACATCTCCACTCCCAGCATCCTTCTACAGGACAGTGCTTCTCTGGTCAGATTCTGATTCGGCGTTGGATCTTCTTATTGATGTATCAACTCACTGAACGCTTTTAACATGACTTCAGCTTCGGGGGTCTTAGAGTCTTCAGTCTTCTTCCGGTCACTGCATTTCTTCTTCTAACACCCGCCGCTCCCTGCTCTCTCTGTTATATAGGTGAGTGTTGGCCTACCAAATGGTGGGGTCTTCACACTCCCTCCCTCTCCTTCTGTCTCAGTCAGGCCTGCAGGCCCCCACACTCCTGGCCTTCGCATACGGCCTAAACAAACACACACCACACACACACACACACACACACACACACACACACACACACACACACACACACACACACACACGCTGGAACTTCTGTTAATGCAAAGTCCTGCATATACACTCATCTCTACACTAGGCAGGTTTATTAGTGGTGTCTTTAATGGAGGCTTCTCCAGGAAAACGTCCCAGATTCCAGAGCTCAGGTCCAGTTAGTCACAGTTCTGCTGGAGCCCTGAAGTCATGATTCCACCCATAGTGGGACCTCTGGAGCTACGCTGGCTTCTATATCAGAAAAATGCTGTTTATTTGGTTCTAATAGTGAAAAATAAAAACGTTCCAAAGCCGACATTGTAATGTTTTACTGTGTAGATACTTTCCCTCCGAATGTTGCTGTATGTTCTGAATTTTGAGGTCCCCAAGGGCCCAAAATATAAATATTGTAACACACAAACTAGAATTGACAATATAAGGCTAAAAAAAAAGACAAAAGTAATAATAATAAATAATAATAATTGATAAAATACAAGTTTTAAAATGAAGAAAAATCTAATAAAAGAATATGAAATAAACATAAAATACATAAAAAAAAACAAATAAGATAATAAAAATTTAAATACTTATACAAATAAACACATTTAAAACAGTCACCAAATAAAAGAATATGAAATAAACATAAAATACATAAAAATAAACAAATAATATAAAAATTTAAATCGAATAGAAAGATAAACTCATTTAAAACAATCACAGGCTTTCTGATGGTGACTAGAAACTAAAAGTTTAAAATGCTTCAGTGATTCCAGCGAGCTGAGCTTCAGAGTTTCCTGTAGAGAAGTCCAGCTCGCTGGTGCACTGTAGCTAAAAGCAGATTTTCCCAGTTCACTAAAAACTCTCGGTACCTGACAGGTGATCCAGCCACTAGAGCGAGTCTGGCTTCTGTCTTCACTTAATGGCAAGTTTGCTTATATGGGATTTAAAGGAGAGTTTTTCATCCAGCCAGATGCCGAGGTATTTATATTCGCTGACTTGTTCGATGCTAGATCCTGTCAGGGTAGTAATATTTATGGAATCTAAAACGCCATCTGAAAATCTGGAAAACACTATTTATATTTATTAAGCTATTTTTTTACTTGGTAAAAGACTTTATTTTCAAATATTAAACAGTATTAATAGAGTAAATAGTGCTTTTACACTTTATTATGCAAATATTAATCAGTATTAATAGAGTAAGTATTGCTTTTACACTTTATTATGTAAATATTATACAGTATTGATAGAGTAAGTAGAGCTTTTACACTTTATTATTAAATATTAAACAGTATTAATAGAGTAAGTAGTGCTTTTACACTTTATTATTAAATATTAATCAGTATTAATAGAATAAGTAGAGCTTTTACACTTTATTATTAAATATTAAACAGTATTAATAGAGTAAATAGTGCTTTTACACTTTATTATGCAAATATTAATCAGTACTAATAGAGTAAGTAGTGCTTTTACACTTTATTATGTAAATACTATACAGTATTGATAGAGTAAGTAGAGCTTTTACACTTTATTATTAAATATTAAACAGTATTAATAGAGTAAGTAGAGCTTTTACACTTTATTATTAAATATTAAACAGTATTAATAGAGTAAGTAGTGCTTTTACACTTTATTATGTAAACATTATACAGTATTGATAGAGTAAGTAGAGCTTTTACACTTTATTATTAAATATTAATCCGTATTAATAGAGTAAGTAGAGCTTTTACACTTTATTATTAAATATTAATCAGTATTGATAGAGTAAGTAGTGCTTTTACACTTTATTATTAAATATTAATCAGTATTAATAGAGTAAGTAGTGATTTTACACTTTATTATTAAATATTAAACAGTATTAATAGAGTAAGTAGATCTTTTACACTTTATTATTAAATATTAATCAGTATTAATAGAGTAAGTAGATCTTTTACACTTTATTATGTAAATATTAATCAGTATTAATAGAGTAAGTAGAACTTTTACACTTTATTATGTAAATATTAATCAGTATTAATAGAGTAAGTAGAGCTTTTACACTTTATTATGTAAATATTAATCAGTATTAATAGAGTAAGTAGAACTTTTACACTTTATTATGTAAATATTAATCAGTATTAATAGAGTAAGTAGAGCTTTTACACTTTATTATTAAATATTAATCAGTATTAATAGAGTAAGTAGATCTTTTACACTTTATTATGTAAATATTAATCAGTATTAATAGAGTAAGTAGAACTTTTACACTTTATTATGTAAATATTAATCAGTATTAATAGAGTAAGTAGAGCTTTTACACTTTATTATTAAATATTAATCAGTATTAATAGAGTAAGTAGAGCTTTTACACTTTATTATGTAAATATTAATCAGTATTAATAGAGTAAGTAGAGCTTTTACACTTTATTATGCAAATATTAATCAGTATTAATAGAGTAAGTAGATCTTTTACACTTTATTATGTAAATATTAATCAGTATTAATAGAGTAAGTAGAGCTTTTACACTTTATTATGCAAATATTAATCAGTATTAATAGAGTAAGTAGAGCTTTCTCTCTCTCTCTCTCTGTTGGTGGAGAGGTGTGGACGGTGGGCAGGCTTTTGCAGGTGGAAACACACAGTTTGGTCTTACTGCCACAGTTTGGTGCTCTAGATAAACACCAGCACTCGGACAAAATGCACCCACATGGCTCGAACAGCCTTAAAACAACACCGAGTAACAAACAACCAGCAGGATCACCGAGAGACGCCTCCCGAGCAGAACGCTGCCTGTTCAGTTACACAGGAGAACGCAGCACTACAGCAAACATACTGTTCTTTTATAATCTACTGTAATTCACCATACCTTTAAATACTGCCATACTTACTTTGTGGTCATTATTTTATTGTATTTTTTATTATTTAAATATTTATTATATAGAAAATGTATCCTTTGCTTCTTTACAAAGCCTTCAGATCAGAGAGTAATATTAATAAATGTGTGTGTACATATATATATATATATATATATATATATATATATATATATATATATATATATATATATATATATATATATATATACATACAAACATACACAGCTATACATCTCCAGATGCAATTCTTACAATTACCATAATAATAGAAACAATGTCCTTCCTGAGTGTTTAACTATTTACACAGTTTGAGTTAGACTTCAGTGAATGCCCTATAAAATAAATAGAGTAGGAAGTAGAGTTAACATAATTTACCCAGTATATGTCCTTTAAATAGATATTCCCTTGTATCCATAAAGCATATATATAAAACATCACATCTAAAGTTATAATATTTGATTGTATTTGATATTGAACTGTCTTCTATATTAGATTCTAATCAAATGAACTGAAATGCATTTACTGTGTATTTGAGTTTTCTTATAGTATATAGTATTATTTTTTTTAATTTATTCTTTAAAATATTTACATTTTTCTATTTTCTATTGGTTGGGATTTGAGACCATTTCCAATTCTGTCCATCTCTTTTCTGTCCATTTCC
Source organism: Megaleporinus macrocephalus (assembly GCA_021613375.1). NCBI lineage: Eukaryota > Metazoa > Chordata > Actinopteri > Characiformes > Anostomidae > Megaleporinus > Megaleporinus macrocephalus. The sequence continues at coordinate 42,412,534 of CM038715.1, forward strand.
TTCTTCCAGTTTAGGTCAGGGAAGGTCAGATATATTAGCGATTAATGGGGGTCCAAGCACTAAGTGCTCAGTCTATCTCTTATTGGCATTATTTAAAAAAAAAAAACAATTTTACATCGTATGCAAAACATCATGAAGGATGGACCAAAAGAAATGGCCCCAAATTACTTAGAATAAAAAATCTTAACCCTTAAATGTTAACCCTTTGATGCACAAGCTAAGTAAACCCATTCTAATACATAACATGGCTTAAACTTTCTTAAACTATTTATTTGTATGTACTGCTGGATGTCTCTTTGGTAAATCTTGTTTTTGATCTTAAATCATTGTTTTAATACTTTTTTTTTACTTCATGAACAAAAACAGTGTTTGTAAATATGTTCCCAACTGCAAATATTTACAAATGTCAACAGTTCCATAGTGAACACATAAGGGTTAATTCTGAGCCATGCTGTAAGGAAATGATACAAACATGATTATTATTAATAAAGTAAATAATAAAACTGAAATCAGGTTTTGTGATGATCAAAAACAAGTAAACTGAGGAATTCATGGAAACTCAAATGATAAAATTAATTTACTGCAAAGATACAGAGAATCTAAATCGGGTCACTTTTGGACCCAAAGGGTTAAACTGGATTTTCCGAGTGGGTTTGATGTGAAACGCCTTGTTTTAGAGAAACTGTGAGGTGAAACTGAAATTGTGAACTGTTCACAGTGGTAGTGAATGGAACCAGACGTCCACCTCTAAAAGCTTCTCACAGAAAGTTCTTACAGTAGATGTTATAAATACACTGTCTGATTCTGAGACGCTGTTTATGATAGTTTAGAGAAGATCTCAGTCTTAAACTCCATTCATGGTGGAGGGATACATGCAGGACGCTGTGAGGTTCAAATAGTCTCCAAAGAAAACCTAGTATTTTCAGATCTTCCACATTTTACCATCAACATCCAGATAAACTCAGAAGACACGTGTAGCTTCACTGGTGGGTTTCATAGTAAATACTATGTGTAGATTTGTGTTGTAGACATGGAGACCCCTGGTTACCATCACCATCACTGTAAACACCACCAACATCAGAACCCTCTCTGAATGTTTCAAACACTGAGCTATACAGAACTTCATCACATGAGTTTCTCACTAACTTACACAAGCTGTTAATTAATTTTAGAGACTAGAGAGACCAGAGGTCAGATCAACAGTGGAAGCCCCCAAGACTCGTAACCCCTGGTCTTTCGGTCAGCACCCCCCCGACAGCAGGGTCTCGGAGCTGAGACACTAATGTTGTTGTAGGTGCTGTTTTGCTTTGGCACCTGAAGTGGGGGATGAAAGCCAGACTGGGGCAGAGGAGGAAGTGGAGGTGTGAGAGCTCCTCCTCCTGAAGTCTGTCCCAGTGAGGTGTTGGGAATGGGGTGGGAGGTGGGGGGAGGTTGTGTTAGGCATAATGAGCTTTAATGTGTTTATGAGTGGACAGGTGTGTGGCAGTAGCAGGACAGACACACTGCTCTGCATTAGCGGTAATGGGTGAGTTGATGTTGTTGTTCATGAAGAAGAGCCGAGTGTGTTTACTGTCCCGCTCAACTGTAAACACAAGCTTTAACACCTCCACTGTAACGCAGCGCCGCTAAATAGCTAATAACTCAGCCCTAATAATGTGATTAGTAAACAGAAACTTAAGATAATACAGATAATCCTTTATCTGATCAATAAGTGTGTGTTCACCAGTAAGAACAGCAGATCTGATTAGATCAGATGTAAATAATCCTACATACAATACAAAGTAACATGAATATGTTATTGTGAGAGAAGTAGATCAGATCTTGATCCAGTTTGAAGAACAAAGTTAGGTTCCAGATTTCTCCTGGACGCCCCAGACATTGTATGAATGTGTTCAGTTCCTTCAGCAGCAAATCTTGATTTAGCTTAATGAAGTACTGAGCAGTCAAAGCAGGTATTAGATGAGAACTGATAATAATACTGGGTTGTTTAGGAGAAGCTTGTAAAGAGTTAAATAAACACACTGACGTATGAAAAACACTACTTACTCTATTAATACTGATTAATATTTAATAATAAAGTGTAAAAGCACTACTTACTCTATTAATACTGATTAATATTTAATAATAAAGTGTAAAAGCTCTACTTACTCTATTAATACTGTTTAATATTTAATAATAAAGTGTAAAAGCACTACTTACTCTATTAACACTGATTAATATTTAATAATAAAGTGTAAAAGCACTACTTACTCTGTTAATACTGTTTAATATTTAATAATAAAGTGTAAAAGCTCTACTTACTCTATTAATACTGATTAATATTTAATAATAAAGTGTAAAAGCTCTACTTACTCTATTAATACTGATTAATATTTAATAATAGTGTAAAAGCACTACTTACTCTATTAATAATGATTAATATTTAATAATAACGTGTAAAAGCACTACTTACTCTATTAATAATGATTAATATTTAATAATAAAGTGTAAAAGCACTACTTACTCTATTAACACTGATTAATATTTAATAATAAAGTGTAAAAGCACTACTTACTCTGTTAATACTGTTTAATATTTAATAATAAAGTGTAAAAGCTCTACTTACTCTATTAATACTGATTAATATTTAATAATAAAGTGTAAAAGCTCTACTTACTCTATTAATACTGATTAATATTTAATAATAGTGTAAAAGCACTACTTACTCTATTAATAATGATTAATATTTAATAATAAAGTGTAAAAGCACTACTTACTCTATTAATAATGATTAATATTTAATAATAAAGTGTTCACTGAGTAAATAAAAGTTTCCTATGTAATAAGTTTCCTAAGTTTTAAATTTAATAATGTTCTCAAGTGACTAAATCCTGCTGTAGGCTGAGATGATCAGGGCTGCGAGATGGAGAGATTTAACTGGGTACAGACGTTTACCATCTTTTTATGGCCGTGTGGATCAGAGACGCTGGACAGGATGAGCAGTGGCATCTAATAAGAGCAGAAATCTCTGCACCACTCCTGCAACCTTGATGAAGCTTCTTATCTAAATTTCCTGTTCCATCTTAAATGACAGTAGAATGTAACTGAGGCACTATTTAGTGTGGAACAGGACATTCAGATAAGAAACCAACGCCAACCTCATAACAACTTTCATGAGGGAGCATATATATATATATATAAGCGAATGTAAATAGGTTTTATTAGAAGTAATTGTCTATTGGTCCATTTTTCATAAAACTGACATATGATGAAGAAAAATAACAATGGGCAAAAATTTATTTATCTATCTATATATCTATCTGTCTATATATATCACATTTCTATATATATAGTTCTATCTATACACTACCGCTCAAAAGTTTAGGATCACTTTAGAATTTCATTTCATGCCATTTTCATGCAATTCACAAACAATATTGTCCATTTCACAATGAATGTAAGTGTATCAGATGATTTTTAAAGAATAAAAATGTTTGTATTAAAGTCTATTTTTGTATAGAGGCTTATTTTACATATAAGCTTGTTATAAAAGTACCAAAAATCTTGTAACATTTGTTGGCACTATTCCCAATCTGTCACATTGATGAGTTTATGATTAATAACCAAAAAGCCCAAATTTTTTTCAAAATTCTGAATGTCACACCAAATGACATGATGTCACGCCATATCAGCTTTTTCTGGTTTGACTGAAAATTGTGAAAACATGGATTGTTAATCCCATGAATGCTTTATAAGTTCATATAAAACATTACTTTCTAAACAATATCACCACAGTTTCTGACATATTTTTCTATAATTTACATATATTTGACACATTTGACCAGAAAAAGGCCATGTCATGTCAACTACCCATTTATATATATATATATATATATATATATATATATATATATATATATATATATATATATATATATATATATATATACTACTGGTAAACAGTTTTAGAACTAGGGTTAAATATTGAAATGTATTATTATTTAACATGTAATACATAAAAATTCACATTTATATCAACTTTTTGAAAAATTTTAACTAACAAGTACAACATTAATAATATAAGACGCAATCCACTGACTGACATAAAACCTTCAAATCAAAAGCCAGTACATTGATAACAATATTTAAATTGACAGTTATTAGTAGAATATTGATTAATGATTTTAAGTATTTAATGTATAAAACAGGCACACCCAAGCAAATAGCAAAACCAGTATCTGGAAATACGCGCAGCACTGTGGATAATAACCACATCAGAACTTCCTCTTTAATAAAGGACCGATATGTGTGAATAACTGTGTGAGTCACAGATGATGTTTAAGACGAATGTGAAACAGAAACATCTGTAGTAGTAAGTAGTGATATCATTGCATAAGGTGCTTTCATAATATCATAAGTCACCATGATCTCACAGTTTTCACCCCTCAAACTAAATATGTAGTTATTATATATATATATATATGAGACATTTATTTTACTATTAGATCTGTAGTGAATTATTTAATACAACAAAATACTAAAACTGTGTCCAAATGATAAATACTGTATATATTGTATATAAGTGGCTGCCTGTCCAGAGTGTTTCCTTCTTTCCGCCCAATGAGACACATTAAAAATATATCATACAAAGAAAAAAAAATATCTCCAAAATAGTGACTTTACAGGAGACACAGAAACCTTCTTTACTTTCTATGCAAGTTCATGTAAAGAAGTTTTATAATAAGTGATTTTGGAGTATTTCTATTGGTCCATTTATCATAATACTTTGACAGGATATAAAAATTAGCTGTTGTGTTCAAATAATATAGAAAAATGAAAATCAACAAAAATGGATATACATGTTTTTCATTGGACAGCGACAATATATTAGCTAAATATTTTTAAATGTATAATTTTTTAATATGTAGTACATGCAAAGGTGCATTTCTTATAAACATTTAAAATGATTTTTACTGTTTATATCGTTGCTGTCCAAAAAGAAAGTATCTCGAAAGTAGTAACTTCACAAGAGAGGACAAAAACTGCCTTCAATGCAAGTCAATGGAACCAGAATTTTGGTCCATTCATCAAGAAATTGTCACACAATGTAATCAGCTGCTGTCATATTCAAACGATGTAGAAAAATGAAAATTGACAAAAATGGAGATACAGTTTTCATTGGACATCGACAATATAGTCACAATATATATTATGTCTTTATATATGTGGGCTAAATATATTTAAATGTATCATTTTTTACTGTGTTATACATAAAGAAAAACGAGTTTCTCCAAAATAGTAACTTTACAGGAGAGGCCAAAAACGTTCTTCACTTTCAATGTAAATCAATGGAACCAGAATTTTGGTCCATTCATCGAGAAATTGTCATATAATGTAAACAGCTGCTGACGTGTTCAATTGATGTAGAAAGATGAAAACTGACAAAAATGGAGATTTGTGTTTTTCATTGGACAGTGATGATATATAGCCAATATATCTGATGTCTTTATACATGGGGCTAAATATATTTAAATAAATGTATCATTTTTTACTGTGTTATACATAAAAGAAAAAACAGCATCTCCAAAACAGTAACTTTACAAGAGAGGCCAAAAACGTTCATCACTTTCAATGCAAGTCAATGGAACCAGATGTTTTTCAGAGCTATTTTGGAGCATTTCTATTGGTCCGTTCATCATAAAGTTCTCACACAATGTAAACAGCTGCTGTCGTGTTCAAACGGTGTGAAAAAATTAAAATTAACAAAAATTGATTTTTTTTTAAAAGAATTGTAACAGTGTAAAAACTGACACCTATCACATTTTCACTTTATTCACTAATCTTTACTCACTAACGCACTGATTACACAAACTGATCCACTGATTAGTAAAGCTCCTGGAGAAGTGGGGTCAGAAGGTCACAGACAGACCTTCCACAGACAGATCAGCAGTTTCTTTATTGTGCAACTCACGCAGGGAAGGAACTCGGAGCAGCTCTGCGGTGATAAGCAGTTCCTCACCTTGGCATCCTGACACTCGCATCGCCAGACGTTCTTAGAAAGAGGATATCGTGTTCTGCTGTGTCATCTGCTGCTGATGTGTGTGGGTTTGTCTGTGGTCGTGGGGTCCAGCGTTCATGTGACCTCCGCTGGGAACCACCGAGAGGAGCTCTGTATGATTCCCACCAGCTACACACTCGGCTGCCGTTTCCTGAGTTGGGCAACGGCGATAAGGAATGTTTGGAAATAACTGAATGCCAACGTGACCGTTTTCTACCTGACCACACACACGCCCACGCCCACGCACCCCTCCGCCCGTTCACATGCCCCCTCACATGCTGTACGTAGTACTCGTACATAAGCAGGCCGGGACACCAGCCGAGACACAACAACCTGCTATCTGAGCTCTGATTCACTGGACGCTATGGACGCCTTGCTGGTCCCCGCGCTGTCCCTGCTGGTCCCAGGAGTTTACATCCTGTGCTCTGTGTATCTGCTGCGGAACCCACAGGTTCTCCACAAGAGGAAACAGTTAGCGTTTCACAGCAGACACGTTTCCCACAGAGGAGGTGAGCGTCCACTTCTCTCTAGTCCGTCCTGCGGCTGAGGACGGATTTCTGCCCAGCTTCCGTCCACTGCTGGTCCACGGTTGTTTATTTGTTCTGCTCACGATGTTTTTCTGTTGGTCTTCAGGTGCTGGGGAGAAGATCGAAAACACCATTGAGGCGTTTACACAGTAAGTACGGCAGCACCGTCTCTCTCTACTCAAGACGAAGGTACTACTGGAAGAACCTACTAAGGGTTAAATCCTGCATATTAATAATAATTTTAATATTTCGCATAATATATTGGTTAATCATGTAAGAATTGAGCTACAAATGTTTATAAATTAGGTTTATTAGTGTTTATTAATCAGACAATACACAACTTCAGTGGAGCTCAACTCTGCTGAAGGTCTCTGAAACATCTGAACAAGTTCTGCTTTATAAACAAAGAGTTAAACTTCTTATTAACACTGTTTTTATTACTACTATAAATACTACTATACTACTAGTACAGCTAACTGTCAACCAGTACAAATATATACCCACCATTCACCACCTCAGATCTCCACTTACTGACCACTGTATCAGCTCCACTGACCATACAGGAGCTCCACTTACAGACTGTAGTTCATCTGATTCTCTCTATACTTTATTACTCTGTTCTTTAATGATCAGGACCCCCACAGGACCACCACAGAGCAGGTGATATGTGGGTGGTGGATCATTCTCAGGATCAGACACAGTGTTTAAACACTGTGTCCACTCACTGTCCACTCTATTAGACACTCCTACTACTTGCTGGTCCACCTTGTAGATGTAAAGTCAGAGACAGTAGCTCATCTGCTGCTGCACAGTTTGTGTTCCTCTAGTTCTTCATCAGTGGACACAGGACGCCGCCCACAGGACACTGCTGTCTGGATAGTTTTGGTTGGTGGACGATTCTCAGTCCAGCAGTGACACTGAGAAGGTGTTTAAACACTCCAGGGGCAGCACTGTTGTGTCTGATCCACTCACACCAGCACAACGACCCACCTCCCTAATAGTATCTGCTCTGTGGTGGTCCTGTGGGGGTCCTGATCATTAAAGAACAGAGTAATAAAGTATACAGAGAATCAGATGAACTACAGTCTGTAGGTGGAGGTCCTGTATGGTCAGCTGATACAGTGGACAGTGAGTGGAGAATCATGAAGTGGCCGGTCGGTGTATATATATATATATATATGGTTTAAACAATAGGAAGTAATTGTATGTATAAACAAACAGCACTCTGTTCGTCCTTCAGTGCAGTGGACGCAGGAACTGAGATGCTGGAGCTGGACTGTCACTTGACTCAGGACGGCTATGTGGTCGTGTCACATGACAAGAACCTCGAGAGACAGACGGGATGCAGTACCGACATCTCTTCCCTGAAGTACCGGGTGTGTATGAGAAGTGTTCTTCTCTCTGAACCTTCAAACCTGAACTGACCACAGTGATGCTGACGGCCAGTGCGTACGTCTCTGTTTCAGGATCTGCCTCTTTATAAGGAGAAGCTCGAGGTCACATTCTACGTCGGTAAGTTCACACCGCTCAGACCCTAATACGATGTTGTTTAACCCTGTAAAGCCTGAATCATGAAACAATTGCCCGGACGTTCTAATTCTAGTTTATTAGACCTTCAATAATTAATAATAATAATAAAATAATAATAATAATTTTTTTTTAAATTAATTTGTCATAGCTAATATGTTATTACTGATGAAAACTGTCTGTAAAACGTTTTGAGCTGCCACTGATATGAAAAGTGCTCTATAAATAAAGATTATTATTATTATTATTATTATTATTATAATTATTATTATTATTATTATTTTTGAAGAGGGGGAGGGTTCACCCGGAGAGGCGGAGTTTGTTAGCAGTGAAGAGTGGGAGGGGTAGCCCAGAGAGGCGGAGTCTTTCAAAAGTAAAAAGTGGGAGGGGTCATCCAGAGAGGCGGAGTCTTTCAAAAGTAAAGAGTGGGAGGGGTCATCCAGAGAGGCAGAGTCTTTCAAAAGTAAAGAGTGGGAGGGGTCATCCAGAGAGGCAGAGTCTTTCAAAAGTAAAGAGTGGGAGGGGTCATCCAGAGAGGCAGAGTCTTTCAGAAGTAAAGAGGGAGAGGGTTCAGCCAGAGAGGCGGAGTCTATTAGAAGTAGTCTTTCAGAAGTAAAGAGGGGGAGGGGTCATCCAGAGAGGCGGAGTCTATTAGAAGTAGTCTTTCATAAGTAAAGAGGGGGAGGGGTCACTCAGAGAGGCGGAGTCTATTAGAAGTAGTCTTTCAGAAGTAAAGAGGGGGAGGGGTCATCCAGAGAGGCGGAGTCTATTAGAAGTAGTCTTTCAGAAGTAAAGAGGGGGAGGGGTCATCCAGAGAGGCGGAGTCTTTCAAAAGTAAAAAGTGGGAGGGGTCACCCAGAGAGGCGGAGTCTATTAGAAGTAGTCTTTCAGAAGTAAAGAGGGGGAGGGGTCACCCAGAGAGGCGGAGTCTATTAGAAGTAGTCATTCAGAAGTAAAGAGGGGGAGGGGTCACCCAGAGAGGCGGAGTCTATTAGAAGTAGTCTTTCAGAAGTAAAGAGGGGGAGGGGTCACCCAGAGAGGCGGAGTCTTTCAAAAGTAAAAAGTGGGAGGGGTCACCCAGAGAGGCGGAGTCTATTAGAAGTAGTCTTTCAGAAGTAAAGAGGGGGAGGGGTCACCCAGAGAGGCGGAGTCTATTAGAAGTAGTCTTTCAGAAGTAAAGAGGGAGAGGGGTCACCCAGAGAGGCGGAGTCTATTAGAAGTAGTCTTTCAGAAGTAAAGAGGGGGAGGGGGGGCAGAGTCTGTCTTTTGTTAATCCTTTCCAATGTTTTGGAAACGTGTGCCATCAAATTCGTGTGCAATCTAAATCTCAGTTTATTGAGACACTCTTTTCTCCTGGTAGAAGACCACCTGGCTGGTGGTCCTCAAGCCGTAAACTGTAATTATTTGATGGTATGAAGCTGCTGGTAGTTTGAGACCCCAGAAGTAGTCATTGCTAGTGCTGACCAGTGACAGGCAGTGAAAGTCCTCCAAAATCTCCAACAGGGCACTACAGCACAGGACAGGACCGCAAACTGCCTCTGCTGGAGGACGTCTTTCAGAAGTTCCCTGACATGCCCATCAACATCGAGGTGAAAGAAAACCATGACGTGCTGATAGAAAAGGTATTAACTGTATCATCTCTTACTGATCTGCCCGTACGACTGTAATCAGCTGGAACAGTGATGAGAACACGGCTGGCTTCGCTCTGCAGGTCTCCTCACTGGTGAAGAAGTACAACAGAGAGAGCATCACCGTCTGGGCCACTGAGGACTCAGACATCATGACAAAGTGCAGGAAACAGGTACAGCATAACAATCCTGATCTAGCGTGTGTGTATATATATATATACACAAATCACTTTTCCATACGTCAGTGTGTTTATTTAACCCTTTCCAAGCTTCTCCTAAACAACCCAGTATTATTATCAGTTCTCATCTAATACCTGCTTTGACTGCTCAGTACTTCATTAAGATAAATCAAGATTTGCTGCTGAAGGAACTGAACACATTTATACAATGTCTGGGGCGTCCAGGAGAAATCTGGAACCTAACTTTGTTCTTCAAACTGGATCAAGATCTGATCTACTTCTCTCACAATAACATATTCATGTTACTTTGTATGTCAGTAAAGCAGCCGCCAGATATTCCTGATTTGTAACCATGCTGAGGGCTAAACATGATCAGTCTTACATTGTGGCCTTGGCAAGGCCTGTAACCCTTACTGCCCCAGGGGGCACCGTCCAGCTGTCCCTAGTCTGGACATTGCACGCCATTAAGTTAACTAGTTTCTGATGTAAATTGAAACAGTGAGATTTACCTCAAAGTATAACTGCAGCTCACTTTTCTTGGACAGGGCCCTTCTATGCCCTACAGCTTCACCATGAGACGAGGCCTCCTCCTCCTGGTGCTGTTCTACACTGGCCTTCTGCCCTTCGTGCCTCTGGGAGAGAGTCTCCTGCAGTTCTACCTGCCCAGCGTGATCAACAGGTCAGTGGCTTCACTCTCTAAAGACCAGAGGAGGAGGAGTCGGTACCCAAATATACATATCCTTCAGTTTCCAGCCATGTTAGTGATAAATCAAATTCTGTCCAGCCCAGTGATCTTGGTGAGCTTCTTTAGTTCTTCACTGGAGCTATGAAGATACAGTATAGCGAACACTTAATGGGTGGTAACCAGCTAGCATCCCAGTACTCTCACCAGTGAGATTTACCAGTTTAAAGATTTTATTTGCTGTGAAAGCACGTCCAGGAAATCCAGGACATTCGGGTCACTGCTTTCGGTTTCTGCTTTTCTTTAAACTCACATTACACCAAATATTGATGAGATAAACTAAACCAGCTGATACCTGAATCTTACATTATTATTAATATTTACATTATTAATTAAGAACACTTTTATATTTATATACCATGTCCTTAAATTATGTTGTTCTCAAAATACTGTAATCTGTACATAAAGTATAGGTTTAAGGTTTTGGTGTCTAGTTTACAGCATTTCAATGTGTGCTATTGCAGTTACTATTATAATAAGTATAATAATTACTATCACAGGGTTCACTTAATAGTATAATATATTTAGTAGTATAATATATTTAATATACTAAATAGTACAATATACTAAATAGTATAACATATTTAATATATGTAATAGTATAATATACTTAATAGTATAATATATTTAATATACTAATTAGTACAATATACTTCATAGTATAATATATTTAATATACTAAACAGTACAATATACTTAATAGTATAACATAGTTAATATATACAATAGTATAATATACTTAATAGTGTAACATTTAATATATGTAATAGTATAATATACTTAATAGTATAATATATTTAATATACTAAATAGTTCAATATACTTCATAGTATAATATATTTAATATACTAAACAGTATAATATACTTAATAGTATAATATATTTAATATACTAAATAGTACAATATACTTCATAGTATAATATATTTAATATACTAAACAGTACAATGTACTTAATAGTATAACATAGTTAATATATACAATAGTATAATATACTTAATAGTATAATATATTTAATACACTAAATAGTACAATATACTTCATAGTATAATATATTTAATATACTAAACAGTACAATATACTTAATAGTATAACATAGTTAATACATACAATAGTATAATATAATTAATAGTATAATATATTTAATATACTAAACAGTACAATATACTTAGTAGTATAACATAATCAAATATATGTAGTAGTATAATATACTTCATAGTATAATATATTATACAATGTATATTCACATAAATACATACCCAAACTAAACTTCTGCTGTGATGTTGAACCATGTTTGCTCTTACAGGACCTACATTCCAGAAGAGTCCTATCTGAAGAACAGATTCGTGGTCTTCCTCATCCAGAAGTAAGTCCAACTAATTCCATTAATTTTGAATATTAATTCTGAAAACCTGCACACATTTACATGTGAAGTGAGTTTTGTTGAGTTTAGAGTGTTTTTAAAAATGTTACTATATTGATGTACAGGCCCTTAAACTAAACTGATGGTTATTTCTTTAAACTCTAACACTGCCTGGAAGAAACATTCCCAAATCTATTTAAGGAGGAGGTCTAGTTAGGAACACCATATGGAAAACCTATGGAAAAATGTGTTCTCTCAAACATGTGATCATTCTACTATTTTGGTTAAATTTTATTTAATAAAGTTTAAACAATGCTTTATATGATAGTTATAAATGAAACTAATGTCTGATAGCACTGTCAGCGCTCATAAGGGTCCAACAGCTACACCGTTTATAACAATTGACATAAACCTGCATAAACATTCCGCTGCTGTTAGAACTAATTCAGGTGACTTTATTTTAATGTAAGTCAATGGAACCAGACTTCTGACATATTCAATACATAAATAAATATAATAAATAAATAAAAACTGAGATATAAGATTTATAAATTTATACAGGCTTATTCCAGCAGTCAGTTAATACCTACTGAGGTGAAACGTATGGAGAGGAATTTTAAAGATATGTGGTCACAGGGGGTCCTGGGGAGGCGGGTGGTCAGGGACCCCCTAATAAACTTATTATAACATTACGCTGTCTGAAAGAGGACAAACAGACCCTCCTTCACAAATTCACTGTTTGGCTGCTTCGCCCACAGCCAGCTTCGGTCTCTGGTAGTCTTCACTAACTGGAGCTGCTGCACAGTTCTGCCTCCGGGTGGCGCTGCAGCAGAGCTGGTTCACCCAGTTGGTGCTGCATAGCCCAGCAACCGTAACTACACCTGGTACATGTCTGAAAATCTGTCTGGCATCTGTGCCATTATGGTGAGAGAGAGGGCCGGTCAAAGCCGGAGCAGCCAGCCAACATGGGACCCCCGATCACTAGAGGGGGATTCCTTAAAGAAAACAATCACTCTGTTAAAACATTTTCACCTCACTGGACCTCCTTAAACGAGACGCTGGAGACCATAACAGACAATCATGAACACACAGTGCCCCTTAGTCATGTGACCATTCAGTTTAGGACACTATCATGTTGATGCAGTGCACACATCACTGTGTCCCCCCTGTAGCCCCTATGTAGGTGGTCTTTTCAGTGTTTTTTCCTGATTCTTCGTTCTAGACTGACCATGAGGAAGTCTCTGTTTGACCACCTGGCGAAGCGCGGGATGCAGGTATGGCCTCCGCATCACTTTCCTCTGTAATCTGGATTAAATCTGGATGAAATATGAAAACATATGAACACATTTCAGCTCTGTAATCCAATCTCTCAAAGCAAATCCAATCAGACCGCTTCCGTCTTTTCCTTCTCACCACTCCTCTTTCATCCCCGTTTCCCATTTTCCTTTCATTTATTCTTTTTATTTTTAGTTATTTATTAATAGTTTTAGCTTAAATTAGATTTCTATTCTTGGATTCAACTGTTATGATGTTCTTAATTGTCTATAATCAATATTCTGTGTATTAACTCAGCTGCATTGTGAATGAGGGTCTCCCTCAATGTACTCCGAGCTTAATTAAAGGTTGATTGATTGATTGATAGGTTGATTGGTTTCCTTTAGGTGCAGCTGTTCGTGTGTAATGAGGAGAATGACATGGACGCTGCGTTCTCAGTTGGAGCTACAGGAGTGATGAGCGACTACCCCACCGTGCTGTCTGATTACCTGCGCAAGCACCCCGTCCCTCCCTCCGCTTAACACCTCCCTGTACGCCGCGCTCCTCCTTCTCACCCTTCTGGAAAATTCCTTTAAGCATAAATATCTCATAAACGATGACGAGTCAGTTTCATTAGTTTTAATAAGTTTGTGTGGGTGAAGGCGCGTCTCATCAGATCATCGCTGTGTTTAAAAGTTTGGAATCACATTTTAATAACATTGTACATAGTGGTGATCATACGTGGTGATTAAGTCTGACTGTATACAGACACTTACGTTACAATATTTATTATTTATTATTAAAACTTCTGTATTTATTAACTTAAATACAATCTGACCATATAGGAGCTCCACTTACAGACTGTAGTTCATCTGATTCTCTGTATACTTTATTACTCTGTTCTTTAATGGTGCTGTAACACTGACGTGGTGCTGGTGTGAGTGGATCAGACACAGCAGTGCTGCTGCTACAAGGTTTAAACACCTCCTCAGTGTCACTGCTGGACTGAGAATCGTCCACCAACCAAAACTATCCAGACAGCAGTGTCCTGTGGGCGGCGTCCTGTGTCCACTGATGAAGGACTAGAGGAACACGAACTGTGCAGCAGCAGATGAGCTACTGTCTCTGACTTTACATCTACAAGGTGGACCAGCAAGTAGTAGGAGTGTCCAACAGAGTGGACACTGCTGTGTCTGATCCACTCACACCAGCACAACACACCACAGGTGTTTATTACAGTGATTTTAGATGTTGTAGTATGTAAAGTGATTCCAAACTTTTACATAGCAGAACCAAAAAAGGTCGAAATGGGATGGCCTGAGGGTCCGTGAGGTCACACCACCTCCAGGGGGTCTCGGTCTCTTTTTGAGATCGCTATGCTAACAGAGTCTGGGAGGCGGGCAGCCAGCCGCTCCTTAAACACACTCAGGAAGCCCCTCTCGCTGTTGCTGTGGTCACTCAGGATCACACTTGTTCCCTTGGCAACCGCATCCAGGACCTCATGATGGGACATCTCACCTGAGAACGGGGGCAACAAGACCAGCGTTTAGAATAACGGACACATCTTTAAATTATTTAATATATTTTTATTAAACACTTTGTATTTATTCTAAATGACTTTAATAAATATTCAGTTAGAAACTAATCAAAGGTTTGCTTCTTGATAGGCTTCTTGTTAGTGATGTCACAAAACCAGCTCATTCACACAGGCAAGTCACATTATTATGACCACTTCCTTCAACTTTATGAAGGGAGTCTTGTGTTCTGGTCTGGGGAACGTTTTCATGGCATTCTTAGTCTGGACCCACTCATCCATGTGGAAGAAACTCCCAACAGATCTGGGTCTGAATCCATCCTTGCAGATCACATACTCCATACATGTTGATGGTCTTCTCTGGGGTGGATGGGATCTTCCAGCACGACAATGAGACACTTCACACAGCTAGAAATGTCCCACACTGGTTGGAAGAGCTGACCAAGACCTCCAAGTACTACCCTGGACCCCTAATTCCCCAGACTTGAACCAAACTGAGCATCTGTGGGACCACCTGGATGGTGATGTTGGCTCTATGGATCCTCCTCCACGCTCCCTCCAGCAGCTGTGGGATGCTCTGCAGTCAGCATGATACCTCCAGATACCTGTGACCACCTACCAGAACCTTACTGAGTCTCCCAGTCCGTCTAGCTGCTTTCCTTGCTGCACACGGTGGTCATTCTGGATATTAGCTGGTCATAAAAATGTGACTCCACTGTGTACATGTCCACCTATTTAGCCTCACCCACTTATACTGAAGTGTTTTAGTCTGGACTGTTTCCCAAACAGGTACCATGGAGGGCCTATCATAATGAAGCTCATATATATATATATATATGCCTTAAAGGTACAGTAACAAAACTAGTCTGTTTAAAGGTGCTATAGAAGCATTTATTCAGTTTTTAAGTTGTTTCCGATGCTCTAAATAGAAGGTATGTGTGACTTTGGTCAGCAAGATTGTGTTTTACATAATTTATTATTTGGTCCCAGAATAAAACACAGTTCCCTTTTTTGTTAGCCTCATGAATATTTAGATGAGTTCTGCACTGATTGGCTGGTTTACACTGAGACACCATTAAAACATGCAAATGTCTCAAGTGGAAAACAGTGGAAACATATAAACACAGGAGAAATGATAAAATTACAGATATAGAAACTGATTTGAGCCTTTTATAAACTGATACCTGTGATGTAGAGGTCTGCTTTCACTCCCTGCAGGACAGAAGCTCCTGAACCAGCACAAACAGCCGCCGCCTTCACAGCAGAGTCTTAAGAAACACAGACAGTTTCAATAAATATTACTGACATAACCAATCCTGTTCTCACTCTGTACTGTAGACAACAAACACCACAGCTCAGGACTTTCTGATGAAGAATCCCTGCTGAACATGAAAGGACCAAGTCAGATTTGCACCATTAAAGGAGCGATATGTAAAATGATGTAATCAATCAATTAAGACTTTTAGCCTAAAACAATCAGCTTAATTAATACAGTATCACAGAGGTAATACAGTGTTAACGCTGGGTCAAAGACGTCTGTGTATCATGTTAGAGATTTCTTCTGAAACTGGCATGCTAACAAGCTAGCTCCTGTCCTGTGTCATAATACCACTTTAGCATAGAGCATGGAACCTTCAGAAGAAATCTCTTCAACACGATACATAGACATCTGTGACCCACCGTCCTCTGTAACACTATTAATTGAGCTGATTATTTTTAAGTTTATGTATCATCTCCAACGTGAGTGGATTACGATCAAACATGCCCACCTTCAGCTAGTAAACACATTCTAAAAGCAAAGAAAACAAATGACAAAAATAGAAGAACGAGAGTTAGCATTGGATCTGCTTTCCACCACTGGAGATGCTTCTGGAGAGTAATGGGATGGTGTTTGATGCTGAACTCAGTGTTTTTCTAGACTGGTAAGGAGTGAAGACAGAGCAGGAGGAACTGTGTGTAGTATGAATTTGACCGATTATGTCATCTTACATATCGCTCCTTTAAAGTCTCCAATAGGTACTTTTACAGCAGTATTAACCACGGCAGACATCCAGTTCATTCCACACACACACACACACACACACACACACACACAATGTACTGCATCAGTCTGGACTATTGCCAAGTAATTAAAACTATCAAAACCCACCACTTACCTATAGTTTTCTGCTCTCCCAGAGCCAGCCTGAGGTGAGGCAGGCCCAGGTGCGTCTTCATTCTCTGGACCGCAACCGCCACAGACAGGGGCTCGTCCAAAACAACATGTCGCCCTTGACCACAGCCCAGCATAGGGACCTACAGATACAAACTCAGTTAGATACAGTTCACTGAGATATACACACAAGAAACATAGATCTTCATTATACACTAAACCTTTAGAATATCCATAAATACACAGTGGTGTAGTGGTCAGTACGGTGGTGTAATGGTTAGTATAGTGGTGTAGTGGTCAGTATGGTGGTGTAGTGGTTAGTATGGTGGTGTAGTGGTTAGTACGGTGGTGTAGTGGTTAGTACGGTGGTGTAGTGGTCAGTACGGTGGTGTAGTGGTCAGTACGGTGGTGTAGTGGTCAGTACGGTGGTGTAGTGGTCAGTACGGTGGTGTAGTGGTCAGTATGGTGGTGTAGTGGTTAGTATGGTGGTGTAGTGGTTAGTATGGTGGTGTAGTGGTTAGTATGGTGGTGTAGTGGTTAGTACGGTGGTGTAGTGGTTAGTATGGTGGTGTAGTGGTCAGTATGGTGGTGTAGTGGTTAGTACGGTGGTGTAGTGGTTAGTATGGTGGTGTAGTGGTTAGTACGGTGGTGTAGTGGTTAGTAAGGTGGTGTAGTGGTTAGTACGGTGGTGTAGTGGTTAGTACGGTGGTGTAGTGGTTAGTACGGTGGTGTAGTGGTTAGTACGGTGGTGTAGTGGTTAGTACGGTGGTGTAGTGGTTAGTACGGTGGTGTAGTGGTTAGTATGGTAGTGTAGTGGTTAGTATGGTAGTGTAGTGGTTAGTATGGTGGTGTAGTGGTTAGTATGGTAGTGTAGTGGTTAGTATGGTGGTGTAGTGGTTAGTACGGTGGTGTAGTGGTTAGTATGGTGGTGTAGTGGTTAGTACGGTGGTGTAGTGGTTAGTAAGGTGGTGTAGTGGTTAGTACGGTGGTGTAGTGGTCAGTATGGTGGTGTAGTAGTTAGTATGGTGGTGTAGTGGTTAGTACGGTGGTGTAGTGGTTAGTACGGTGGTGTAGTGGTTAGTATGGTAGTGTAGTGGTTAGTATGGTGGTGTAGTGGTTAGTATGGTGGTTAGTATGGTGGTGTAGTGGTTAGTATGATTATTCTGGCCAGAATTTGCTTTAAAACTGCTGCTGTTAACAAAATCCACGTGAAAGGTTTTCTTTTTCTGACTCAACGTTTCTCAGAGCCCAAACGCCTGAACAGTCGTAGTGTATTAAATACACAGCTGAGCTGCTTTACCTGCTGAACCTGCGTGATGCTGAGCGACTGGCTGGCGCTGGAGTTTTCCAACACTGTCTGAACAACAGGGGTCAGTGCTGAGCTGGGACAGGTCAGGATCACTTGCTGGCCCCCTTCTTCGTTTCTGGTAACGAGCAGGAACGTGTGGGTGAGGAGATTAAACAGGACAACGTCCGACAACAGGAGAGTGTCTGACCTACTGCATCACAGTCAGTTCATACCAGCACAACCTGCACCAACAGCATCTCCATCTGGAGGATCTCAGCCTACATAACCAAACACTGACCAACCCAAACACATGATCATCACTTTCTAATAACCTGCTGCTCACTCAGATCCATCATGATGGATGGATGGATGGACAGATATATATATATATATATATATATACACACACACACACACACACACACACACACACAAGTGAACAGACACACTAGGGGGCAGTGAAACACTCACATATATATACACACACACACACACACACACACACACACACACACACACTAGAGAGCAGTAAAACACACACATACACTAGTCTTCATAGACCAGGCAAACTGTTACAGGACTAAACTGAATTGGCATATATGTTACATCAATACATGTGTAAAATAATAATAATAATAATAATAATAATAATAATAATAATAATAATAACCACATACCTCAGGATAGAGTACTGAAACGCTTCACCGCTTTCCGTCTCCTTCAGCAGCTTCAAGATATTGTCGAGCTCCTCTTGGCTCCTGGCATTGAACTCCAGTCGGTTCCTCTGGGGGGCGCTACAGAGAGCTTGGCTTAATACTGACACTCGTCCACTACCTAAAGACAAAAAGGACAAATACAGAAAAAAAGAAAAAGAAAGGTATATGACTGTTTGCCAGAGAACAACAGCACAAATCAGAAAAGCTGGTGATTTGTATTTGATTGCACTGGCCGATAAATCATAATATCATGAATTAAATTATCATAATATTTGATAATATTGTTTATTAGCACAAGGTTAGTCTCTAAACATTTTTAAATGCTGCAAAAATGAACAGCAACGTTAGAATGTGGTAAATGCTTTACTGTCCCAACCTTTTAACATGTTGCAAGATTTAAAATTAAAGTGTTTATTTCAGGAAAAATAAATTAATTCCAGTAAAGCATCTAAATAGAGATCGCCCGATATGTTTTCTCAATAGCTGATGCCGATGTTTGGAGCTCAGGCTCAGACGATGGCCGATATGCTGCCAATTTTTAGAAGAGAGGTCTACGGCCGGGACTAGAAACACATAACCACGATATTAAAAACGGCATCGTTCGCTATAAATTATTCATTTTCACTTATTTGTCCTAACAGTTCCAGAAGTTTCGGCTTGGGGTTCCACCTGACTTTAAATCAGCGCTACCAAACACTAATATTGGCCGATGCCGATATACTAAAAGATGGCAAATATTGGCCCGATATATCAGCCGAGCGATATATTAGCCGAGCGATATATCAGCCGATCTCTACATCTAAACATAAATTATGAATCAGATTTAATTTTTATTTAATCGTCCCAACTTTTTCTGGTTTGAGGTTGCAATATGAAAAACGATGACCGACCTAGTCCTCCAATCAGCCAGTCGTTAAGACCGTCTTTGGCGCTGTCCCACGACGTATGTGGTGAGAAAACCGCGATCCCGCCCTCCACGGCTCTGACAGCCAGACGCTGCTTCCAGTCTTTCTGAACGAGACGCTTGAACGGCCGAAACAGAGGCGGGTGGTATGAGATGATGAGGTCGCACTGCATCGCCTCAGCCTCGTCCATAACGGCCGACGTGAGATCGTTAGTGAGCAGGACCGCTTTGATAGGACGTGGTTTACTGGGTTCCACCAGCAGTCCAACGTTATCCCACGACTCAGCCAGCGAGAGTGGAGCGAGCTGCTCGAGAACTTCCAGAACCGCCTTTAACTCCATGGAAACAGCAGCCCGGGAAAGCCAGCGAGATGCCTTCAGACAGTGACGGGGAGAGGAAGGGGCTGAGGATGGACGAGAGAGAAAAGCAGCGGGGTGGGTGCAGAACGTGGGACAGGAGCCTGTTGTGAAGCTGGTTCTCGGGGAGCGCGGAGACAGACGGCAGCTCAGTTTGAAGAGTCTTCCAGATACGATCCTACATCCAGAAAACATGGATAGACACTCCCTGCTGTAAAACAATAAAAAGTATTAATTTCAACACGACCTTCACCTACCTGTGTACAGGTAAACCGTAACACTACCTTCACCTACCTGTGTACAGGTAAACTGTAACACTACCTTCACCTACATGTGTACAGGTAAACTGTAACACTACCTTCACCTACATGTGTACAGGTAAACTGTAACACTACCTTCACCTACCTGTGTACAGGTAAACTGTAACACTACCTTCACCTACCTGTGTACAGGTAAACTGTAACACTACCTTCACCTACATGTGTACAGGTAAACTGCAACACTACCTTCACCTACCTGTGTACAGGTAAACTGTAACACTACCTTCACCTACCTGTGTACAGGTAAACTGTAACACTACCTTCACCTACATGTGTACAGGTAAACAGTAAGGCTGCCTTCACCTACCTGTGTACAGGTAGACTGTAACATTACTTGTAACACGGGCCTTAAGCTCTATTTATGGTGGAGGGATACAAGCAGGATGCAGTGAGGTTTAAATAGTCCCCAAAGAAAGCATGTTATGATCAGAGCTTCCCACCAACATTCATATAAACTCTGTAGGTTCACTGGTGGGTTTGATAGTAATTTAATTTTGTATATTTGTAAATATATCTGTATATTCCCACTAAATGAATTATTCAGCAATTTTGAAAAACTGGTGAAATCCCCCTTTCATATCATTTACATTCTGCAGCAAGCTAGAATGAGACTTAAAGTCCGCAGAACCTTCTCGAAGCAGCTGCTGAACATTTCTATCGTTAAATTAAATGTTTAGGGTTATTTGTTGGACTGACCGGCGCTGAAACACCTGTAAACACACCACAGCAGAGCTTAGTTAGCATAGTTAGCATTTATTAGCACTCGTTAGCCATCTTCCCAGCCTTTCTATGGCGATTCGTGCTAGCCTAGCTTTCCCAACTCAACATCACCGTTCCACCTTAAATAGTCCGGCTGCTACAATCAGGCTCCTGCAGCGCTCCAGAACTAAAACCGCCGCATTTAAGGTGGACTGGTGAATTCGAATAAGAAGCTAGCGAGCAGGAGCTAAAATCAGCTTCGCCTCAAAATATGTGCTCAGTGCGGAGTTACTGTCTCATTATTAGCGACTTAAAACTTATAAACCCGTCTTATCTGACTAAAATAAAGTACTAACTTTAAAAACCTTTCACTTTAAAACTGTTTAAAAATACCACAGAACGTAAACTCACGGGCTGTCGCCGCAGCGTGGTGGGCGGGGCCTTCCAACAACGCGAGATGTGATTGGATGAAGCACATGGCGTCATTCCATGCGTCTTTTTATGCTTCTGACAGCTGGAGTTTTTGAAGTCACTTAAAGGGAAAGTCCACTGATTTTTAAAAAATTCTTTATAATTAAGTGATTATGATGTAATCAGAGTAATTCAGGGTGTTTTGGTTTGAAACGTTTCGTTCTAGAGAAACTTACTGAGTTAGAACTGCTCACAGTGGTGGTGAATGGAACCAGACGTCCACCTCTAACATCTCCCTCACAGAAAGTTATTACAGTAGATGGTAGGGATGTGCCATATCGTATCATACACAATAATATCGGCAACATTTTGGAATATCATAAACAATATTATACACTGAAATATCGTGCCATATCACCCATCTCTAATTATCACATCAGGTACTACTTTTACTGTTTTTAGAAAAAGAAAAACTCACACTTTTCTCATTTCCCATTATATATCTACTAGAAACAGATTTTATCTCCAGTATCATTCACTTTACTTCAGTTCTGGATATATGGAGATATTTGGAGTGCATTATTTAGTATCATGACATTCTGGATCATTGACTTCTGTTACAATCTGATGAAAATTCTTGTATTTTTTAATATCTCAGTTAGAGGAGGGCCATATCATATCGTATGCAATAATACAATTTAATTTTCATTTTGTTGCAGTAGTGTGTTCTTGATTTGTTTTTTAAATTAAAAGTTTTGTCATATCACAGAGAGTATCGTTATCACAAAAATAAAATATGAAATATTGTGATATTATTGTAGGGCCATATCGCCCACCCCTAGTAGATGGTTATGAATACACTGTCTGATGTCTGAGATGCTGTTTATGATCAGTATATTTTAATCCATTCACGGTGGTGGATACATATGGTGTGTTGTGAGGCAAAGTAGTCCCCTAAGAAACTGAACATTTCAGATTTTTCACTGTTTTTCACTAGTTTAGAGAAGATCTCAGTCTTAAACTCCATTCATAGTGGAGGGATACATGCAGGGCGCTGTGAGGTTCAAATAGTCCCCAAAGAAAACCTAGTATTTTCAGATCTTCGACATTTTACCATCAACATCCAGATAAACTCAGAAGACACGTGTAGCTTCACTGGTGGGTTTCATAGTAAATACAATGTGTATACTGGTGTTGTAGACATGGAATGGGGTTTGAATGGGGTTGTAGATTAAATTAGTGCATTTACAGCAGAAATAGCCACTTTTACTGCACCGACCTTACAGAGTCACTCAGAGTCACCGTGTCTGGCGTGAACGATACAGTGATGTCAACATTAAACCATACATGCACATAAAAGTGCTCACGAGCCCCAGTTGCTACTTGATCTCTGGTTATTAGTTCTGGGGATTAGCGATCCACAGCAGGAGATCCATATCCGCCATGGATACAGGATTCCGGGGAATCCATCAAATCCTGACTCAGAGAAACAGCAGACAGGCCAAATCTGATTACCGGAAAGGGTTACTACCCCCCCAGCAGTGACACACGCCACACACACCGGTCAAAAACACTGGGTCATAAGAGAGAGAGAGAGAGAGAGAGAGGGAGAGAGGGAGAGAGAGAGAGAGAGAGAGAGATGGAGAGAGAGAGAGAGAGAGAGAGAGAGAGATGGAGAGAGAGAGAAGAGAGAAAGAGAGAGAGAGAGAGAGGGAGAGAGAGAGAGAGAGAGAGAGAGAGAGAGAGAAGAGAAAAAGAGAGAGAGATGGAGAGAGAGAGAGAAGAGAGAAAGAGAGATGGAGAGAGAGAGAGAAGAGAGAAAGAGAGAGAGATGGAGAGAGAGATGGAGAGAGAGAGAGAAGAGAGAAAGAGAGAGAGAGGGAGAGAGAGAGAGAGAGAGAGAGAGAGAGAGAGAGAGAGAGAGAGAGGGGGAGAAAGAGAGAGAGAGGGAGAGAGAGAGAGAGAAGAGAGAAAGAGAGAGAGAGGGAGAGAGAGAGAGAGAGAGAGAGAGAGAGAGAAGAGAGAAAGAGAGAGAGAGGGAGAGAGAGAGAGAGAGAGAGAGAGAGAGAGAGAGAGAGAGAGAGAGAGAGGGAGAAGGGGAGATTAATTTGGATTAATGAGACGTACAGAGGCCAGAAATGTTCTAGATGGTGGACAGATGAGAAGCAAATCAATGGCAGAGGCCATTATATTACACTCTCTCTCTCTCCTCCCCGTCTCTCTTTCCTCTCTCTCTCTCTCTCTCTCTCTCTCTCTTTCCTCTCTCTCTCTCCCCTGTCTCTCTTTCCTCTCTCTCTCTCTCTCTCTCTCTCTCTCTCTCTTTCTCTTTCCTCTCTCTCTCTCCCCCGTCTCTCTTTCCTCTCTCTCTCTCTCTCTCTCTCTCTTTCCTCTCTCTCTCTCCCCTGTCTCTCTTTCCTCTCTCTCTCTCTCTCTCTCTCTCTCTCTCTCTTTCTCTTTCCTCTCTCTCTCTCCCCCGTCTCTCTTTCCTCTCTCTCTCTCTCTCTCTCTCTCTCTTTCTCTTTCCTCTCTCTCTCCCCGTCTCTCTCTCTCTCTCCCCCTCTCTCTCTCTCTTTCTTTCTCTCTTTCTCTTTCTCTCTCTCTCCCCTCTCTCTCTCTTTCTTTCTCTCTCGCTCTCTCTCCCCTTTTTCTCTCTCTCTCTCCCCCTCTCTCTTTCCTTTCTCTCTCTATCCCCGTCTCTCTCTCTTTCTCTCTCTCTTTCTCTCTCTCTTTCTCTTTCTCTCTCTCTCTCCCCCTCTCTCTCCCTCTTTCTCTCTCTCTCGCTCTCTCTCTCCCCTTTTTTCCTCTCTCTCTCTCTCTCTCTCTCTCTCTCTCTCTCTCTCTCTCTCTCTCTCTCTCCTGGTTTCTCTTATTTGCCCCCCTTGTTTTAATATTATAATATTCATTTTCATTAAGCCACTAACCTTGGAGGCACAAATCCTAATCGCATCACAATGTCATCTGATATTTGATGGTTGGCATCATTTTCCTTCTCTGTCTGATCACCTGGTTTACTGTCTGCCACAGTGTGGCTGCTGCTGTCTAGACTACAGTCTTAGACGGATGTAAACACAGACGGTCCAATCTGCATAGACACGGTTTTGAACGTGATGTCATGATGCAGTTCACAAGCGTTCTGAGTTTCATTATCGAGTCTCGTACTGCGAGTCTTCATTCTCAACTGTCCAAGCACACAAACAGTAGAGTCTAGTCACGTCCCTACTGCAGAATTTAACAACTGCCCACCCTGTGTGGTCTGATACTGAACAACTGCCCATCCTGTGTGGTCTGATACTGAACAACTGCCCATCCTGTGTGGTCTGATACTGAACAACTGCCCATCCTGTGTGGTCCGATACTGAACAACTGCCCATCCTGTGTGGTCCGATACTGAACAACTGCCCATCCTGTGTGGTCTGATACTGAACAACTGCCCATCCTGTGTGGTCTGATATTGAACAACTGCCCATCCTGTGTGGTCCGATACTGAATAACTGCCCATCCTGTGTGGTCCGATACTGAACAACTGCCCATCCTGTGTGGTCCGATACTGAACAACTGCCCATCCTGTGTGGTCTGATACTGAACAACTGCCCATCCTGTGTGGTCCGATACTGAACAACTGCCCATCCTGTGGAGTCCGATACTGAACAACTGCCCATCCTGTGTGGTCTGATACTGAATAACTGCCCATCCTGTGTGGTCCGATACTGAACAACTGCCCATCCTGTGTGGTCTGATACTGAATAACTGCCCATCCTGTGAAAACTGTTATTGTATCATTCCCGCTCCATACAATCCATATTTGGAAACTGGGATGTGTTCTTGTGATGTCACAAAAATCAACACATTGACATAGATTGCCCTACAATGATTTAGCCCCGCCCACTCACACTGAAGTCATAAGGAGTGTTTCAGCTTGCAATGCTTTTTGATTTAGTTCATATGTAAATGAGCTCTGTTCTGATTGGCTGCCTCAATCAGAGCAAACTAGCCCAAACTAGGAGCGCTTTAAAAGAGCCGCCACTTCTCGGACTTATGAAAAGTGAGGGTTTGAAGCGGAGCGCCTGAAAGCCTTGCGTAACGTTTTAATCAAGCGTGCTTTGGAGGACATGTCTTGGCTGGAGAGTGCAGAAGAGTTTATTTTGTTACAGATGTGCAGGCGGAGGGGGACAGATGTGACTGCTGAGCACTGGGCGTGAGAGAGAGAGAGAGAGAGAGAGAGAGAGAGAGACGGGTGCCAGTCCACTTTGGGTAATTGGTGGTGTAAGCCTCTACGGGCCAGCTGTCGACCTGTTTCAGAAACACCGGGAACGAGTTATTAAACTCAGTGAGACGCGCGTGCCAGCACTTTCATATCCCCCCCCCCCCCCCCCCACCACACCCCCCCACCCGGCCTCCGACCATAAACTCACCTTAAATACTTTCAATTATGATGAATATGTGATTAACCGACGAACAGACCTGTTTCTATCAGCTTATCTGATCCGGGGTTATAAATCCCTCCTTTATTTTTGGATCCAGTTGTTTATTTTTGATACGCTGTCCTGAGATGTCTCGGTGACTGTGGGAACGTTTCAGTTTGGATAAATTCACATTTCTGACCTGAAGGATGGAAAATATTCACTTAGCACCAGAAAACATTGTAGTGTATAACTAGAAAAGTGTTGGTTGCACAGCTTATGCAGTGTGAGGAACAAGGGATGAATAAACGACAAGTAGAGGAGTGCAGGTCAGTGAGTTTGGGGATCTGCTCTGAGTGAGTACAGGCAGTTTGGAGGCTGTAGGTTAATTGAAATCATAATGTTTGGGTGTGACTGAAAATGAATGGGACTCTATGGGGAAAAAAGAGGGATGGAAAAAACAAATGGAAAAGACGAGTGCGGGTCAAACCAACACTGCAGTCGTGGTCGGGGGTCTGTCCTGAGTCAGTGTGTGTGAAACGGTGTCTGTGGGTCGAGCAGAAGTTCAGTAGATTGGCATGTACTTTTCTATCCTATTCATTCTCTATGGGGAAAAATTTCTGAAAAAATCTAGAGATTTCTGGATTCGGTGCATCCGATCAAAAAGCTGGACACAAGCCCGAATCACACAATCAGATCAGACAATC
This sequence comes from Megaleporinus macrocephalus, assembly GCA_021613375.1. Taxonomy (NCBI): domain Eukaryota; kingdom Metazoa; phylum Chordata; class Actinopteri; order Characiformes; family Anostomidae; genus Megaleporinus; species Megaleporinus macrocephalus. The sequence goes on from CM038715.1 coordinate 42,439,277, forward strand.
TGGAGCTGGAACAGAATTAATATTTCCACAAAAAGTCATTTAGTTATATAAAATAGTAATTAGTAATTGCTTTTAAATTAGTACATTAATAATTGTTTTCAATTTTTAAATAGTAAATTAGTAATTAATTTATATTTAAGTAGTAAGTTAGTAATTATATTTAAATCAGTAATTACTTTAAATTTTTAAATAGTAAATTACTAATTGCTTTAAATTTTTAAATAGTAGATTAGTAATAAATTTATTTTTAAGTAGTAAGTTAGTAATTATATTTAAATTAGTAATTACTTTAAAATTTTAAATTGTAAATGATTAACTACTTTAAAATTTTAAATAGTAAATTTGTAATTACTTTTAAATTAGTAACATTATTAATTACTTTAAAATTTGAAATAATAAATTAATAATTTCTTTTCAATTTTAAATAGTAAATTTGTAATTACTTTTAAATTAGTAAATACTTTTAAAGTTTAAGTAGTAAATGACGCATAAATTACAAATTAACACCAGCACAACACACACTAACACACCACCACCCCCACGTCAGTCTCACTGCAGTGCTGAGAACGACCCACCTCCCTATTAGTATCTTAATCAACCTTAATATAACACAATATCACAATTTGTTGCTTCGAAGGATGTATTACAAACAAAGAGTGTGAAACAAACTTTGAATAAAAGTCTTGTACTGGAATATTCTGGAATAAACTGGTTTCCAGGTTGATTCTGCTTTTATAAACCAGCGTTATTGAAGAAAATAGTTAACATTTTAGCTGGAGGAGCTCAGTGGTACATAGATTAAGTCTAGTCTCGGCCTAAACTGCAGTGCGAGTGCTGAATCTCTATTAGAAACTGGCTGGACTGTGAAAATCACTGCTGGTGTCCGTGTGTCCGAGTGTCCGACCAGTTTGTGTGCCTCGACCTGTTTTCCGCCCTGAAGTGAAAACAGTTTATAAGAGATTCTGTCAGATCAAACTTGTAATTCAGTCCCTTCTTACTCAGCGTTCCTCTAAATTACACCGTATGGACAGAGTTACTCTAACGCACAGCAACAGAGAACATCGCAAACTTAGCTTTACCCATAATGCACTGAATTAAGAGCCTCAAGTGAATCTGGGTAATTTGGCCCACATCCGATTTGATCTGTGTTTATTTTTATTTTTATTTATTTATTTATTTGTTTGTTTGTTTGTTTGTTTAATAAATTAGACCGCAAGTTAGCTATATACTTATTTATTCATTTAGGTAGTTAGTTAGTGAGTTAGCCAGCCAGTTTATTTAGTTTGTTGGTTGGTTAGTTAGCTAGATGGAAAGTTAGTTAATTTGCATTGTATTTATTTACTTAGTTTGTTAGCCAGCCAATTAGTTAGCCAGCCAATTAGTTAGTTAGTTAGTTAGTTAGTTAGTTAGTTAGTTAGTTAGTTAGTTAGTTAACTAAATACTTATTGTTTTTATGTAAGTAGTTTGTTTGTTAGTTTGTTAGTTAGTGAGTTAGACAGCCATTTAGCTGTTTATTTAGTTGGTTAGTTAGCTAGATAGATAGTTAGTTAATTTGCACTGTATTTATTTACTTAGTTAGTTAGTTAGCCAGCCAGTTGGCCATTTATTTAGTTAGTTAGTTAATTTGTTAGTTAGATACTTAGTTAGCTAGTTAGCTATTTATTTAGTTAGCTATTTATTTAGTTAGTTAGTTAGTTAGTTAGTTAGTTAGTTAGTTAGCTAGTTAGTTGGTTTGTTTGCTGGCAAGTTAGCTATTTAGTTAGTTAGTTAGCTAGTTAGTTGGTTTGTTTTCTGGCAAGTTAGCTATTTAGTTAGTTAGTTAGTTAGTTGGCTACTTATTTATTTATATATGTATTTATTTATTTATTTATTTACTTAAGCCCTGTTGTAAATTAGGAGGGGTTTGCATAGCTTGTGCATCAAAGGGTTAATATTAACCAAATGTCACTGAAGCAGTCTGAGCTAACTAACCTTACTAACCTTACATACTCAGTCAGTATGTGGTGTTAGACCCTCAGTTCACACCCTGGATTCTCACCACTCTTCAAACGGGATGGGGCATCGCTCACAGTCACATCTCTTAACCAACCCCCCACCCCAGAGCTTCTGGAGAGCCAGCAGCACAGACAGATCCGGGACAATTTGGGATTTTAGAACACGCAGTAATCGCACCACTCCGTCCCCTCTGACCCCTCATTCCAGAAAGTTCTGTCTGTCTGAGATTTAGTACCATTTACATTTAATTCATTTATCCCGCTCGACCTTTCGTTAAGGTGACTCAACAGAAACGCTGATGGCTGGTGTTCAGCACGTCGACAAAAATGGGGTAAAAACACGAGAAGGCACTACGATCTCTGGTTAGTGGTCTCTGGTTGGTGGTCTCTGGTTAGTTTAATGGAACATGTTGTGTTTAATACTTTCTATTAACATATCACCGCAAAACCTCATGTCCAAACTCAGAACTTTACCAGAATAAAAACCTACTTTCTTTTAACGGAAGTCAGTGGAACCAGAATTTGGTTCACAGATCTTGAAATGTACACACACAATAACAATATGCATTTTGATAAAAGATAAATGATGAAAATGGAGATAGAAGACAGCAGCACTATACCAGCCAATGTGTCCATGTGGGCCCCATATGGGTTTTATCTGAGCTGTATGGGTTTGTAGTGGCTTTTTGATTGGTGATACACAGACCCCATTTGGGTTATAACTTTGTACCCCAGTTAGTTTATAACTCTGGACCCCAGTTTGGTTATAACTTTGGACCCCATTTGGGTTATAACATTGTACCCCAGTTTGGTTATAACTTTGGACCCCAGTTTGGTTATAACATTGTACCCAAGTTGGGTTATAACTTTGGGCCCCACTTGAATTATAACTTTGGACCCCAGGTTGGTTATACCTTTGGGCCCCAGTTGGTTTATAACTTCGGACCCCAGTTGATTATATCCTTGGTCCCTAGTTGATTTATAACTTTGGGCCCCACATGGATTATAACTTTGGACCCTAGTTTGGTTATAACGTTGGCCAACAGTTGGGTTATAACATTGTACCCCAGTTGGTTTATAACTTTGGGTCCCAGTTGGTTTATAACTTTGGACTACAGTTTGGTTATAATTTTGGCCCCCAGTTGGTTTTTAACTTTGGACCCCCGCTTGGTTATAACTTTGGACCTCATTTGGGTTATAACTTTGGGCCCCAGTTGTTTTATATCATTGGTCCCTAGCTGGGTTATAACTTTGGGCTCCAGTTGGTTATACCTTTGAGCCCCAGTTGGGTTATACATTTGGTTATAGCTTCTTCAGATAGGTGAAGGCAGTGTTACAGTTTATCTGTGTGGGTCCATAATCCACACCATAATCCCCCCTCCACCAAACTTTACACTCGACACAATGCAGTCAGACAAGTACCGTTCAGTAGAAAGTTGGTGACCTCTGTGCTCTATGCTTCTCAGCATCTGCTGACCCGCTCTGTCATTGTACGTGTTCTACCACTTGGTGTCTGAGTTGCTGTCGTTCTCAATCACTTCCACTTTGTTCTAACACCACTGACAGTCCACTGTGGAATATTTAGTAGTGAGGAAACTTCACCACTGGACTTGTTACACAGGTGGCGTCCTATCACGGTACCACGCTGGAGTTCACTGAGCTCCTGAGAGAGCTCCTCTTTACTAAGGTGTGTAGAAGCAGTCTGCAGGACTAGGTGCTGGTTTATACACCTGTGGTCATGAAGTGATTGGAACATCTGATTTGGATGGGTGGGATACTTTTGGCAATATAGTGTATGTAAAATGCTTCAGTTATTGCAGTGGTGGGTTTTTCTCTTTTTTCTGACTCATATTTGGACATTTATGGCCTGAACTGAAGAAATAGCTCTTATAGTCGAGTTCCATCACTGGATAACATTGCGGTCAAACCCAATGCAGATGTCTTACAGCTGTTATGCTATTTGGGTTGTTTTTATTGGTGATTATTAATATTTTTATTTCTTTTTGTAAGAGAATCAGTGTTTAGTGTTTAGATATTGAGATAAAATATTAAAAATATCTTTAGTTATATGGATTTTTAGCGCGGGAACTGAAACAGAGTATCAAACCATAAAATAAAGTCTATTCTTGGAGATCTGTAATCCCAGTTATTCAGTCACACATACACTAACGCAGTCGCTACTCCTCTCTGGTCCTCTCTCTCTCTCTCTCTCTCTCTCTCTCTCTCTCTCTCTCTCTCTCTCTCTCGCGGGTCTCTGTGTTCATATCCAGCCTGGATTATTCTGATTTCCTCTCCACGCCTTACCGGCCGTCTCCACAGCTCTTAATCCTTAAATGTCGCTTCGTCTCGCAGGAGCTTTCTCTCCTCACCATCTGCTCCTCCCAATCCTCCCATTACACAGATTAAACAACTGCACCAGATTTTCTTCCCTCTTTATGGAAAAGAAAGATTAGCAGAGAAGCTTTTCCTCTCATTCATAAAACCCCGGCACGCGAGCGCAGCCGCCGCACATCACCACACATCACCAAACATCACCACACATCACCAAACATCACCACACATCACCAAACATCACCACACATCACCAAACATCACCACACATTACTGTACATCACCACACATCACCACACATCACCAAACATCACCACACATTACTGTATATCACCAAACATCACACATTACTGTACATCACCACACATTACTGTATATCACCAAACATCACCACACATTACTGTATATCACCAAACATCACACATTACTGTACATCACCACACATTACTGTATATCACCAAACATCACACATTACTGTACATCACCACACATTACTGTATATCACCAAACATCACACATTACTGTACATCACCACCCATTACTGTATATCACCACCCATTACTGTACATCACCACACATTACTGTACATCACCAAACATCACACATTACTGTACATCACCACCCATTACTGTATATCACCACCCATTACTGTACATCACCACACATTACTGTACATCACCAAACATCACACATTACTGTACATCACCAAACATCACCACACATTACTGTACATCACCAAACATCACACATTACTGTACATCACCAAACATCACCACACATTACTGTACATCGCCACAAATCACCAAACATCACCACACGTTACTGTACATCACCAAACATCACCACACGTTACTGTACATCACCAAACATCACCACACATTACTGTACACCACCACAAATTAACAAACATCACCACACATCACTGTACATCACCACACATCGCCACACATCACCGTACATCACCACACATCAACAAACATCACCACACATCAACAAACATCACCACACATAACCACACATCAACAAACATCACCACACATCACCACATATCACCATACATCACCACACATCACCAAACATCACCACACATCACCACACATCACTGTACATCAACAAACATCACCACACATCACCGTACATCACCACAAATTAACAAACATCACCACACATCACCGTACATCACCACAAATTAACAAACATCACCACACATTACTGTACATCACCACAAATCACCAAACATCACCACACGTTACTGTACATCACCAAACATCACCACACGTTACTGTACATCACCACAAATTAACAAACATCACCCCACATTACTGTACATCACCACAAATCACCAAACATCACCACACGTTACTGTACATCACCACAAATTAACAAACATCACCACACATCACTGTACATCACCATACATCAACAAACATCACCACACATCAACAAACATCACCACACATCACCACATATCACCATACATCACCACACATCACCAAACATCACCGCACATCACCACACATCACCACACATCACTGTACATCACCACACATCACCACATATCACTGTACATCACCACACATCACCACACATCACTACACAACACCACACATCAAAGTACATCACTAAACATCAGCACACATCAAAAACCACCACACAACCGTCACCGCACATCTAAATCCCATCTGTGGTCACTCCCCAAGACTGGTCACTTAGTAATAATAACACACAGCCGACACGGTCAGGATATAAAACACAGAGCTCGAAGTTTTTTGGAAATATCACAATTTTATTAAGCAATAAACATTCTCCAAAAATAATTAAATATAATATAATAAATAACATTTTGGCCTCATATATACACGGTTTTGGTGTCATTTATATCCAGTGAAAAATCATATTTAATGCTGACAATTGCATAGTTTCTCTGTATATATCTTAATTACTATCATTTATTTATTATCTGATTGTATGTGTATGAGTGTGAGTGTGTGTGTGTGTGTGTGTGTGTGAGTGTGTGTGTATGTATGAGTGTGTGTGTGTCCATCCTCACAAGCTTGTTCACTCCTGTCTCAGCAGTTCGACATCATTTTCACAAACTCTGCAGAAAGAGAGAGTAGAGTATCAGACTGAACTGCACACGCTCACAGTCTGAAACACAACATATCTGAAAAATCTATTATAGTTCATAGTTCATCTCAGTAGTTCACTGTACTGAATCATTAACATTAAATACTGAATTATTAATAGTACAAACTGAATAACTAATAATGGTTACTGAATAATTCATAGATACTGAATAATTAATAGAAATTACTGAATAATTAATAGAAATTACTGAATAATTAATAGATGTTACTGAATAATTAATAGTAGATACTGAATAATTATTAGTAGATACTGAATAATTAATAGACATTACTGAATAATTAATAGACATTACTGAATAATTCATAGACATTACTGAATAATTTATAGACATTACTGAATAATTCATAGACATTACTGAATAATTTATAGACGTTACTGAATAATTTATAGACGTTACTGAATAATTAATAGACGTTACTGAATAATTTATAGACATTACTGAATAATTCATAGACATTACTGAATAATTAATAGACATTACTGAATAATTTATAGACATTACTGAATAATTCATAGACATTACTGAATAATTTATAGACGTTACTGAATAATTTATAGACGTTACTGAATAATTTATAGACGTTACTGAATAATTTATAGACGTTACTGAATAATTAATAGACATTACTGAATAATTTATAGACATTACTGAATAATTCATAGACATTACTGAATAATTTATAGACATTACTGAATAATTAATAGACATTACTGAATAATTTATAGACGTTACTGAATAATTTATAGACGTTACTGAATAATTTATAGACGTTACTGAATAATTAATAGACGTTACTGAATAATTTATAGACATTACTGAATAATTTATAGACGTTACTGAATAATTTATAGACGTTACTGAATAATTAATAGACGTTACTGAATAATTTATAGACATTACTGAATAATTCATAGACATTACTGAATAATTTATAGACATTACTGAATAATTAATAGACATTACTGAATAATTTATAGACGTTACTGAATAATTTATAGACGTTACTGAATAATTTATAGACGTTACTGAATAATTTATAGACATTACTGAATAATTTATAGACGTTACTGAACAATTCATAGTAGATACTGAATAATTCATAGTAGATACTGAATAATTCATAGAAGACACTGAATAATTAATAGACATTACTGAATAATTCATAGTAGATACTGAATATTTTGTGGTAGATGCTGAATAATTCATAATAGATATTAAATAATTAATAGTAGATACTAAATAATTCATAGTAGATACTGAATAATTCATAGACGTTACTGAATAATCCAGAGTAGATACTGAATAATTCATAGTAAATACTAAACATTTCATTAGAAGATACTGAATAACCATAGTAAATACTGACTAATCCAGAGTAGATACTGAATAATTTATAGTAGATACTGAATAATCCAGAATAGATACTGAATAATTTATACTAGATACTGAATAATCATAGTAGATACTGACTAATCCAGAGTAGATACTGAATAATGTATAGTAGATACTGAATAATCATAGTAGATACTGACTAATGCAGAGTAGATACTGAATAATTTATAGTAGATACTGAATAATCATAGTAGATACTGACTAATGCAGAGTAGATACTGACTAATGAAGAGCAGATACTGACTAATCCAGAGTAGATACTGACTAATCCAGAGTAGATACTGAATAATTTATAGTAGATACTGAATAATCATAGTAGATACTGACTAATGCAGAGTAGATACTGACTAATCCAGAGTAGATACTGACTAATCCAGAGTAGATACTGACTAATCCAGAGTAGATACTGAATAATCATAGTAGATACTGACTAATCCAGAGTAGATACTGACTAATCCAGAGTAGATACTGACTAATCCAGAGTAGATACTGAATAATTTATAGTAGATACTGACTAATCCAGAGTAGATACTGACTAATCCAGAGTAGATACTGACTAATCCAGAGTAGATACTGACTAATCCAGAGTAGATACTGACTAATGCAGAGTAGATACTGACGAATCCAGAGTAGATACTGACTAATCCAGAGTAGATACTGACTAATCCAGAGTAGATACTGACTAATCCAGAGTAGATACTGACCAATCCAGAGTAGATACTGACTACTGATACTAAATAAGAATGGGGGGGTGGATAAGAGAGCTAAGATGCTGTATGTCCCAGAGACATTGCTAAAATGAGGATGACCACCACCAACTATCCTTCCTCACTGCAGCTCTGATCACAGAGAAGCTTAGCTTGCCTTTAACTGCCTGACAGACGGAGTGCTATGAAAGGTTAAGGCTACATAACCACAGAGCCAGTTAACACACTTAAACTAAAACCTGGTTAAGTATCCATCATCTGTTCAGGTGATGATCACAGCTGACTAATCAATATCCAGACAGGCATGTTCAAAATAATAACCTTAGAGTCAGAGTTAGAGTTAGAGTTAGAGTCAGAGTTAGAGTTAGAGTCAGAGTTAGAGTTAGAGTCAGAGTCAGAGTCAGAGTTAGAGTTAGAGTTAGAGTTAGAGTTATAGTCAGAGTCAGAGTCAGAGTTAGAGTTAGAGTCAGAGTCAGAGTTAGAGTTAGAGTTAGAGTTAGAGTTAGAGTCAGAGTTAGAGTTAGAGTTAGAGTTAGAGTTAGGAGAGGACCAAAACTGGCTTCACTTTCAATGTAAGTTAATGGAACCAGAATGTTTTCAAAGCTATTTTGGAGCATTTCTATTGGTCCATTCTTCTCTAAACTTGTTTTATAGGTTTCTTTATGTATATAAATCAGCATCATTGTTTCTGTTGTTTATGTACTTTGTTGGAATGTTTGTAAAAAGTAAGTTTATATAAACACCTGAACAAGTCAATGTTAGTATGAGTTCAGAAATCAGTACATTCATCCACAGTTATGGATCTTAAAGAGCCCATACCATGGAAAATCAGCACTTCCTCACATTTCTCTAAACATTACTAAAGTTTCTAAAGTCACTGTTCACTCCTGAGTCCATACAGTTCATTTTCATAAACTGACCCAGCAAAACAGCTCGTTCTGAGTTTTTACTTTTTGTGATGTCACAAAATCTCAATGCATTTGCATTTGCCTGCCCATTTGGCCTACAGCAGTTTAGCTCCACCAGTTTGCACTACAGAAGCTGTAGGGATCGTTTCAGCCTGAACTGCTTTTTGAATGTGGCAGAAAACAGGACAGCCAATCAGAACAGAGCTCATTTACATATATCAGCCTTAAAGGGAAACTCATGTAAGCCTTAATATGATGTAATGACTAAATTATTAGGACACGTTGTTAAAAATCACTGAAAGTATCAGATTTATTAGATTTTGTGTAAAATCCGCTGCACGTGGGTCTTCATTGTTGTATCTACTGACGTGATCAGCGGGTAGTGACGACAAATGGTTGCAGAAACCGGCCGTCACGCTCGAGCACAGCTAGCTACTAAACATGCTACTGTTCAGTCTTTACAGTTTGAACTAGAACTCAACATTTCTGACATCAGCGGTGACATCACACACCACGTTAGTGTAAATGGTGAACAGAGAGGGTGGAGGAGAGAGTGACACAGTGCTGGAGTTGTTGTGAAGCTGTGTGTTGGTGTTGACGGAGAAGGAGAGTGTCTGTTAAAGGAGCTCCGCTTTCTAGCAGGAAACATTCACACTCAGTAAACAGCTAGATACACTGAACGGGAGTGTCTCTGAGCTTCTCACTCCTTTATTAGTGAAGTAGTATGTTCACTACTAAGACTGGACTTTCACCTTCAGGATCCACAAACGAGGAGAAGCAGCTGATGCTAACGCTAAACGTTCTCAGGAGAGAATCCAGCGCATGTTCACGTTCACGGTTCTTCTCGCGGTTCTCCATAATCTGGAGCTTCTGGACTTCCTGTTTGGAGAAACTGTGACACTGCATTGTGTTTTAATCTACGCTTAAAACCAACAGCCTCCGTCAAGTCTCTCACCAGTGGTGGTCTACTGAACCACTCCAACTCATCCAGACTGAAGTGAGGAGAGCAGAGCGGGGGTCTTTGGGTAGCTGTGTTGGTCCACACGCTGCTTCACTAACTATTCTCCTTGTTTATGTTTGTGAAGCTGTTTAGACTAATATCAGTCTTCACACTGCCTTTCACTGAAACACCATCAACAACACAATGTACATGGTTTTCTTTAAGCTAGGTTAGTAACTAACACTCACTCCTTCACATCACAGTCCAGTTCAGACCTGAAACCATCTGACCTCATCTACCCAGCAGGCATTGTTAATCCATATGTTAAATATTTAGAATAAAAGAGTTAATTTATAAATAAATCTGATACTTTCTGGATTTTTTTACTACACGTCTTAATAATTTAGAGTCATTACAACATATTAAGACTTACAAGAGTTACCAGCCGGGGTTCCCTTTAAAGGAACAGTAACCAAAACAACCTGTTTAATTGTAAGGAATAACGAGGGGGCCCTTTAAAGGTGTGACAGTGTAATAACAGTGTAATAAACCTTCATGTCGCACCTTCAAAGTCTACCGTTCCGTCACCGTTGTCATCCGCCTCTCTAACCACTGCGTCGATCTCCCGCCGGGTCATGTTCTCCCCCATTAGCTTCCCCATCGCCATCCTCAGCTCTTCTGTCGTGATCTCTCCGTCTCCGTCCATGTCAAACTTCAAGAAGAAGAAGAACCAGAAGAACGAGAGGAGTTACACAGGAGGTGCAGCGTCAACGTGTTCACAATGTTGGGCTCCTGGTTCTCGACTCACCTCTTTGAAGGCGTCTCTCAGCTCCTTCATGCCGATCATGCCAGCTGTTTCAGCCAGGAGTTTTGGTGCCATCAGCTCCACAAAGTCTTCAAAGTCCACCCGGCCGCCCACTGCAGAGCACAGCTGGTCAGTACCGCAGACACAGCACTGCGCATCAAACCGTGTATTTCACTTCATTTCCAGTCAAAACATCCATTAAAGGAGCGATGTGTGAAATATCACACATCCAGTTCATACTCCTAACAATAGGGGGCCACATATCACCAGGAGCTTCCACCCTTTCCACTTTAACAGCATCTCCACTGAAACAGCTCCAATGTTCACTCCTGTTCTGCTCTCTTCTGTTGTTTCTTCCTCATCCTCACATGTTGGACTGATTCACCTCCACGATACAGTGACTCACTATCACTTCTGCAGGTACTAAGTGGTACTACAGTGACTCACTATCACTTCTGCAGGTACTAAGTGGTACTACAGTGACTCACTATCACTTCTGCAGGTACTAAGTGGTACTACAGTGACTCACTATCACTTCTGCAGGTACTAAGTGGTATTACAGTGACCCACTATCACCTCTTCAGGTATAAAGTGGTACTACAGTGACTCATTATCACCTCTTCAGGTACAAAGTAAGACTACAGTGACTCACTATCACCTCTTCAGGTATAAATTGGTACTACAGTGACTCACTATCACCTCTTCAGATACAAAGTGGTACTACAGTGACTCACTATCACCTCTTCAGGTACAAAGTGGTATTACAGTGACTCACTATCACGTCTTCATGTACAAAGTGGTATTAAAGTGACTCAGTATCACCTCACCAGGTACAAAGTGGTTTTATAAGACAGGACGCCTTCACAAGCTGTGAAAACTTTTTTACATACTGCTCCTTTAAGTGCAAACTGCTCACTGTTCCAACCTCACTGAGTTTGATTTGGATAGTGAGAAGCAGAACCAACGTCTAAGACTGAACTTGAGTCCCTTAAAAAGAAGGGAAGCTGTAATGAAGGTGAAGAGTGGACACACTACACACTCAACTGACAGGGTTGTTACACCTGTAATTTTGTCAGGGGTGTTGAAATGTTTGCCTACTTTCTAGTATTTTCCTGAAATATGAATTTACTTACTGGACATTTTGACGGAAATGAAAGATTGTAAAATCACCAAAATCACAATAAACTATCATATCTGAACGTACAGTTCATGTTGATGTTCTGGCCCAGTTCGATCAGCTCCATCTCAGTAGGCATGTAGCCCATAGTTCTCATCAGGTTCCCGAGATCCTTGCAGCTAATCAGTCCGTCTTTATCCTTATCAAACTCATCGAAGGCCTCACGCAGCTCTGCAGAGAAATACCAATCACAACGCTGCAGAAACACGGCTGTGCAAAACAGAACGCAATGCAAATCACGTAAAGCTCATATTTAACAAATCTAATAGTGAAACTGAGAAACTGTATTCATTTATGAAAATAAAGTGTGCATATTTTGAATTTGACAGGTAACAGGTAAGTTACATAACTGAGTATAAGAGAGCCTCCCAGGGAGTCTGGGCTCATTTGGCTCAGTTAGCAGACAAACCCAACACACACATATATATATATATATATATATATATAAGATACACAATGCACAGTAAATATACATTTTCTGAGGGTAATAATGCATATAATAACAGTATAATATTTTATTTACATAATAAATACATTAAAATAGTTTAAAATTAAATACTTTTGTAATATTTATGCCCAATTAATCACAATATATCATATCATATGAAAGTTAGATCCCTAATACATTGTAAACAAGAAAAACTGCTGTAAGATAACATAACCTTAATCATTTAGTTATCATTTACCTTCAATCTCGTCATCGGCCAGCTGTCTGTCCTGAAAAATGAAAACAACACAGAGTGGTAGTGACGTCAGAGGAGTGATCTACTTTCACCTTTCAAACTAAAACTCACTCAGTAGCTCTTATACTGATCTATCTATCTATCTATCTATCTGTCTATCTATCTATCTATCTATCTATCTATCTATCTATCTATCTATCTATCTATCTATCTATCCATCTATCTGTCTATCTATCTGTCTATCTATCTATCTGTCTATCTATCTGTCTATCTATCTATCTGTCTATCTATCTATCTATCTATCTATCCATCTATCTGTCTATCTATCTGTCTATCTATCTATCTATCTATCTATCTATCTGTCTATCTATCTATCTGTCTATCTATCTGTCTATCTATCTATCTGTCTATCTATCTATCTATCTATCTATCCATCTATCTGTCTATCTATCTATCTATCTGTCTATCTATCTATCTATCTATCTATCTATCCGTCTATCTATCTGTCTATCTATCTGTCTATCTATCTATCTATCTATCTATCTATCTATCTATCTATCTATCTATCTATCTATCTGTCTATCTATCTATCTATCTATCTATCTGTCTATCTGTCTATCTATCTATCTATCTGTCTATCTATCTATCTATCTATCTATCTATCTATCTATCTATCTATCTATCTGTCTATCTATCTATCTATCTATCTATCTATCTATCCGTCTATCTATCCGTCTATCTATCTATCTATCTATCTGTCTATCTATCTGTCTATCTATCTGTCTATCTATCTATCTATCTATCTATCTATCTATCTATCTATCTATCTATCTATCTATCTATCTATCTATCCATCTGTCTATCTATCTATCTATCTATCTATCTATCTATCTATCTATCTATCTGTCTATCTATCTATCTATCTATCTATCTGTCTATCTATCTATCTATCTATCTATCTATCTGTCTATCTATCTGTCTATCTATCTATCTATCTATCTATCTATCTATCTATCTATCTATCTATCAGTATTAACTCATTTAGAACTTGATGCAGCAACACGTCTCAACTAGTTTTACGGACAGAACTACGTCTACCATCAACTCCTCTTTTAACAGCAGTCTGTAAAGGTCTGGAAGTGAGGGGACCGACTGCTGGAGTTCTGGAGAGGATGGTCTCATTCTTGTCTGATGTTGGATTCTAGCTGCTCAGCAGTTCTGAGACTTCTTTGTCTTTTTTTAGTTTCATGAAGCTCCAAATGTTTTACTGGTGAAGGTCTGGACTGCAGGCAGGTCAGTTCAGCAGCCGGACTCTTCTTCTGTTAAGTAGTGTTGTTGTGATGGATGCAGTATGTGGTTTATTGTCTTGCCAACAAGGCCTTCTCTGAAAGAGACGTGGTCTGGATGGAGCAGATGTTCTTCTAAAACCTCTGTATATGTTCAGCACTGATAGAGTCTTTCCAGATGTGTGAGCTTCTCACAGCATAGACACCAACGCAGCTCCAGACCATCAGAGATACAAGCTGGATTGTCTCTCTCTGTTCCCTTGAGTTCATATATCACTGTAGAATTTCATTTCATGCAATTTTCATGCAATTTACAAACAATATTGTCCATTTCACAATTAATGTAAGTGTATCAGATGATTTTTAAAGAATAAAAATGTTTGTATTAAAGTCTATTTTTGTATAGAGGCTTATTTTACATATAGTTCTATTATCAGTAATTCTCAGTCCTCTGTCTAAATCTCCTGGTACGACCACCAATCCAAGTTAAGGATGTTATTGGACTAATTGGTTGTTAGGACACTCTTGATCAATTGTGATCACAGCTGAAAAACATTCTACTAATAAGTGAGTATAAAAGGGAACAACATTCTAGGTTAGTTTAGTATCTGAAGATCAGCAGTTGATGGCTTGCTGACCGACTCACAATGACCAGAAAGAAACAACTTTCTTTAGAGACCCGTCAGTCCATTGTTGTGTTAAGGAAGAAGATACTCCATTAAAACAAGAACATTTCACTGTGATCCCAAACTTTTGAGCGGTAGTGTATATATATCGTCGCTGTCCAATGAAGTTTAATGGAAGTCAATGGAACCACAACTATTTCCAAGCTCTTTTGGAGAATTTCTACTGCTCCATTCATCATTACATTTTCCCACAATGTAAACGTCCGCTGCTTCATTTAATTGATTTAGAAAAATAGGAATCATCAAAAATAGAGATACATGTTTTTCATTGGACTGTGACAATATATATATATATACATATTTATAGAATTCAACATTTTTTAAACTGTGTATTTACAGATATATATGAATCTTTCTCATATTCATACATACATACACACATACATACATATAAATATAAATTAACATGTCTTATTATTTATATTAATATTTATTAATATTATTAATTATAATATTTCTGGATTATTTCTTATTTAGCAGAGAAATCAGCTTTATAAAGAAATATTTTATACATAATATCTTTCATATTATATATAATATAATGTTATATGTAGTACATCGTTGCCATTTACACTGTGTGAAAGTTCATAATGAACTGACCAATAGAAATGCTGCAAAATAGCTTGGAAAAAAAACCATTGACTTCCATTGAAAGTGAAGTAAGTTATGGTTCTCTCTAGTAAAGTTGCTATTTTCAAGATACTTGTTTTCCTTTCGACAGCGACGATAAACTATTATACTCTTATAGTATATTTAATATGACATTTCAGGAACACCATAGGAATTTAAATAAATCACGTAAATATGAGAAAGTATTTTATTACTATTATAAGAAATTGAATATGTTAACTGTGTTAATTTACTAGAGTGTTAGAAATATTACATTATATAACATTAAACATTAATAAAAAATATATAATTATACAATATGTACATATTTGTAATATTAAATAAAGACTCATCTGTTTGAGTGTCTTTCTTACACCAACGCAGTCCTAATAAATCACTCTGTATATTAAAGCAGATATTGGAAAATTGTAGGACGTCTGAGATACATACGATCTTTCCGCCCCGTAAGAAGATGCAGGCAGTCATGCTGGTGAGGAAGACGATGCTGAGCTGAAGGAGAGTGCAGCACTCGCGTGCCCGGCTCTGAGTTCACAACCCTGTCAGAACCAAAAAAATAAATAAATCAGCATAACAACAAAATACTCTGATATTATATACACACTGATATTATGAGTGATGTGCAGTTATACTGGAGTTTAACTGATATTGGCATAATATTGTTCCTATAATATAATATAATATAATATAATATAATATAATATAATATAATATAATATAATATAATATATAACAATATAACATTTTTTATGCTCATAATGTTTAGGCTGGGTTGCTGCACTGAAATACCTGCATTTTATTAATTAATGCATTAATTAAATATTATTATAATATTATTTGATTATAATATTTCTATGTTAATCCAGGACGTACGCTAATGTCCACAGCTTATCAGCGTTGATATATATGTTCATGAAATATATCCGGATATATCAGGATTGATGCCCATATGCCTAGCCTTTCCTGGTCACTTAAAGGGAAACTCCACTGATATATCAAAATTTATGCATAAATATATTTGAGTGGTTTTGATGTGTAATGGTTTAAAAAGACATTTCTGTGCCTGTCACCACCTTCTAAGTGTTTTGCACTAAACCAATCTTAAGGACTTCACATCTGTTTCATAATGTAGGAATTTTGAAAAAGCTGTGGAGTTTCCCTTTAACTCAAACTTCACTATTACTATTAAAATATGCAAAATTCTGCTCACCTCTGTTCAGTTGATCTGAGGTCTTTCCACCCCGTCTGTTCCCAGCGCTCTCTCTCTCCACAGTCATAAACGAGTGGACAGTCCGTCCTGGTGGCTCTGACCGGCCGAGAGCGTGTGAGCCGTCTGTATAGCGTGAGCGGTAAATAGGAGAGCAGCGGGAGGGAGTGGTTACCGTGACATCATCAGTCCCCTTCAGCGTCTCAGCTTGAATGAGTCAAAAAATAGCAGCACACAAAAGCAGGATTCTTACATCAGAGTCAGAGCTGTGCAGCTATCAGGGGAGGTCCACTGATTTTTCAAAATTTCTGCATAATTAAACATTTGAGATGAGAATGTTCAGAATAATTCAGAGTGGGTTCAGTGTGAAACACTCAGAACTGTTCACAGTGGAGGTGAATGGAACCAGACGTCCACCTCTAAAAGCTCCTCACAGAAAGTTCTTGCAGTAGATGTTATAAATACACTGTCTGATTCTGAGACGCTGTTTATGATAGTTTAGAGAAGATCTCAGTCTTAAACTCCATTCATGGTGGAGGGATACATGCAGGACGCTGTGAGGTTCAAATAGTCCCCAAAGAAAACCTAGTATTTTCAGATCTTCCACATTTTACCATCAACATCCAGATAAACTCAGAAGACACGTGTAGCTTCACTGGTGGGTTTCATAGTAAATACAATGTGTAGATTTGTGTTGTAGACATGGAGACCCCTGGTTACCATCACCACCACTGTAAACACCATCACCACCACTGTAAACACCATCACCCCCACTGTAAACACCATCACCACCACTGTAAACACCATCACCACCACTGTAAACACCATCACCACCACTGTAAACACCATCACCACTGTAAACACCATCACCATCACCACTGTAAACACCATCACCACCACCACTATAAACATCATCACCACCACTGTAAACACCATCACCACCACTGTAAACACCATCACCACCACTGTGAACACCACCACCACTGTAAACATCATCACCACCACTGTAAACACCATCACCACAACTGTAAACACCATCACCACCACTGTAAACACCATCACCACTGTAAACATCATCACCACCACTGTAAACACCATCACCACCACTGTAAATACCATCACCACCACTGTAAACACCATCACCACCACTGTAAATACCATCATCACCACTGTATACACCATCACCACTGTAAACACCATCACCACCACTGTAAATACCATCACCACCACTGTATACACCATCACCACTGTAAACATCATCACCACCACTGAAAACACAATCACCACCACTGTAAACATCACTACCACTGTAAACACCATCACCACCACCACTATAAACATCATCACCACCACTGTAAACACCATCACCACCACTGTAAACACCATCACCACCACTGTGAACACTATCACCACCACTGTAAACACCATCACCACAACTGTAAACACCATCACCACCACTGTAAACACAATCACCACTGTAAACATCATCACCACCACTGTGAACACCATCACCACCACTGTAAATACCATCACCACCACTGTAAACACCATCACCACCACTGTAAATACCATCACCACCACTGTATACACCATCACCACTGTGAACACCATCACCACCACTGTAAACACCTTCACCACCACTGTAAACACCATCACCACTGTAAACATCATCACCACCACTGTAAACACCATCACCACCACTGTAAACATCACCACCACTGTAAACACCATCACCACTACTGTAACACCATCACCACCACTGTAAACACCATTATCACTACTGTAAACACCATCACCACCACTGTAAACAGCATCACCACCACTGTAAATACCATCACCACCACTGTAAACACCATCACCACCACTGTAAATACCATCACCACCACTGTTAACACCATCACCACTGTAAACACCATCACCACTGTAAACATCATCACCACCACTGTAAACACCATCACCACTGTAAACATCATCACCACCACTGTAAACACCATCACCACTGTAAACACCATCACCACTACTGTTAACACCATCACCACCACCACTGTAAATACCATCACCACCACGGTAAATACCATCACCACCACTGTTAACACCATCACCACCACTGTAAACACCATCACCACCACTGTAAACATCATCACCACCACTGTAAACACCATCACCACTGTAAACACCATCACCACCACTGTAAACATCATCACCACAACTGTAAACACCATCACCACCACTGTAAACATCATCATCACAACTGTAAACACCATCACCACCACTGTAAACACCATCACCACCACTGTAAACATCATCACCACAACTGTAAACACCATCACCACCACTGTAAACACCATCACCACCACTGTAAACACCATCACCACAACTGTAAACACCATCACCACCACTGTAAACATCATCACCACCACCACTGTAAACACCATCATCACCACTGTAAACACCATCACCACCACTGTAAACACCATCATCACAACTGTAAACACCATCATCACCACTGTAAACACCATCACCACTGTAAACACCATCACCACCACTGTAAACATCATCACCACAACTGTAAACACCATCACCACCACTGTAAACATCATCATCACAACTGTAAACACCATCACCACCACTGTAAACACCATCACCACCACTGTAAACATCATCACCACAACTGTAAACACCATCACCACCACTGTAAACACCATCACCACCACTGTAAACATCATCACCACAACTGTAAACACCATCACCACCACTGTAAACATCATCACCACCACCACTGTAAACACCATCATCACCACTGTAAACACCATCACCACCACTGTAAACACCATCATCACAACTGTAAACACCATCATCACCACTGTAAACACCACCACCACTGTAAACATCACCACCACTGTAAGCACCATCACCACCACTGTAAACATCACCACCACCAATGTAAACACCATCAATACCAATATAAACACAACCATCATCACCACTGTAAACACCATCACCACCACCACTGTAAACACCATCGCCACCACTGTAAACACCATCACCACCACTGTATACACCATCACCACTACTGTAAACACCATCACCACCACTGTAAACACCATCACCACCACCACTGTAAACATCACCACCACAACTGTAAACACCATCACCACAACTGTAAACACCATCACCACTACTGTAAACACCATCACCACCACCACTGTAAACACCATCACCACTACTGTAAACACCATCACCACCACTGTAAACACCATCACCACCACTGTAAACATCACCACCACTGTATACACCATCACCACTGTAAACACCATCACCACCACTGGCAACACCTTCACCACCACTGTAAACACCATCACCACTGTAAACATCATCACCACCACTGTAAACACCATCACCACCACTGTAAACATCACCACCACTGTAAACACCATCACCACCACTGTAAACACCACCACCACTGTAAACACCATCACCACCACTGTAAACCCCATCACCACCACTGTAAACACCATCACCACCACTGTAAACCCCATCACCACCACTGTAAACCCCATCACCACCACTGTTAACACCATCACCACCACTGTAAACACCATCACCACCACTGTAAACATCACCACCACATCATGCACTAACTGTACTGAATAATTACTCTACTGTGGGGAAAATATCTTTAGGCTGTCTAAGCCCTATATTTTTGTTTTTTTCTGTTTACTGAGAGATGTAACCATGGTGGCAGAAGGGGCCAAATGTTCAGCGTGGTACAGGAAGCTGATATTGTAAACTAATATATTTGTTCTGCACATTTTATTTGTAATTTTCTTTTTTATAGTTTGCTGTTTTTTGAGAGCATATTTTTGTTCACTCCAAAAAAACTGTAATAATAATTAGCTACTTTACTGTTGCATCATATGCTGTTAGGCAAACATGCCCAATATATATATATATATATAAAATGCTGTGGGATTTAGTAATGCAAAGAAAAGTCCAGAGACACACAGACATTGCGTGTGCTTCTACCTCAGCGTGGCTCAGTGGAGTAAACAGAATAGGATTACTGAGTAATTCCACTGTTTCTATACAGCGCACAACGCATGCCATGACATCTGGGATTAGCACACACCGAGCAACACAAACATTCGCTCACTACTCGTAATTCCGTCTGTTGTCCTATAGACTGTACTTCACTAGAGGACACACAGGAACGTAAGGCCTAGCGTTTTGACCTGTAGCTGCCTCTGGTTGTGCTAACCCCTCGTATAGAAGTGGTGTTACTGTTTGCAGGCTCTCTGTGTCTGTGAGTGTTTCCTTTCACAGTCCAAAGACATGTAGTCAGGTGAGTTGGAGTAGGTGAGAATTTGTATGTGGATCTGTCCTGTGATGGACTGACCCCAGCACCCCACACCTCACCAGAAGGATGAGCAGCTTAGAAGATAAATTAATATACATACTAGTGAATGTTATTGTGTTTAAATGCAGTTGACTACACACAGTGGGTAATGTTGTCGCCTCAAAGCGGGTGACCAGGGGCAGTCTTCTGGGGCAGTTGTGGGCTGGACCACAGGGTCACTGGTTTAACCCTCTAACACGACTGAAGTATCGCTGAGCAAGGCTCCTAACCCCCAACTGCTCCCTGGGTACTGTGGATAGGGCTGCCCACCACTCCGGGCAAGTGTGCTCACCATAGTGTGTGTGTTCACTAGTGTGTGTGTGTGGGTGTTCCACTGCCCCCTAGTGTGTGTGTGTTCACTAGTGTGTATATAAGTGTTTTACTGCACGCATGGGTCAAATGCATAATGTTATATAATGTTAGCCTAGTCTGTTTGTCAGCTGGAATTAGTCTGGCCATTCTCCACTGACCTCTCTCATTAACAAGGTGCTGCTGCTCATTGGAAGCTTTTGCTCCATTCTGAGTGACCGTAGAGATGATGATCCTGGGAGAAGTGGTTGGTGTAGTATAGTGAGTCAGAATGCTGCCCTCCATGATGTAGACAGGGGGTTTTAAGGTAGTTACTACCTTCACCTACCTGTGTACAGGTAAACTGTAACACTACCTTCACCTACCTGTGTACAGGTAAACTGTAACACTACCTTCACCTACCTGTGTACAGGTAAACTGTCTAACACTACCTTCACCTACCTGTGTACAGGTAAACTGTCTAACACTACCTTCACCTACCTGTGTACAAGCAACCTGTAACACTACCTTTACCTACCTGTGTACAGGTAACCTGTAACACTACCTTAACCTACCTGTGTATAGGTAAACTGTAACACTACCTTCACCTACCTGTGTACAGGAAAACTGTCTAACACTACCTTCACCTACCTGTGTACAGGTAAACTGTAACACTACCTTCACCTACCTGTGTATAGGTAAACTGTAACACTACCTTCACCTACCTGTGTACAGGTAAACTGTCTAACACTACCTTCACCTACCTGTGTACAAGCAACCTGTAACACTACCTTTACCTACCTGTGTACAGGTAACCTGTAACTCTACCTTAACCTACCTGTGTACAAGCAACCTGTAACACTTTCTTCACCAACCTGTGTACAGGTAAACTGTAACACTACCTTCACCTACCTGTGTATAGGTAAACTGTAACACTACCTTCACCTACCTGTGTACAAGCAACCTGTAACAATACCTTCACCTACCTGTGTACAGGTAAACTATAACACTACCTTCACCTACCTGTGTACAGGTAACCTGTAACACTACCTTCACCTACCTGTGTACAGGTAAACTGTAACACCACCTTCACCGACCTGTGTACAGGTAAACTGTAACACTACCTTCACCTTTCTGTGTACAAGCAACCTGTAACAATACCTTCACCTACCTGTGTACAGGCAAACTGTAACACTACCTTCACCTACCTGTGTACAGGTAACCTGTAACACTACCTTCACCTACCTGTGTATAGGTAAACTGTAACACTACCTTCACCTACCTGTGTACAAGCAACCTGTAACAATACCTTCACCTACCTGTGTACAGGTAAACTGTAACACTACCTTCACCTACCTGTGTACAGGTAACCTGTATCACTACCTTCACCTACCTGTGTACAGGTAAACTGTAACACCACCTTCACCGACCTGTGTACAGGTAAACTGTAACACTACCTTCACCTACCTGTGTACAGGCAAACTGTAACACTACCTTCACCTACCTGTGTACAGGTAACCTGTATCACTACCTTCACCTACCTGTGTACAGGTAAACTGTAACACTACCTTCACCTACCTGTGTACAGGTAACCTGTATCACTACCTTCACCTACCTGTGTACAGGTAAACTGTAACACTACCTTCACCTACCTGTGTACAGGTAAACTGTAGCACTACCTTCACCTACCTGTGTACAGGCAAACTGTAACACTACCTTCACCTACCTGTGTACAGGTAAACTGTAACACTACCTTCACCTACCTGTGTACAGGTAACCTGTAACAATACCTTCACCTACCTGTGTACAGGTAACCTGTAACACTACCTTCACCTACCTGTGTACAGGTAACCTGTAACACTACCTTCACCTACCTGTGTACAGGCAAACTGTAACACTACCTTCACCTACCTGTGTACAGGTAACCTGTAACACTACCTTCACCTACCTGTGTACAGGCAAACTGTAACACTACCTTCACCTACCTGTGTACAGGCAAACTGTAACACTACCTTCACCTACCTGTGTACAGGTAACCTGTAACACTACCTTCACCTACCTGTGTACAGGTAACCTGTAACACTACCTTAAGCGTTTCAGATTAATTCTAGTCATTTAAGCTGGGTTACATGGGAAACTGTATGCTAATGAGAGTTAACGAGGCCTCGTTACGCCGGTCATGCTGCGGTAAAGTCTGGTACCGGACGGCTGTGCTAAACGGATTAGCACCCAGAGGCTAAATATCATATGGATGCTGCTGCGTTGATGATATTATCATTATCGGGCGCTGCCCAAATCTCCTCCGAGCTGACCTCCGGTGCGTGTGCTGACCTTAACCCCTTAACTGTCGCACGGTTATGTAAATTTATGACTCCACCTTCTTTTAAAGCCACAAATCTGTTTGCGTAAGAGCTTTAATCCTCAGCTTTGGCCAAGAAGATCTTAATACAGATTTTGTTATTATTTTGCGTTCGAGCCGTACTGCCAAAAAAGGTTACATAAAGGACAGAGGACAGGAGGAGAGCGATGCGGGGGGCAGGTGAGGGGGTAACAGGGGCAGATGTAACAGATGGGGGGGCGGGGTGGGGTGGAAGTAAACCGTGTTTGTGGAAAGTGATGAAAGAGGTTAGCAGGTGAACGGCAGCTGGACTGATCCATGTTAGGACTGTAAATGACCCCCAGCAATCCTGAAACCGCGCCCACCCGGATCAGAGTATCGCTTTAAAGCTCTGGACAGACGCACTGACATAACGTACGTGGAAAGAATGTACATTTCCAGTTTAGAGAAAATCTATAAAGTCTGCGGTAAGACTTTATAGTAAACAACAACTTAATTATTATGTAAAGTTACAGACGGTACATTATTATAATTATATATGCATTAAAAACAACACTTCATTGTATCAGCTCCACTGACCATATAGGAGCTACACTTACAGACTGTAGTGCATCTCTTTCTTTGGATACCCTGTTCTTTAATGGTCAGGACCCCCACAGGACCACCACAGGTATTATTTTGGTGATGAATCCATCTCAACAGCTCATACAGTCCATGCAGTCTATACTGTCCATAGAGACCATACAGTTCATACAAGCCATTCAGACCATACAGTCTACACAGTTCATACAGTCCATACAGACCATGCATTCCATACAGACCATACAATCTATACAGACAATACTAATCATACAGTCTATACAGACAACACAGACTATACAGTCCATACACCCTATACAGTCCATACTGACCATACGGTATATACAGTTTATACAGACACCATACAGCCCATACAGTCTATACAGTTTATACAGTCTATACAGATCATACACACCATAAGCCCATACAATCTATACAGACCATACTGATCATACAGTATATACAGACAACACAGACTATACAGTCCATACTGACCATATGGTATATACAATCTATACAGACTATACAGTCCATACAGACCACACAGTTTATACAGTTCATATAGTCTGTACAGACCATACACACCATAAGCCTATACAATTTATAAAGACCATACCGATCATACAGTTTATACAGACCATACAGTCTATACAGTCCATACGGTATATACAGTCTATACAGACCACACAGTCCATACAATCCATACACTCCATACAGACCATACACACCATAAGCCCACACAATTTATAAAGACCATACTGATCATACCGTCTATTCAGACAGCACAGACTATACAGTCCATGCTGACCATACAGTTTATACAGTCTATTCCAACCATACAGTCCATACAGTTTACATAGACCACACAGTCCATAAAGTTCATACAGTCTATACAGACGACACAGACTATACAGTCCATACTGACCATATGGTATATACAATCTATACAGACACCAAACAGTCCATGCAGACCATACAGTTTATACAGTCTATTCCAACCATACAGTCCATACAGTTTATATAGACCACACAGTCCATAAAGTTCATACAGTCTATACAGATGACACAGACTATACAATCCATACAGTCCATACAGTTCATACAGTCTATACCAACCATACAGGCCAGTTTATATAGACCACACAGTCTATACAGTCTATACAGACCATACTGATCATAGTCTATACAGACAACACAGACTATACAGTCCATACAGTCTATACAGACCATACACACCATAAGCTCATACAATATATAAAGATCATACTAATCATATAGTCTATACAGACCACACAGTCCATACAGCCCATACAGTCTATAAAGTCTATACAGAAACAAAGCTGCAAAACCAGCCTGTTTTAAATGTATTGTTTTTGTGATGTCACAGAAGCATTTACATTTACTTTTCGGCTTACAGCAGTCTAGCTCCGCCCTTTCATTCCTACTGTCAGCTGAACAGTCGTTCTTATGGCAGTGAAATGCTGTTTTAGCAGGTTTGCTTCCATTTGTGTTCCATGGACTGGACAGTGAATACTATGTTTACATACTGCATCCAACTTTAATTTAATAAAAAATGAGGAATTTTCTTTTTTAACATTAAACGGGCTCTTTAAAACCAGAGGAGGAGACCGTATGGGAAAAGCACTGAAGGCTTGAGGGACATCCTGAAGAACTTAATGGCTGTAAATTCTTTAAATGTTATTCTCTTATAAAACGCCTGTAAGCTCCTCTGTTTGAAGGACAGGAGGATGTGATGGCCATGCTTCTCCTTCTGCCAAGAGCGGCTGATGAGCAGTGGGACTAAGACCGAGAGGATTTCATCAGCAATAAATGCAGAGGGCAGGATTAAGGGCAGGATTTTGGCAGCAATGTAAATAGATCTTGTAGATTGTTATTTATGGCTGATTATGGCTATTTATGGTCAGTTATTGATTAGTTGGTTGTGTTGTGCACATTATGTGCACGTGCTGACAATTAAGCATTGGTCTAAATGTATTTTTTAATCAGCCCTTTTATAATCCGTAGCAACAGTCCTCAAAGTATTTTGGCTTTTATCCACTAGGTGGCGCAACAAGAAATGCAGAATAAGCACCCTAAAGAAAGCGTGAGCACAGCTTAGTGTCCAACTCTGGAATATCTTATTGTGTATCTTATTGTGGTTCCCTTTAAGACCTAAATGCTGAATACACATCAGAATTGAATAGAGTTTACCTTAAAACTTAATTAACCACAGCTCTCCTGCTCAGTCCAGCGTTCTGATTGTGTTAAATCAATATAACAGATTTTTTACATTTAATTTCAGCCCATTAAAGTCAAGAGTTAAAGTTTCTTACGTCCATGTGGCCTCCATGTCACAGCATCCTCAAGCAGAGCAGCCATGCATGGAGCCTGATGGTAGCACAGGCCTTGACCACAGCCCTCCAGCGTTGATATGAGCTGCTCAGACTGGCTGACCATTGAAACGGGGGCTACATAGCATCCTGCAACTGGCATATTAGTCCACGGCTGCACAGGAGGCCATGCAGAGGCAGCAGCACCGGACTCACAGTCTGAGAACCCTATAAATAAGTTGTTGTTGTTGTTAGCTGAAAGATGTTTACGTAGGTTGCTTGTGCTACATTGTGTTGGGTTGTCAGGCAGTTGTGTGGTACTTGCCTAGCAGTCTGCTGCCGTGTTCAATAAAAGAGCATTCACTTGAGGCGCTATGTTTCCTTCATCTTACATAGTGCAGAGACCACACTGGTATCAGAAGTGAGATAGCTCCCCACCACACCCCCACCCAGAGAGAACTGGAGAGGAATGGCACTCCTATGAACTCCAAGTCGACACAGCAGAGAAGACTGAACCTGACTGAGGACTACAAAGAAAGACTGCAATGAAGAAGTAGCAGTAGGGACTACAGAAGAAGCAGCATGACAAGGATCGCAGGTGAAGTCCAGCTGAAGGACAGGTGAAAGAGATGGCTGACAAGAAAGTGTGGACGGCAGCAGACTTCCCCTTCACCATGGCCCTCCAGCGATGCTACAATGAGGTCACCAGGATGACTAGCCACTGAAACGTACATAAGTTGAGTTTGTGTCAGTTGTGTGGTACTTGCCTCGCAGTCTGGCCATCCAGTAGTGCTACGTGTTCAATAAAAGAGCATTCACTTGAGGCGCCATGTTCCTTGCACCTCACTCAGCACAGACACCACATTGGTATCAGAAGTGGGATAGCATTGCCCAGAGACCTGGAGGGGAATGGCACTACTATGAACTCGAAGCCAACATGGCGACCTGGTTGAGGACTACATAGGAGGCAACGGAACAAGGATTGCAAGCGGAGTCCAGCTGGAGGACGGGTGAAAGAGATGGACAACAGGAACGGCAGTCTTCCAGCACTGGGATCTGCAATCTTACACTGCTCCCTCGGTAGTCATCACCAAACAAAGAAGTACGGTGGCTTGGAGGCCTTGACCACAGCCCTCCAGCGATGCTTTGAGCTGCTTGGACATTGTGAGGTCACCAGAAGGACCAGCCATTGAAAGGAAGGCTATGTACCCAGTGGAGTTTCCAGGACATCCCTGCTGGAAAACCAGCGTATGCTGTGTTTTGGATGCTGGAATGCTGGTCGGCCAGCATGTCCTCCCTGACCAGCTAAATCAGCACCAGACCAGCATAAAGCAGCATGACATTCCAGCTGGTCTGGGCTGCTCAGCTCGAGTGTAAACAGTTATTTCAGACTGAGGTGAAATGTGAGCTACTAACTCATCCAGGCGTTCGGATTTCATGGTCGCGCTGCAATTTTGTCTCAGAAGACCTGAAATCTCGAAAAACAGCGGCCTGCAGGGGGCGACACCGCGCCGGACAGCGCTCTGATACAGACCCGCTGAGGAAACCAGAGAGGAGGAGATCGATTCAGTCCGCGAACCGAGTCCCTCGAGTCTGTGTGAAAATGAATCGAACACCCGATTCCTTGACGTTTCGGTTCCGAATGATTCAAGTCGTCTTTATTCTCATCCCATCCACTTACAAAGACATATAGAGAGTGAGTGCTGGTGTGAGTGGATCAGACACTGTGTCCACTCACCGTCCACTCTGTTAGACACTCCTACCTTGTTGGGTGGTGGACAGTGTACATACAGTGAGCAGACTTGTTGGTTCAGTGTGAGGTGTCCACTGCGGTTAATGAGCTACAGCTCTGGATTGTGCTGATTCTGATGGTGCTGGATTGTGCTGGTTCTGATGGTGTTCTACCACAGGCTGAAAGAGGTGTTGTCCAGGAGGTCAGCTATGACATTGCCAGCCTGCTGCTGATGTAGACATCCTGAAGTGTTGGCAGATACATCCAGTGATTCGTTCCACTGTCCTGAGCATGTGCTGGACTTCAGCTTCTTCTTATGACGATGGGATGATGGACTCGATGATCACTGTGTAGAACTGGATGTTCAGGGTCTGCAGCAGGTGGATCAACATGTTTCTTAGTGATGGAGATCGTGTTCCTCGCCCAAGTTCTTGTTCTCTGAACAGCATGATGTCATAACACGCTTATTTTCAGGAATACCCAGAATTTTGATTTTGAGACATTGGGAAATTGATTAGGAGGTCCCAGACCCCACAGGACCACCACAGAGCAGGTAATATTTGGATGGTGGATCATTCTTAGCACTGCATTGACACTGATGTTGGGGTGGAGGTGTTGTGATTGGATCAGAGTGTTTAAACACTGTGTCCACTCACTGTCCACTCTATTAGACACTCCTACTACTTGCTGGTCCACCTTGTAGATGTAAAGTCAGAGACAGTAGCTCATCTGCTGCTGCACAGTTTGTGTTCCTCTAGTTCTTCATCAGTGGACACAGGACGCCGCCCACAGGACACTGCTGTCTGTTGTATATATATATATATATATATATATATATATATATATATATATATATATACACACACAGGGGTTGGACAATGAAACTGAAAGACCTGGTTTTAGACCACAGTAATTGATTAGTATGGTGTAGGGTCTCCTTTTGCGGCCAATACAGCATCAGTTGGTTTTGGGAATGACATATACAAGTCCTGCACAGTGGTCAGAGGGATTTTAAGCCATTCTTCTTGCAGGACAGTGTTCAGGTCACTACGTGATGCTGGTGGAGGAAAACGTTTCCTGACTCGCTCCTCCAAAACACCCCAAAGTGGCTCATTAATATTTAGATCTGGTGACTGTGCAGGCCATGGGAGATGTTCAACTTCACTTTCATGTTCAAACCAATCTTTCTCCAGTCCTGCTGTGTGTATTGGTGCATTGTCATTCTGATACACGGCACCACCTTCAGGATACAATGTTTGAACCATTGGATGCACATGGTCCTCCAGAAGTTCGACAGCCCAAGATTTGCGCTCCTTGCATCATTGAAACCGACGTTTGGCATTGGCACGAGTGACCAAAGGTTTGGCTATAGCAGCCCGGCCGTGTATATTGACCCTGTGGAGCTCCTGACGGACAGTTCTGGTGGAAACAGAAGAAGCTGAGGTGAACATTTAACTCTGTCGTGATTTGGGCAGCCGTGGTTTTATGTTATCTGGATACAATCCGGGTTAGAACCCAACATCCCTTTCAGACAGCTTCCTCTCGCGTCCACAGTTAATCCTGTTGGATGTGGTTGGTCCTTCTTGGTGGTATGCTGACGTTACCCTGGATACCGTGGCTCTTGATACATCACAAAGACTTGCTGTCTTGATCACAGATGCACCAACAGTTTGTCCTCTTTTGAACTCTGGTACGTCCCAGAATGTTGTGTTATTGCAGTATTTGGAGCTAAACTGTGTCTTACCTGCTAACTGAACTTCACACTCTGCTCTTACTGGTGCAATGAGCAATTAAGATTGAAGATTGGCCACCAGATTGGTCCAATTTAGCCATGAAACCTCCCACACTAAAGTATTATATTATATTATACTAAACGAGTGTTGTAAATATGTATATTTGACCAATGACTCTAACAAGGCAGATGAATCGGTTCCTCGGATTCATAGTCAATAAAGAACCGATTCAAAGGAACCGATTCGCAGCGCCGCTGAGACACTCGGAGCTCCGCTTTCAGTTTTCCGCTCGGCTCCCGCCCCGCTCCGCCATCACACACACAAAAAAAGCGGACCGAACGAGAGAGAGAGAGAGAGAAGACAGAAATGGGGATGCTGGTGTCGCTCCGGCGCGAATTAAACGCATGACACCAACGTAATGAGCAAAAGTGTCGAGGATGGGAGCCGGAGCGGAGGGACGCCGGGCGCTCTGAAGCGGTCCAGCCGTTTTTCATTGATGATCAGCTGATGGTGTCTTCTCAGCCACGGCCAACGCGACCAGCGCCACTTTTAGTGTGAAAAAACCCACCAAACAGATCACTTGACAGCTTGAAATCGCATCAGATGACGGACGTCCATGGCTCTGACTAAGAAAGCGGGCAGCTGGTGCTGAGAGAAGACGGAGAAAAGGAAGAAAGGACCAGATTTTTGCTCGCCAGGCCGGAGCGTTAGCTAGCTAGCATCAGCTAGCTACGGTGGAGCCTGTAAACCACGGTGAGGACGAGGTGTTACAGTATGAAAATAAATAAATAAAGAAATAAATATATGGATATATATGTCGCATTTTTAGGACACAGCCAAATTCAGTAGAAAGCTGGAGTTTATTCTAATAAGATTTAAAGATCTGCGGTGATTCACTATACATCGTATTCGGCAGCTGCTTCTTCGAATTCACCGTTCCACCTTAAATGGTGCAGCAGTTACATTCTGGCGCCTCAGGCGCCAGAATGTAACTGCTGCACCATTTAAGGTGGAACGGTGAATTCGCGTACGAAGCTAACCTAGCGGTTTTCCGTTTGTTATTTTCGTGCGAACGCTCGCTTTAGTTGGCTTAACTGACTTCATTTCTCCAACGTTAATCTTATTTATACCCTCGTAACAACTTGTAGCCCAATTTAATCATTTTGACCGCAAAAATTACCTCAGAGTGTGTGCGAAAAGGTGCTAACGTTAGCTTAGCAAGCGGCTGGCCTCGTTTTTTTTGTAATGCGACTGCATATTTCCTTGAGTTGAAATGCAGAATTGAGGCAGATGTGCATGTACTTCGTGTTGTGAAGTGTTTTTGTCTTACATTTTGGCTTTAAAAGTGTTTTTATATGCTGCAAATATGTTAGTATTGTGCGTTTTTCCCCCGCTTCCCCTTTTTCTCTCTCAGAACGCTGACAGGATCCATCCACGCATCGTTGAGCTTTATCGCGTTCTGTTGCTATTTTGTCTATTTGCTATTTTTTACTCCTAAAATAATCCAGAAAAATCATAAAATGAAGCTTATATGTTTAGTAAGTCACTGATGTTGCTGTCAGGTTAGCAGCTTTATAGATTTACCTCACTAGTGACGTCTGGTTACCTATTAATATGACTGTACATGCAGGCTTAGCCCTGTGTCTGTATTACTGAAGGGGAGGTTCACCATTTTGGCAAAATTTATGGATGTGAAATTCTTTTATGCTATACACTGGTGGTGATGGGAATCTGCAACCATGTTTGCAGCACAGAGATTTGCTACCCAGTACCACCCACAAGAGTTTTTATGTCCTTGCTGTCTGAAGTGCTTCACAATAGCCTGGAAGGAATTCTGGTTCCATTGACTTACATTGAACATTAAAGAATGTTGTGGTCCTCTGCTGTAAAGCTGCCAGTTTGGTGATTATGTTGGTAAAGTAGGTGTAAATGGACATAATATGTGGGAGCTTGTATAGGTTGGACGTCTGGTTCCATTTACCGTCCATTCACAGTCCTGATGTGGCCAGTTTCTTTTCACCTCCACTCTAAATGGCTCTGTTTACATCTCAGCTGTTTAATTATATGAATTCTTTTGGAGGAGTCAGTGGAGTTCCCCTTTAGGTTCTCCCAAGCTCATAACCACAGGTTGGGGAGTGGTGCAAGCCTAGACCATAGAAAGGCCTCCACAACCTGCTGCTTGTTAATGACAGTCTGAAACGTGCTGTATTTGTTATTCTATTGTGGTTAAATGCTTTGATGTGCCGTGCTTGCAGTCATGCCCTAAGAAGACTGGCCTTACCTCCTTTTTTTAAAAAAGCATCTACAGAAACTGTCCAGCCACCGTGTCACCCCAGCACGGCTTCGGTTGTGAAAGCTCTCAGGCCGGATGCCGAGCTCGATGTGGCTCACGTGCTGTCATCCTCATGTGTATTTGGCAGTGTCTTGTTTGATGTGGATGACTGGAGTTTCTATTATTGGTTGTAAAAAATCAATTATTCATAATTTGTTGTAGGAATATAGGCCTCCCCCCCCATTAGCAAAGCAGTGCATGAAAGTGGTGCTATATCCTAGATTCTACAGCTGGCTGTAGGATCTCAAGCTGGTTCTGATAGTAGATGAGCAGATGTGAACTAGTGCTTGTTCTGTTGTAGAGGCTTTATAAGGGGAAAGTCTACCATCCTCTGTAATCCAGCATCAGTGGTTCTGATGGACACAGTTGTTTACATTGGTTTGATGTTAGGTGTTCAGGTTTGGAAAACCAAGTGTCTGAAGCACTTAAGGCATGTATCTCTTTTTTTTATTTTTATTTCTTCCTCTTATTTGAACATGACAGCTGCCGTTTGCATTGTGTGAACATTTCGCGATGAATGGACCAATAGAAATGCTCTGAAATAGCAAGTAAAAAAATCTGGTTCCATTGACTTGCATTGAGAGTAAAGACAGTTTTTATTCTCTCCTGTAAAATGGCTGTTTTAGAGACGTTTGGGTTTCTATGGACAGCGATGATATAAAAGCTTGAAAGACGTGTGGGCTTATTCAGTGTTTTTGTTGGTGACTAAAGTGGCTGTATTTTGTGCTGGTGACTCCAGGTTCCTATCCAGAGTAAGCATCTCTACAGGGATCCACTTCACACCAGAACACTCTGAAAGACTTTGTGTACATTGCTCCGATTGAGTCGTGCGGTAATTCTGGTGGATTTCCCCTTTAAGGGAACAGTTTGTTCTCACAACAAGTGTTCAGAATTAGTCGTGAGAGAGGTTTTGTATGGCTGTCGTTCCGAGCTGTCTACTTATGTGGTTATGCACGGCCGTCTAACAATAGTGCTTTGCTTTTAAGCGTTTTCATCGCACGTCTCACTCTCTCGCGCTCTCTCTCTCTTTGTGTACGAAGGCGCTGGCCATGCCGTCGAGTGTGCGGGCAGGGAGTTTGAAGGACCCGGAGGTGGCTGAGCTCTTCTACAGGGAGGACCCGGAGAAACTCTTCACTGACCTGCGTGAGATCGGCCATGGCAGCTTCGGAGCCGTCTACTTCGTAAGTGCAGCCGGTGGGAGCCGTTGGCCCCGCCCACTCACGTTTGGTCATTTTTGAAAATGCGTTGTTGTTTTTCGTTTTGTTCTTTTTTTTCTTGTCCGCACACAGAAAAACAGTGTTCAGGTCATTGAAAATGATGCGTTTGGAAAAAGCTCCGCGGAAGAGGCCCGCCGCCCTTATTACATAACCACCTTATACCGATTATTAGAGCTGACCACAGTTATAATCAGGTGTTTGTGTCCCAGAAAGCGATGTGAATTGGTACCGTTTTCGTTCTAAATAATTCAAAATGTATTATTTGTTTATACAAAAACAGCAAAAGTTCTAACTCTGAGCTGCTGGTGCTGTGGCGCTTTCAAAGGGCGCAATTAATTCATCATCAGCTCAGGTTTCATCACTGTGGCTGGCCTTCTGCAGAGTGGATGTTCAGAATGCTCAAGGACAGCTTTGACCTCACAGTCACGGCTGTGTTCATGTATCCAGTATGGCGACTGGACAGTGGTCAGAATGTTGGATTTGATTGTATTAATTTAGTTGTACATTCATTTAGTTATGCTTTTCTTACACTGTTGTGTATGTGTACTGGAGCTTTGCTTTAAAGGGCCCATATGCTACTTATTATTATTGTTATTATACATTTTTCTTTTCATTACAGTGCTTCAGTGAATTTACTCCAAAGATATATGAAATTTCGCAATATTTATTTTATTTTATTTTGGTAGGGCTACATTTAAACATTACACCTAGTGCTAATGTAATAATGCCTTAGTACGCCTAATGCTAATGTAATAATGCCTTAGTACGCCTAATGTTAATGTAATAATGCCCTAGTACGCCTAATGCTTATGTAATAAGGCCTTAGTACGCCTAGTGCTTATGTAATACTGCCTTAGTACGCCTAGTGCTTATGTAATAATGCCTTAGTACGCCTAGTGCTTATGTAATAATGCCTTAGTACGCCTAATGCTTATGTAATAAGGCCTTAGTACGCCTAGTGCTTATGTAATACTGCCTTAGTACGCCTAGTGCTTATGTAATAATGCCTTAGTACGCCTAATGCTAATGTAATAATGCCTTAGTACGCCTAATGTTAATGTAATAATGCCCTAGTACGCCTAATGCTAATGTAATAATGCTTATGTAATAATGCCTTAGTACGCCTAGTGCTTATGTAATAATACCTTAGTACGCCTAGTGCCTATGTAATAATACCTTAGTACGCCTAATGCTTATGTAATAATACCTTAGTACGCCTAATGCTTATGTAATAATACCTTAGTACACCTAATGCTTATGTAATAATACCTTAGTACGCCTAATGCTTATGTAATAATACCTTAGTACGCCTAATGCTTATGTAATAATACCTTAATACGCCTAGTGCTTATGTAATAATACCTTAATACGCCTAGTGCTTATGTAATAATGCCTTAGTACGCCTAGTGCTTATGTAATAATGCCTTAGTACGCCTAGTGCTAAAGTAATAATGCCTTAGTACGCCTAATACTTGGGTCGGATCAGGGTCTGATCACGTTCTCACCACAAACTAACCGCTCTGAAGTTCGTTTGGAGGGTGCGGGTGTTTTGGTCTGCACCTGAGTGTGATTAATGTTTTTTAGCCCTCCAAAACGAACTGCACCAAGGGTGCTCCACACACTGTGCGTGATTATTAATGTCAGATATCGGCATCAGCATCAGTAAATCAGACAGGCTGTTTTATATTACTGTGCATTCAGGACTGCTATATGTTAATGAGCTCTGTTGTGATTGGCCCTGACCCTCATTCAAAAAGCTGTTCAGGTTCTGTTTATAGCTTTAGTGTGAAAAGCTGCCTAAGGCTGTAAATGAGTTCCACAGTGGACTGATTATTTCTGCAGTTTAGTTTTAGCCTATGGGCTGTATGAGCTGGGGAGTGGGTGGTGATCTGTGTATGTAATACATCAAAGGCTCTTTTTTTTGTTTGTTCCAAGATATAGGCCCTTTATTAATTATTATTTCTATTAGCCATTATATTGTTATGTACGCAGCATGTCCGGATCTCGGATGGCTCAGATTCCAGTAGTGCGTTGTGCACACGTTGGACTTTTTATGCAGTGTTAGCACACTACATAGTGAGTAGGTAGTAGGTAGTCATTTGGGACTCGGCCCGTCTTTATAAAATGCTCCGTGTGTTGCGCAACAGATCCTCCTAAAATTCTTCTCGAGATGTTTGATGTCAAACCGTATCGCCACCTACGGGGCTGACACGGCAGAGAGGTTTCATAAATCACCTTTACCTTCTTGTGCGGAAGGAGACGTTTTCAATAACTGCCTCGGCACAGGGACAAGGGCCCTATTTATTTATTTATTTATTTATTTATTTAAAACAATTCAGAAATGTCTATGTACATGTGGACGAGGCCTCAGAGGATGGAATGGCACGAATAGAACTAAAGCAATCTGTCTGTTCTTTCGTTCTTGTGCAGGCCCACGACATCCGCACCAATGAGGTGGTGGCCATTAAGAAGATGTCCTACAGTGGCAAGCAGTCTAACGAGGTGAGAAATTAAGAGGCCTTTAAAGGCTCTGTGGCAGTGCGTTTAGGCGCGCTCGCAGAAAGAGCAAAGTAGTGAAGTGAATGCTGCTGGGCCCTTCAGGCCCTTGAGCGCGCCAAGAGCTTGATGCTGGATAGACACGTGACCCGTTTGCATTGTTCTCTTGTTCCTGCTGCAGAAGTGGCAGGATATTATCAAAGAGGTGAAGTTCCTACAGAAGCTGCGGCACCCCAACACTGTGGAGTACAGAGGCTGCTACCTGAGAGAGCACACAGCATGGGTGAGTGAGGGTGTGTGTGTGGGAGAGACGGAGATTGTGCTGTTCTGAGCGAAGAATGTACTGACCCGGTAGCAATGTTTCCTTTTTGTTGCCGTCGCTCTTCGACACTGTCCTCCGCTTGCTGACACTCACAAAGCATTTCTCCCCATTGTTCGCCGAGATGTGCTGATAGGAAAACTCTGTTGGCTTAAGTTCAGCGCCGCTGATACCACTGTTTCATTTCTCATGTTCAAATACGACTGTGGATTGTTATGTAAATGTGGAGCTTCAGAGGCTTTGCAATGGAAACGTCCGCTCGTCTATCATCGTCATAAACCCTTTCAGTTTTAGCGCATGGTTAATTACCACATACATAATTGTGGTACAGTTTGTTTTTGTATGCAAGTTCAGTTCTAAATAGGCTGATTAGCTATTTAGTTTTCTGGCTGTGGCACCAAATTAAGAACAGAAATAGCTCAAATAAACAAACTTCACTCACCACCGCCCTCTAAAGGAGTTATTAACATCAAATAAACAAACATCACTCACCACCGCCCTCTAAAGGAGTTATTAACATCAAATAAACAAACATCACTCACCACCTCCCTCTAAAGGAGTTATTAACATCAAATAAACAAACATCTCTTACCACCGCCCTCTAAAGGAGTTATTAACATCAAATAAACAAACATCACTCACCACCGCCCTCTAAAGGAGTTATTAACATCAAATAAACAAACATCACTCACCACCGCCCTCTAAAGGAGTTATTAACATCAAATAAACAAACATTACTCACCACCGCCCTCTAAAGGAGTTATTAACATCAAATAAACAAACATCACTCACCACCGCCCTCTAAAGGAGTTATTAACATCAAATAAACAAACATCACTCACCACCGCCCTCTAAAGGAGTTATTAACAAACATCAAATAAACACACATCTCTCACCACCGCCCTCTAAAGGAGTTATTAACAAACATCAAATAAACAAACATCACTCACCACCGCCCTCTAAAGGAGTTATTAACAAACATCAAATAAACAAACATCACTCACCACCGCCCTCTAAAGGAGTTATTAACATCAAATAAACAAACATCACTCACCACCGCCCTCTAAAGGAGTTATTAACATCAAATAAACAAACATCACTCACCACCGCCCTCTAAAGGAGTTATTAACATCAAATAAACAAACATCACTCACCACCGCCCTCTAAAGGAGTTATTAACAAACATCAAATAAACAAACATCACTCACCACCACCCTCTAAAGGAGTTATTAACAAACATCAAATAAACACACATCTCTCACCACCGCCCTCTAAAGGAGTTATTAACATCAAATAAACAAACATCACTCACCACCGCCCTCTAAAGGAGTTATTAACATCAAATAAACAAACATCACTCACCACCGCCCTCTAAAGGAGTTATTAACATCAAATAAACAAACATCACTCACCACCGCCCTCTAAAGGAGTTATTAACATCAAATAAACAAACATCACTCACCACCGCCCTCTAAAGGAGTTATTAACAAACATCAAATAAACAAACATCACTCACCACCGCCCTCTAAAGGAGTTATTAACAAACATCAAATAAACACACATCACTCACCACCGCCCTCTAAAGGAGTTATTAACAAACATCAAATAAACAAACATCACTCACCACCGCCCTCTAAAGGAGTTATTAACATCAAATAAACAAACATCACTCACCACCGCCCTCTAAAGGAGTTATTAACAAACATCAAATAAACACACATCACTCACCACCGCCCTCTAAAGGAGTTATTAACAAACATCAAATAAACACACATCACTCACCACCGCCCTCTAAAGGAGTTATTAACATCAAATAAACAAACATCACTCACCACCACCTCTAAAGGAGTTATTAACAAACATCAAATAAACAAACATCACTCACCACCACCCTCTAAAGGAGTTATTAACAAACATCAAATAAACAAACATCACTCACCACCGCCCTCTAAAGGAGTTATTAACATCAAATAAACAAACATCACTCACCACCGCCCTCTAAAGGAGTTATTAACATCAAATAAACACACATCACTCACCACCGCCCTCTAAAGGAGTTATTAACATCAAATAAACAAACATCACTCACCACCGCCCTCTAAAGGAGTTATTAACATCAAATAAACAAACATCACTCACCACCCGCCCTCTAAAGGAGTTATTAACAAACATCAAATAAACAAACATCACTCACCACCGCCCTCTAAAGGAGTTATTAACAAACATCAAATAAACAAACATCACTCACCACCGCCCTCTAAAGGAGTTATTAACAAACATCAAATAAACACACATCACTCACCACCGCCCTCTAAAGGAGTTATTAACAAACATCAAATAAACACACATCACTCACCACCGCCCTCTAAAGGAGTTATTAACATCAAATAAACAAACATCACTCACCACCACCTCTAAAGGAGTTATTAACAAACATCAAATAAACAAACATCACTCACCACCACCCTCTAAAGGAGTTATTAACAAACATCAAATAAACAAACATCACTCACCACCGCCCTCTAAAGGAGTTATTAACATCAAATAAACAAACATCACTCACCACCGCCCTCTAAAGGAGTTATTAACATCAAATAAACAAACATCACTCACCACCGCCCTCTAAAGGAGTTATTAACATCAAATGAACAAACATCACTCACCACCGCCCTCTAAAGGAGTTATTAACAAACATCAAATAAACAAACATCACTCACCACCGCCCTCTAAAGGAGTTATTAACATCAAATAAACAAACATCACTCACCACCGCCCTCTAAAGGAGTTATTAACATCAAATGAACAAACATCACTCACCACCGCCCTCTAAAGGAGTTATTAACATCAAATAAACAAACATCACTCACCACCGCCCTCTAAAGGAGTTATTAACAAACATCAAATAAACACACATCACTCACCACCGCCCTCTAAAGGAGTTATTAACATCAAATAAACACACATCACTCACCACCTCCCTCTAAAGGAGTTATTAACAAACATCAAATAAACAAACATCACTCACCACCGCCCTCTAAAGGAGTTATTAACATCAAATAAACACACATCTCTCACCACCGCCCTCTAAAGGAGTTATTAACATCAAATAAACACACATCACTCACCACCGCCCTCTAAAGGAGTTATTAACAAACATCAAATAAACAAACATCACTCACCACCGCCCTCTAAAGGAGTTATTAACATCAAATAAACAAACATCACTCACCACCTCCCTCTAAAGGAGTTATTAACATCAAATAAACAAACATTACTCACCACCGCCCTCTAAAGGAGTTATTAACATCAAATAAACAAACATCACTCACCACCGCCCTCTAAAGGAGTTATTAACATCAAATAAACAAACATCACTCACCACCGCCCTCTAAAGGAGTTATTAACATCAAATAAACAAACATCACTCACCACCGCCCTCTAAAGGAGTTATTAACATCAAATAAACACACATCTCTCACCACCGCCCTCTAAAGGAGTTATTAACATCAAATAAACAAACATCACTCACCACCGCCCTCTAAAGGAGTTATTAACATCAAATAAACACACATCTCTCACCACCACCCTCTAAAGGAGTTATTAACATCAAATAAACAAACATCACTCACCACCGCCCTCTAAAGGAGTTATTAACAAACATCTCTCACCACCGCCCTCTAAAGGAGTTATTAACATCAAATAAACAAACATCACTCACGTCGCCCTCTAAAGGAGTTATTAACATCAAATAAACAAACATCACTCACCACCGCCCTCTAAAGGAGTTATTAACAAACATCAAATAAACAAACATCACTCACCACCGCCCTCTAAAGGAGTTATTAACAAACATCAAATAAACACACATCACTCACCACCGCCCTCTAAAGGAGTTATTAACATCAAATAAACAAACATCACTCACCACCGCCCTCTAAAGGAGTTATTAACAAACATCAAATAAACAAACATCACTCACCACCGCCCTCTAAAGGAGTTATTAACATCAAATAAACAAACATCACTCACCACCGCCCTCTAAAGGAGTTATTAACATCAAATAAACAAACATCACTCACCACCGCCCTCTAAAGGAGTTATTAACAAACATCAAATAAACACACATCACTCACCACCGCCCTCTAAAGGAGTTATTAACATCAAATAAACAAACATCACTCACCACCCGCCCTCTAAAGGAGTTATTAACATCAAATAAACAAACATCACTCACCACCGCCCTCTAAAGGAGTTATTAACATCAAATAAACAAACATCACTCACCACCGCCCTCTAAAGGAGTTATTAACATCAAATAAACAAACATCACTCACCACCGCCCTCTAAAGGAGTTATTAACATCAAATAAACAAACATCACTCACCACCGCCCTCTAAAGGAGTTATTAACATCAAATAAACAAACATCACTCACCACCGCCCTCTAAAGGAGTTATTAACATCAAATAAACACACATCTCTCACCACCGCCCTCTAAAGGAGTTATTAACAAACATCAAATAAACAAACATCACTCACCACCGCCCTCTAACGGAGTTATTAACAAATATCGATTGAACAAATGTATCCATCCCTGATTCTGATGAGCTTCTCTGTCTTCTCCTCAGCTGGTCATGGAGTACTGTTTAGGGTCCGCCTCAGATCTGCTAGAAGGTGAGTAAATGAAGAAGTCAGCTATACTCAAACACTGAAGTTTGGTTTTCTACTACAGGGCTATGATGTCATAACCTTTTATTGAAGAGTAATACAGAGTTAATACTCAGCTGTCAGATTTTTTCATTTTAATTTTTTTTTATGAAAAGTAAAATGTTTTTGTAGTTGTTAATCAGTCTATTAGTTAGGAGGGCTTAGTATTGGCAAGAACCTGGAGATATAATACGTGTCGTGATGCAGCTCTCACGATTCAATGTCTAGCGATACCGCAAGTAAAGTGATATACTGTGATTTGTTTTCAAATCCTGCTATTAAAACACACCACTGTATGAACAGGTTTAACAAATCTTAAACAGCACTGCGCCCTTGTGCTGCTTGTTAATGTTGGAATGGAGCTGAAAATGATTACAACACTGCCATCTAGTGGTCAGAGGTTTAAACACAACACACAATGATTCACTGTCTGCCAGGAGTCTGTGTATCGATACTGTGTTGTTGAGAATCGATACAGTATCACCAAACATAATATCCTGATACTCGATATTTCAATATTTTCTTACACTCCAATGAATTAGTCAGCTACCAATTAGTTAATCAAAGATTTATAGATTTTTACTGTGGAACTGTAACTAGCTAATATGCATTAGTACAAGAACCTTTTCTGCTGAACTACAATATAGTCAGTTCTTAATATTAATTAATATTTGTGTTCAGCAGCCTACAGTCCTGCTTCACTACCACTTCTAGCTTTCCTACATGATGCTGAGTGTAACTGTTAGGTTATATCTGTATGAGGTTCTTAAGGGGCTGCATTGTTATTAGAGTGCTGTTTCTGTGAGAACCTTCTAAAAATGGGAACTTCTTTTTTCGTTCTTCCTCTTTTCCCTTTAGTGCACAAGAAGCCGCTGCAGGAAGTGGAAATTGCTGCGATCATCCATGGTGCACTGCAGGGCCTGGTGTACCTCCACTCTCACAACATGATTCACAGGTAGAGACTCAGTCCCTCCAGCTCATTAGACTACACCTCCCCCTCACTCTATAGCTCTGTAAGATTTTAGGACCTGGTATCATCCAGTAATATGTAACATGCTCAATAAGATCCACATAAACCGTGTGGGGGGCCTTTTCAAAAGAGTTGAAGCTGTTATTGCTGCAAAGGTTGGACCGACATCATATTGGGGTGGGATGTAACTCATAGTTCATATGTGGCAGACGAGCAAATACTTCTGACTGTATACACTAATATGCATTAATAAACAATATAGAACTAGAAAATAGGTAGATATGTACAGTACCTAATGATGTGGTTACACTGCCTGCAGTTAGTTGTGAGATATGATTGTCAGCCCTCAATTGTCAAGTTCAAACACCAGAAATTTTAGGGATGAACTGAAATTTTGGCCACTGAATGGTCACCCAATTGGTCCTAAAGGCTGAAATATTTTGACCAGCAAAGGAATTATATATTTTGACAATATTTTAAAATATTATATTGGCAACAATATTTTTATAATTATATATCACAATACACTTTTGTGAGAATAACATGAATAAAATCAGTATTTAAAGAACGCTCACCAACTCATTGTGTTTCATTATGTGATAATAGTTAAACACGTTAATTAGAAAATATTTAATAAAAATCATTCTAGTTTTATTATTAATAGAAACTCTAGTGCCTCATTAAAAACACTGTTTTTCTTTTTCAGTTACTGAATCCCAGATATATTGTGATGCGTGTTGTGAAAACATGTTGAAGTAAATGTCTCGTTCTTGTAAAAAGTCTTATGATATAATATTTTTTGCTGTATTGCCCACGGCTGCTTCTTACTGAGCTAGATGTTCTGTTTAATCCGTAACTATACATGTTTTGGACTGTCACTCATGGAGGTTTTTGTGTAATGTGTCCTCACAGGGACGTGAAGGCTGGAAATATCCTGCTGACGGAGCCGGGCCAGGTCAAACTGGGAGACTTTGGCTCTGCTTCCATCGTCGCCCCCGCCAACTCGTTTGTAGGCACACCCTACTGGTAAGACGCACAGGCTTGTGTGGGCCATAAACCGCAATCAGACACGAAATCTTCTGTAATGAAGCCTCAAAACAAATCCTGCACCTCATAACCACCAACATAAACTGGTGTTTAAGTCAGTTTTACAGATTTGTTGTACTTTTAGGATAAAAAGCAATGAATACTTTGAATTATTATGAGTTTTTACTCAGGTGGTCGTTAATGTTTAGCTCCTAATTCCATTTTTTGGAGTTTAATGTAGTTCTTTCGTTTTGCTTCAGCTCCAGTTCTGCTTTACTGTTGATCACTCCTCTCACTTTAGCACTTTAGCCTTGTGTTTCAGTCCGGAGGGATCCTAACAGAGAGAAGAATAGAGCCGTACTGACTTTTTCCTATACTGACTGCATGCTGGGTCTACTGAAGTTTCTCTGCAGCTCTAGAAGTTACTTAGTACCAAAGTTGTTTTTGAGCTCATGCTCTTGTTACTGCTCAAGCTGTCTTTTGGCGAGATACTTACACTGCAGTCGTTATTTCCCAGAGGCAACATTACGTTTATTTAAATATAGGTTTAGGATACTGTACACACCTCTTTATATAATATAGAGGCTTTATAAGTGATGCAGTAAATTTCAGGGTTACAGCAGCAACAAGAAGAGATTACATACAAGAAACAAATATTGAATATCGGGATATTATGTTTTGTGATACCGTATCAATTCTCAAACACAGTGTTGTAACCCAGATTCCTGGCAGGCAGTGAATCACTGTGTGTTGTGTTTAAACCTCTGACCACTAGATGGCAGTGTAATAATCCATTTTCAGCTCCACTCCAACATTAACAAGCAGCACAAGGGCGCAGTGCCATTGTAAGCA
Organism: Megaleporinus macrocephalus; assembly: GCA_021613375.1. Classification (NCBI taxonomy): domain Eukaryota; kingdom Metazoa; phylum Chordata; class Actinopteri; order Characiformes; family Anostomidae; genus Megaleporinus; species Megaleporinus macrocephalus. The sequence goes on from CM038715.1 coordinate 42,483,483, forward strand.
TTGATAAACCTGTTCATACAGTGGTGTGTTTTAATAGTAGAATTTGAAAAATCACAGTATATCACTTTACTTGCAGTATCGCAGTATATCGCGATATATTGAATCGTGGCCGCTGATACATATTGTATCGCCAGGTTCTTGCCAATGCGTAGCCCTAAGAACCCCACTGACCATGTTGGAGCCCTTTGTTGTTCTACACTTATAGCCTGTAGTTCATCTGGTTCTCTGTAGTTTCAGCCAGTCTTAACATTGTTATTGTACCTGGTGTAGGATGGCTCCAGAGGTGATCTTGGCTATGGACGAGGGCCAGTATGATGGGAAAGTGGACGTGTGGTCACTCGGCATCACCTGTATAGAGCTGGGTGAGTAACTGTGTGTTTATGAAGTCTAAACCTCTTTTGGTTATTATATTGGTTGAACCTCCACCAAAAAGTATGAAGACATCGTGAAATTGATGAAGAACCAAATTTTTAAGAATAGTTTTAAGTTTATTCGTCATTTGCACATCATGTCAGGATTTAAATGCTTGGAGTGAGACTCAGATAATCACTCTACAGCAGAGCAGAATTATACAGGGTGAGTCAAAAGTCTCAGGACACCCTTTTACTTCAGAAAGGAAAGGGAAGATGACATATCTGAATACCCCAGCAAGTAACGGGTGAGGGGGTCTATCTTTTAAGCTATGTCCTGAACATGGCCGCCATCTTGGATCAAGGGCAAGTGTTTCCAATGGGAAGGTGGTCGTGTAGAAGATCAAAGAAGACCAGCACTGTCTCAGAAATTGATTGATGTAATCAGATTAGCAATATCTCTGATGGTTAAACGTTATTAACACAGAAAGCTGCAACAACAACCACATTGAACAACATGTTCAGTGAGCTGTCCCTGCTGCTGAACACAGATCTGAAGGCGTCCTCTCACTCGTTACTTGCTGGGGTATTCGGATATGTCAATTAAAGGGTGTCCTGAGACTTTTGACTTTTTACTTTTCAACAGACGTCTTTGACTGTAAATTGCATTACCGGGAAACTGCCAAACTCTAATACCCCTGGCTAATCAATACTTCCTGAATTCTGTCCCTTCTTGCATGTTGTACAGCATACAGTGACCCCAATAAATGCATTTAGATTGTAACCATTGACAAACAATGTTTTTATATTACTTAATAAAAGTATTTATTTCAGAGAAAAGCACTTAAGCTGCAAAATAAGCAGACTGTAGACTCTGTGTTTGGACAGAACTTGGAGAGAAGCTCCAACCAGACAGCACTAGGGCTACTGCAAACCACAGACAAACAAACCTCCAAGTCTTTGTATGACTTCCTTACGTTGTCAGTACGCTTGTGTTCTCAGATGAGGTCATGAGCTCAGAAATCTTCTATTTAATTCATGCAACCATGCAGACTCTCAACAGCTGTGTTCCAAGTGGTTTTATTCAGGTTCAGGTTCTCAGTAGCTTCTAATATTGGGTTTAACTGTGTGCCGATTGACTGAACTGCGTTGAACTGGGTATAAATACAATAATAAGAAGAATATTTCTCTTGGTGATGTTCTCATAACATACCATTTGACATCCTGTTTTGTTACCTGATGAACTAAAAATCTCTTTAAAATCTCTTTGATATTCAATGTTATGTTAATCAGCATATCCAGTAAAGTTGGAATGCAAAAAGCAGAGTTAAAATCTAAAATTAAACATTAAGACTGCTTATCAGACCTGTCTGATAAGAATCATCTGGGCGTGGCTTAATATTCTAATAAGCATAGCGTCTCTTAGTCCAGCACGGCATGGGAGCAGCACTTAACACAACATTAGAGAAACAGCTTCATCTTATACAGGTGGTCCTGTGTTTTATATGCAGATGACTTTAAATACTGTACCTTGCTGTTGGTTCTGCGTCCAGAGAACCTTGGTGTGGCTGATTGGCCAGCAGATAACTGAGCAGGTCAGCTTTCGGTTGGTGGTTAAACTTTCTTCGGACTCAAAACAGAAGAAACTGAGGGAAGCCTGGTTTGTTAGAGCTGGGTTTGGGCGGGACGGAGCACGTCAACCCTGAGATTTGTGAGGGAACTGCATACGTACACACTGTGTTAGATTAAGATCGTCCAAGTTGTATTGAAAGGGGGCCTTTTAGTGGACGGTGGGCGTTATTTAGAGAAGGGTGATTAAATATGTGCTCACGAGAGGAACATTAACCTAATTAGAAAGGAGACATGGGGTCTGTCTCAAACCCTAGTGAGTGTGTAAGTAGGCTGTCTAGGTAGTGAGTGTGTAAGTAGGCTGTCTAGGTAGTGAGTGTGTAAGTAGGCTGTCTAGGTAGTGAGTGTGTAAGTAGGCTGTCTAGGTAGTGAGTGTGTAAGTAGGCTGTCTAGGTAGTGAGTGTGTAAGTAGGCTGTCTAGGTAGCAGCTGTGTAAGTATCAGTGTTCTCTCCTCGTCTCTCCTCATAAGACAGATTACTGAGACGCTCTAGTTAGAGAGAGACTGCATCACGGCTTGTTCCCCCCACTGCAGCACACCACCGGTGGTTTAGCTGGTTGCTAAGCTACCGGCCGGTATACAAAACAATAGCCCGAGGCTTAAAAATCCACTAGCATAAATGCTAAGGCTGGAGTATAAAACTGAGAAATGGTCAACGACTCGTTGCAGAGTTGCAAATTAAAGGCTGTTTTGTGTGGCTGTACGACAGGAGATACATTAAAACACCAGAGAGAATCGAATAAATAATTTGAAGATGACTTCTCTGCTAGTAGCTCCGCTTTTGTCCGCCATGTTGAGAAAAAGTTCTTATGCTTGATGTAAAAGGCTGCCTATGTAGGCAGCTCACTAGGATTTAAGACACACCCATGGATGTAGGTTCACTTGGACTTTCCCAGGTTCATTTTGGGGTCACTGTTTATAAGAACTGTATTGTTTATATTTGTGCTGCACCAGTTGTTGTGAATGGTTTTCCTGAAATGACCGCATGCCTATTTCATCTCACGTGTTCAGTTTACAAGTGAATCCCCAACGGAGTGAATTTGCCTTGAACGTGAGAAGTTGCTCACAAATATCTGTTCAAAAACGATGAGGCGAAGTGATTCACAAGAAATGTAATCTCTCTCTCTCTCTCACTCTCTCTCTCTCTCTCTCTCTCTCTCTCTCTCTCTCTCTCTCTCTCTCTCTCTCTCTCACAGCGGAGAGGAAGCCTCCTTTGTTTAACATGAATGCTATGAGTGCCTTATACCACATCGCCCAGAACGAAAGCCCAGTCCTGCAGTCTAATCACTGGTGAGCCGTCACTTCGTCCAGCTGTCACTTACTTGCATACTGAAGTGAACCATGATCTCATTGGTTAATGTTGCTTTGCCCTGCCTGGTGTGGTGCACAGCGATGTCATCCAAAGTCAGAAAATGTTTTAGAGGCTGGGCTTAAGCTTTATATGACGTAGGCTACAATGTTTAGGTGCTGCAAGATGGAGAGAGATGTAAAGAGATGGAAGTAGATTATCTTCACACCCCAGTACCACCTTTACATTGCCGTGCTGCTCAGAAATGAGGAGTGAAATCTCTGCGCCACCCTGACAGCATCCACCATGACGAAACTGAAGTTGGCTTCTAATTTGAATTTCCCGCTCCACCTTAAATGGGGCCCGGAACGAATCCAGACAGTTCTGGAAGATTGGATTCAGCATTTAGGGAAGTCCAGATCAACCCTTCACGAACAGTCGTTCACAGTCAGCCACTTGGGGCTTATCGACGTGGGCTTATGCGTAACAGCAGTTCAACATTGTGTATACGCTGTCAGGTGGAACAGCCATTGTTTAATAGGTAAACCTGTTTCCAGTCTTTTTTGGATTTTTGGCTTTAGCTACATCTGAACTTTCCAGCTTTCCTTGTTGTAAAAACTCTTCTTCCCATTTTTTGTGCACTTTGAAAATTTGTGATATTTTTGGAATTCCAGGTATTTCTAGTTTGGGTTGTTTTGTGCACTTTAAAAAATTATCTGAAATGTTTGGTGAATAAAAAACCTGCTTCAGTCTGAGCTGCGAAATTGGCCCCTTTTGGAATTGATTGTTTCTTTGAAGTCTGCCGACTTTTCTACATCATTCGAACACTGTGTGAACATTTCATAATAAATGGACAAACAGAAATGGTCCAAAATAGCTTGGAAAAAAATTCTGGTCCCATTGACTTACATTGAAAGCAAAGTAGGTTTTTGATCTCTCCTGTAAAGTTGCAATTTTGGAGATTCTTGTTTTTCATTGTACAGCAACGGTATTCAGCCTACAGCATTTTGGCTCCACCCATTCATATTGAATATTTAAATGATTTTTGACTGGGGCAGAATACATAACAGCCAATCAGAACAGAGATCATTTGCATATGTCTGATTTAATGGTATGGTAAGAACATGGACAATAAACAAAGTAAAAGCCCTGAAGCACACGATGAATCACATACTCTCAGTAGCTCAGAAGCTAATAATCACTACTGATATACCAGTACAGACAGGATTACCCAGCACCAGTACATTCCCAGTCTATACTTCCATCCTTACGTATCTCTCTCCCAGGTTATACCACCCTCTGCCTGTCTGTCTGTAGTCCCTGTTCACACCTGACTCCCTCATGACTGGCAGCCTTTAGTGCCGTCACACTTTAGCACCCGTGCTCCTTCCCTGCCGCTCACCAGGCTGTGCTGTGTTTCTCAGGTCGGATTATTTCCGGAACTTTGTGGACTCCTGTCTGCAGAAGATTGCCCAGGACAGACCTACCTCTGACGTGCTGCTGAAGGTGAGTTTCATATCTGCATCGAGGGTCTCAGCGTTGTTAAATTTAAGTAAATAACTAAAATATTACAGTTATTTGAATTAGGGTCAACTGTAACCGTGAAGAACACCTCTAAGAGAATTTCACGTCTAGCACCTTGTCGTTGTTCTATTGTTCAATTTTCTGGCTGTGATTTACACTGACTCGCATGACGGTGTCCGTTAATCAGCTGCAAGTGTTCAACGCTCGGATATCACAGTTATTGTCTTGGATAAGCTGGAGGTGTCGGTTTCTTCACCAGACCGCTGCTATCAAAACCAGAAACACCTGATGAGTCATGTGACGTTATTCTATACGTGTTTGCTTCGTTTGTCCAGCAATTCATCCCATTTATTTATAAATCCGCAAATCATTCGTCCATCCGAAGCAAGCCCACTGTGAATTTTGGCCATGCAGTCTGGTGTTTCCTGTTTCTTGTGAGCATTCTGCTGCCAGGAACACGCACACAGTCGCTTCAGTAAAGCTTGTTAAATTACTCCCACCTCTCAGTTTCTCTGCTCGCCGTCCCCGCTAGACGTGGCATCAGTAGCACTTCAGTTACAGTGCTTAAAACGCGCCAATGCATGAAGGGGCAGGGGGCGCAGTGGGCAGTGTGAATATTAATGAGGCCACTGCCGGTTCTCCGCCACCTCTATATACCGCGTGTATAGAGAAAAGCAAGAGGCTGTTTAGACGCTGAAGGAGTTTCTGTACTGGAGGAAATAAATAATGTTCACTCACTGAGCACCTCTTTCAGAGCAGCTGCTTATATCTCCACTCACTGTCCACTGTATCAGCTCCACTGACCATACAGGACCTCCACTCACTGTCCACTGTATCAGCTCCACTGACCATACAGGACCTCCACTCACTGTCCACTGTATCAGCTCCACTGACCATACAGGACCTCCACTCACTGTCCACTGTATCAGCTCCACTGACCATACAGGACCTCCACTCACTGTCCACTGTATCAGCTCCACTGACCATACAGGAGCTCCACTCACTGTCCACTGTATCAGCTCCACTGACCATACAGGAGCTCCACTCACTGTCCACTGTATCAGCTCCACTGACCATACAGGAGCTCCACTCACTGTCCACTGTATCAGCTCCACTGACCATACAGGACCTACACTCACTGTCCACTGTATCAGCTCCACTGACCATACAGGAGCTCCACTCACTGTCCACTGTATCTGCTCCACTGACCATACAGGAGCTCCACTCACTGTCCACTGTATCAGCTCCACTGACCATACAGGACCTACACTCACTGTCCACTGTATCAGCTCCACTGACCATACAGGAGCTCCACTCACTGTCCACTGTATCAGCTCCACTGACCATACAGGAGCTCCACTCACTGTCCACTGTATCAGCTCCACTGACCATACAGGACCTCCACTCACTGTCCACTGTATCAGCTCCACTGACCATACAGGAGCTCCACTCACTGTCCACTGTATCAGCTCCACTGACCATACAGGACCTACACTCACTGTCCACTGTATCAGCTCCACTGACCATACAGGAGCTCCACTCACTGTCCACTGTATCAGCTCCACTGACCATACAGGAGCTCCACTCACTGTCCACTGTATCAGCTCCACTGACCATACAGGAGCTCCACTCACTGTCCACTGTATCAGCTCCACTGACCATACAGGAGCTCCACTCACTGTCCACTGTATCAGCTCCACTGACCATACAGGAGCTCCACTCACTGTCCACTGTATCAGCTCCACTGACCATACAGGAGCTCCACTCACTGTCCACTGTTTCAGCTCCAATGGCCATACAGGAGTTCCACTCACTGTCCACTGTATCAGCTCCACTGACCATACAGGACCTCCACAGACTGTAGTTCATCTGATTCTCTGTATACTTTATTACTCTGTTTTTTAATGATCAGGACCCCCACAGGACCACCACAGAGCGGATACTTAGAGATGGACTGATCAACGTTTTTAAGGCCGGTTCTGACTGCCAATTACCTTTCAGATATCTGATACCGATAGAGGGCGGGGCTATAGGTCACGGCAGGGCTACATATAGTTATTAGTGCCAGCAAGTCATTAAACATGACTGAAACGTGGTTATCTAGAACTATAAACTCAATCACTCTGGCTGTGGTTCTTTAGCTCTCTGGCTGTTTCTGCTGCTGTTCTGTTGGTACCGGTCAGATCTGGTCTGTAGGTGTTCTGGGTTATTAGTTTGTGTTAGCTGTGTGTTCTAGCTCTGTTTACTGATAATCACTGTGTTCAGCTGTGTGGTGTCTCTGAAGTGTGTATCAGATTAGTAGTTAAATGTCTTTGTCTTGGTTCCTCCGTGAGAGACGCTGATGTTACTAGTTGTACAGATGTTATAAACTGTTCTGGATGAGTCTGAGACACATACGGTAACAAACTGCCAGACAGACGATGTTTTCTTTCCACACATGCGGTGAACGTTTAAACTGTTCTCGCGAGGCCGCTGCTTTAGTCAGTCTGTAGAAAATCAATGGTGTGTATTTCCACCTAGTGGTTCAGATAGGAATTGCAGGGAGCTGGCCGGAGGGGGTTTCACGGAGGGCTCCTCTTCCTGGATGAAACGCTAGCTGGAAATACACAAATTAGGCTCATTTGTTTAACGCCATCGATTGGCTCTCGGGATCGGCTAAATTGGAGAAATAACAGCCGATCACTGATCACATATTTTGATTAAAAATCAGCCCATACGTGGCTGATCAATGTTTCCATCTCTACAGATACTATTAGGGAGGTGGGTCATTCTCAGCACTGCAGTGATTCTGACGTGGTGGTGGTGGTGGTGGTGGTGGTGGTGGTGTGTTAGTTAGTGTGTGTTGTGCTGGTGTGAGTGGATCAGACACCTCAGTGTCACTGCTGGACTGAGAATCGTCCACCAACCAAAACTATCCAGACAGCAGTGTCCTGTGGGCGGCGTCCTGTGTCCACTGATGAAGAACTAGAGGAACACAAACTGTGCAGCAGCAGATGAGCTACTGTCTCTGACTTTACGTCTACAAGGTGGACTGACAGTGTAGGACAGAGTGGACTGCTCTGGGGTGGTCCTGTGGGGGGTCCTGATCATTAAAGAACAGGGGAACAGACTGTAGTTCATCTGATTCTTTGTATACTACTTTGTGTATGTTTTGTTAAGATGTATGAGTTTAATCTGTGTTACTTTGATTATAGATTAACACATCGGACTCATCAGCTTATCTGCTATGCTTTCACCAGTAACACCAGTTAAACCACAGTATGATCAGCAGACCAGTGTACAGTCGAGCGCTATGACCGCATGTTACCGATGCAGCAGATACATCACTGTTTAAACTTCATTGGGATATTTTTGAACTGAACCTGGATATTTTTATAAAGTCATGATGAGTCATATACACAAGTGGTTCAGATTTTGCTCCAGGAGTCATGAAGGCTCATCCCACTTAAAATGGATTTCTTAGGGCTGTGTTCAGTTCTGGCCTTGAAGCAGAAGTTCTGAGCGCAGCATCCGTTCAGCTATCGCTCTGAATCTCTGTCTTTCGTCTTCTAGCATCATTTCCTGTGTCGGGAGCGCCCGCTGACGGTCGTGATGGATCTGATCGCACGCACTAAAGACGCCGTGCGAGAGCTGGACAACCTGCAGTACCGCAAAATGAAGAAGATCCTCTTCCAGGAGACGCACAACGGCCCGGCCGCTGAGGGCGCTGAGGAGGAGGAGGTAGGCGGGGCTACTGAGCACAGTTACCTGCAATGAGCAGCAGATTTTGATTGTTCTGAGTGATTGTTTATGGTCGCAGTCTCACACTTGCTTTAACTCATTGAGGGCTTGTTTATTGGCTGATTAGCTGGACGGGGGACCAGTGATCAGGTACCAGTGGTCTAGCTTCCTGCTAAGTAGGCTATTACAATATTTAGAGTCATAACATATATTTAGTTTGGTTTGATTAAATAGGAGCAGACAGATTGCACCAGTAGAGTCCCCAATATCATTATCATTATCATTATCATTGTTATTATTATTATTATTATTATTATTATTATTATTTCTTTGTAATGAGAATCCCGGTAGTCAATAGAAAATCAAAGACACAGAGTACTGATCTGATATCAGTATGCTATTGTTTGATATTTAATTATTTAATTTCAAATTTTAATGTGTCTGGATCTTTTCCATGAAAAGTTAAAGGTATAAAATCTAAATATACAAAGAAAACATAAATTGCACTTTAATTTATTTCTATTTATTTTTATGAACAGCTTCATTATATTTAAGTAAGTAAGTAATCTTTACTTGTATAGCACTTTTCAAAGGCCAGGCTACAAAGTGCTTCACAATAAAATAAAGAAGACATAAAAAAGTAATAAAATAAATAATTAAAATAAAACATATAGCATATAAAGATGAAGACACAGATACATTACACAAGTTTAAAAAAAGATTTTATTTTGTGAGGTTTATTTTTTAATAAGGCACCTTTTTTGTTTTTTTTTTATGTCATTTTTAACCACATCATTCTTATTTTATTTATTTATGTTGTTTTAGCCTATGTAGGAAGTACGAACTAGTTTTTCTCTCTCAGATCTGATGGAAATGTACCTGCATGGGTTTTTATTTGTCAGCCCAGAGAAACGGTGTGGCAGATTTGACGCTTGCTGATATAATTCGTAAACGATGTAGAAAAAAAGTCTTGTTTTCACAATTCATCTCAATTAATAGCCACAGTAATTGTTGGACTGCTAATGTATTAGTATTGTAAATTATAGAGACTGGCTGTGATTCCACTAAAGAGTTTCATTAATTTACTTTACAGGATGCTGTAAACAACTGTAGGTTCTAAATATACACTCAGCCGCACAACATGGGACAAAATGTTACATCCAGTTAAACCTCCCACTCAGCTGTTGCTGCAGGAGAGCTGATGTTTAATGTCTAGTACTTGACCATCTCTCATATTGTTGCACTTGATTGCCTGTTAGACATACTAACAGTAGCGTTGCTACTTTGTTAAACAATAATAATAAAAAACAGTAATAATCTCAATAAGTAGTTTAGTTGATTTTAAAATAAAGTAGATCAAATTAGTACAACCACAGCTCATCAGTCAGCCTGATGACTCTACCTGTTTATGTGTATTTTTATTATTTTCAATCAATTAATAGTCACAGTAGTTATTAGAGTGCTAATGTATTAGTAATAGAAGTGATAGTGACCGACTGCAGTTCCATGCAGAGTGACTCAGAGTGGCATTCATTTACTTTATTATAAACTAAAAATACACTTAGTACTTTTGTTAAACAGGCTGGAAACAGGGTGATTGATCCCAAACATCTCTAATAATAATAATAATAATAATAATAATAATAATAATAACAATCATCATCATCTCAGTAATTTAGTTGATTTTGTGAATAAATTTAATTAAATTAATATAACCACAATAAATTATCAGTCAGCCTGATGAATCTACCTGTTTATGTGCATTTTGATTGTTTTCAATTAAGTCTCATTAATAAGTAGAGTGCTAATGTATTAGTAATAGAAGTGATAGCAACCAGCTGTGATTCCATGCAGAGAGACTCAGAGTGGCGTTAATTTACTTTATTATAACCTAAATATACACTCAGTACTTTTGTTAAACAGTCTGGAAACTGCTTAATCCCATTGCCATTATTAATGCCATTAATAATAATAATAATAATAATAATAATAATAGACTCAATTGGTAATTTAGTTGATCACAGTTCAATTATCGGTCAGCCTGATGAATCTAACTGTTTATGTGCATTTTATTGTTTTCAGTGAATTAATAGTCACAGTAATTAGTAGACTGTAGACTGTCTAGTACAACGGCATCACTCTCAGTTTGCCTGTTTGACGTGCTGGTTAGTGTAATTAATGCTTTGTGCTGCTAATTTTGTTAAACAGGCTCAAAACTGCTTAATCTCAAACATCCCATAATAATAATAATAATAATAATAATAATAAACTCAATAAGTAATTTAGTTGATTTTGTGAATAAAGTAGATCAGATTAGTACAATCACAGTTTATTATCAGTCATTGAATTAATAGTCACAATAATTAGTAGACTGCTAATGTAGTAGTAGATACTAATACATTAGCAGTGAACTAAATATACACTCAGTACTTTTGTTAAATAGGCTGAAAACTGGGTGCTTAATCACAACCGTCTCTAATAATAGTAATAATAATAATAATCTTGATAAGTAATTTAGTTGATTTTTGTGCGTAAGTAGATCAGATTAGTACAATCACAGTTTATTAATTATCAGTCAACTTGATGAATCTTGATGAATTTTTGTGTCTTTTTTATTGTTTTCAATCAATAATAATATTGGTAAGTAACTTAGTTGATTTTGTGATGTTATGTATGGGGCAAGATGTTGCATCTAGTTACACTCATAGCTGCTGTTTATAACGTCTAGTACATAAGCATCGCTCTCAGTTTGCCTGTTTGACGTGCTGGTTAGTGAAATTAATGCTTTGTGCTGCTAATTTTGTTAAACAGGCTGAAAACTGGGTGCTTAATTCCAAACGTCTCATAATCAAAATAATAATAATAATAATAATAAACTCTAAGTAATTTAGTTGATTTTGTGAATAAAGTAGATCAGATTAGTACAATCACAGTTTATTAATTATCAGCCAACTTGACAAATCTATCTGTTATGTACATTTTTACTGTTTTCAATCAATTAATAGTCACAATAATTTATAGACTGCTAATATATTAATACATTAGCAGTGAACTAAATATACACTCAGTACTTTTGTTAAACAGGCTGGAAACTGGATGCTTAATAATAATAACAATAATAATAATAATCATCTTGGTAAGTAATTGAGTTGTTTTTGTAATAAAAATCAAATAATTAGTATTAGTTGTTATAAACTACATATACACTCAGTCGTGCGATGTTATGTATGGGGCAAGATGTTTTATCCAGTTTGTGCTGCTACTTTTGTTAAACAGGCTGAAAACTGGGTGCTTTTTCCCAAACGTCTCTGAGAGCCTTAGACGTGATCGATATGTTTTTATTTCACACTGTGATGACTCTCCCAGTTCCCTCAGTAGGTGATGTTGGGCTCCGTTCATTCCCGCTTGCTTAACTCTTGATCGGCAGGACGTGGAGCAGTACATGCTGCGGACGGGGACGGTGAACAGCATGGAAAGCTCCCATTCTCTGCCCTCCATGTCCATCAGCGCCAGCTCCCAGAGCTCCTCCGTCAACAGCCTGGCCGACGGCTCGGACGACAGCGGGGAGATGGCCATGATGCAGGAGGGCGAACACACGGTGACCTCCAACAGCTCCGTCCTGCACAAACCCCTGGTCAGTATCCCGAAACAGAGAGACAGAGAGAGAGAACTGTACATTATAAACACGTACACCGCGTACTGGTGAGTCCCCAGTCCGTACAGCTGGCTCTAAAACTCTGAAACAGAGCGCTGGAAGAGTTGTGGGGGGTGGAGTAAATTTAGAAAGAAGAATGTAGACTATAGGCTCTTTAACTGTTCCTGCTGTGAATTCCATATGGGAGAAAGGGACAGCGTGTTAGATTTCACAGCTTTGTGTGAATTACCCTCAGCATGCAGTATGCGGTGCTCCAGCGCTCCCGACTCAGCTCTTCAAGGGTTGCATAACTGCCAGACGAGTTGAATCAGGTGTGTTGGAGCAGAGAAAACACCATTTTGTACATTGTGTACAAAAAAGAAGTACATTGCTATGAGTGGTTTAGCTCTGCGCCACAGCTTTCCCACCACAGCTTTGCTGTTCCAGGCTCATGAGATCAGGATCAGTTCACCACCGTCTGACTGTGCCAACTAGCCGGCAGCAATTGATCAGTGTCAGTAAGGGCACATGGTGGTAGGCAAGTAAGAACCACTTCACCCAAGTAGGAGAAAATAAAACCTATCCGAGCTGATTTTCAGACTCTGTTGGTGAAAGGTGGCACAAATACAGGCTGAGAGGCTGTTAAACCCCACACTGATGAACCCCTCAGTGGAGATTGATGGCCCTGTTTCAAAAATCTACTGCAGCGTGGCAAAAAAAAACCGCACTGGTTCGACTGGAAGTGTGACGTTCTACAGTGTTTTGATGGACCCACATACATCAACACCTCTTCAACACCATAAAATATTCTATTCGATTCCGCCTTCTCGGTTACACCTGAGGATAACTTCGCACCTGATTGGTCCACAGACTTGATTGACATGTCGTTGGAGTGCTGAGACCCTGGGCTTTCGGACGGTTTGCGGGTAATGGCGGATTTCGGAGTGGAGCATGTTTTTATACACATACGATGGCTTTTATTCCTGAGCACTCCATTAACAAAAATGTGGATTATTAACGAGTGGTTTGATGGAAAAACACAAGTTTAGTCTCGTTTTGAAGCAGACAGTCTGAGGTATGTGGCTGACTTGTTGTTTTTGTGGTGATGCGTCTTGGTGTAAGTTGTGGCGACGCCAAGGGGCAAGCTACTTTTTGAAATAGCTATTCTTTATTTTTTGTTCCAATTTGGAGTATAATAGCTGACACCATCGTAATCCTGAGCATCTAACCATTTGTTTAATGCATAATATGTGCACATTGGCTAAAGATAATCTTCGTAATATACCTAATATTTTCTCATAAAACTTTCCAGACATGGTATGTTTTGGCTGAAATATTTATTTTCTGAATAAAATTAAAGGACAAAAGGCAAAACCACAGAAAAGTAGAGATCCTAAGTTTGAATATGGTACCCTGGTTGTCTTTGTTGGCACTGTAGATCTTCAGATATACTCTTAAAAATATTTATTGTTGATTTTGGGCCACCAGCGGTTAAACAAAAATACTAATTATGTGACACATGCTCTCGTTTTGGGCTTCAGCTGCAGGTGATCATCTTTTACACTAGCCGTCATGATAGATGCCGTTTATCCTGATACTGTCGTCGTCTGGCTCAAGTCTGTCCTGTTTCTTTTTGTCCAGAGCCATGACAACATCTACGACGACCCCTACCAGCCAGAGGTGGACTCCCAGCAGCAGGGCCCATCCGGCGGAGGCGGTGGCCGGCGGCGTCGCGGCCGAGATCACTTTGCCACCATCCGGACGGCCTCGCTGGTGACCCGTCAGATCCAGGAGCACGAGCAGGGCTCTGCACTGCGGGAGCAGATGTCCGGCTACAAGCGCATGAGGCGGCAGCACCAGAAGCAGCTGATGGCACTGGAGAACAAGCTAAAGGCCGAGATGGACGAACACCAGCTCCGGCTGGACAAGGAGCTGGAGACGCAGAGGAACAACTTCGGGAGCGAGAGCGACAAGCTTGGCAAGAAGCACCAGGCCATACTGGAGAAAGAGGTGAGAACGCAGAAGGGAGGGAGGCATGGAGGGAATGGTGTGGTGTGCAGGGAGAAGCTTATCTGGAGGTAACTAGATGGCAGTAATTGAAACGTAGGATCAGTTGTCACAACAGCTTGATGCTAAGGCTGCGATGTTCTATACACTCGTTTATAAAATACTGCCATTCCTCATGTTTTCCAATCTGTGGACTTTAGCAAGAGTCACACTCGGTTTCCTTTCAGTCCACAGCTCTGTTTTCCCTCATCCCTCATACAGCGTTTAGCTGAGGAGTTGAATCAGGCTAGTTATTGAGACACGACACTGAAGTCTGCAGAGCTGTGGCCTGTGAGAACTACATAGAGGCACACACTTTGTGTAGAACGTTCAGTTAGGCCTGTGAAGCATTACCACAATGCCACGGTCATGTGATGCCTACCTAAAACTCATGACTCTCATCATTTGAAATTATTATAATTTATGTTTTTTATTTTATGCTGTTGAAAGTTGAGTCGCTATCTTCAATCACGCTTGGCATCAGTTTACTACTTCACTAACAGCTCTATTGGTGAGCTGAAGAAAACTGGGCTATAGCATTAGCTGTGTTCATCTGAATATAACTACCTTTCTCTGTACATTATCTACTGTAGCTTTCTGTGTCTCGATGTTACTTTAGTTTAACATAGTAATGACAATGCTGAGTGAACCATGCTCACTTCCTGCTCGGGATTTGAGGATTAAAGTCTTTAGTTCATTGCGTTAAACAAGATGATTACTGTGAAACCCTGTTTGGCTTTAGATTCTGTTGTGCTTTTTGTTGGGAAGGTAAATTAATTAATTATACATTGAAGCAACCCCATGGCACGTGTGTTCTGTAGCGTCCATATGCCTGCATGATGCGCATGCACAAGAAGAGGAAAGAAAAGGGGTGTAAGAAAAAAAAATCTATATATAAAAAAGATATAAAATCTATATATTATGTTTTGTGATACTGCATCAATTTTATAAAACAGTATCGATACACAGATTCCTGGCAACAGTGAATCATTGTGTGTTGTGTTTAAACCTCTGACCACTAGGTGGCAGTGTTGTAATCCATTTTCAGCTCCACTCCAACATTAACAAGCAGCACAAGGACGCAATGCTATTGTAAGTATTGGCAAAGCTGTTCATACAGTGTTGTGTTTTAATAGTAGGATTTGAAAAATCGCGATATATCGTGATATATTGAACCGTGACCCCTGTATCACGATACGTACTGTATCACCAGGTTCTTGCCAATACACAGGCCTACCAGCGCGGGTGTCCGTACCTTCAGTAAAGACAATAGTTTCAGATGTTGTGACGTTGCTGGAGGTGTTCAGACTGAGTGCGAGAGTCTGTGTAGCGACAGAAGCATTAACTATAAACGCTAGCATGTTGGAGGGTTAATGGGTTGGATGGGAAGTTGGCGGTGAACCATTAAACCCTGCAGATATGTTGCTTTATCTCTGCAATAAGAACGAAATCCTTCTGTCGCAGCCCTATTTTCAGTTCCAGATAATAGAGGTTTTCATCTGTCCCCCAGACTAGTACACAAAGAACACACAAACTTGATCCTGCCTTGAGTGCTGCTCAGCTTCTTCTTTTTTTGTTCCTCTTACCATCTGCAGACTAAAGGTGCTTCAACAGAGGAGAAGAAGTTCCAGCAGCACATCCTTGCTCAGCAGAAGAAGGAGCTCACCACTCTGCTGGAGTCTCAAAAGCGCCAGTACAGGCAGCGCAAAGAGCAGCTGAAGGAGGTATTCATCTCACTTGGCCTCTCAGTTACTGTGTGTGTTTTGCCTCAAGCTCTTTTCTTTTTAAATGCTGGAGCTGTTCACATCATCTGTTCTAGAAGGTGTTCACTGTTGCTGCTACCTGTTCAGAGTACTGACAGACGTTAAGGCATCTATGTAAAGCATGAGGCTGGAAATTATATAAATGCCACCTGTGGCCTGTAAAGTTTATCCCTCCTGACAGCATCTCGTTAAAATGTTCTCCTCTTGTACGAAGGAGCTGAACGAAAACCAGTCCACGCCCAAACGGGAGAAGCAGGAGTGGCTGGTGCAGCAGAAGGAGTGTCTGCAGCAGATCCAGGCCGAGGAGGAGGCAGGGCTGCTTCGGCGCCAGAGGCAGTACTACGAGCTGCAGTGCCGCCAGTACAAGAGGAAGATGCTGCTGGCCCGACACAACCTGGAGCAAGACCTGCTCAGAGAGGTAGAACCTGGAAACACGTCTGCCTTCCTGCAGGTTTCATCTCCAGCCCAAAGCTAACAAGCCTGGTCCAGCTAATCAGGAGCTGATGAAGGTGTTTGTTAGCTGGACCAGCTGGTTTAAACAGAGTAATCTAGATCTCCAGTGAGTACGATTGGTGATCTGTTGAGAGGTGGCAGCCCACCAAGACCAGGCTTGAGGAATGTTACAGTTACAGTAATAAAAAATTTGATCACCACGAGTAATGAAGCACTTGATACATTTCCTCTCCACTGTCTTCTCACCCCCCCACAGGATCTGAACAAGAAGCAGACGCTGAAGGACCTGGAGTGTGCCATGCTGTTACGGCACCATGAGTCCACACAGGAGCTGGAGTTCCGGCAGCTGGGCCTGGTGCAGCGCACTCGCGCCGACCTGATCCGCACACAGCACCAGAGTGAGCTCACCAACCAGATGGAGTACAACAAGCGGCGCGAGCAGGAGCTCCGCCAGAAGCACGCCATGGAGGTCCGCCAGCAGCCCAAGAGCCTGAGAGTGAGTGAGACTGACGGTGCAGAGCCCGTGGGGGAGGGTCCTGATGATATGGGGGCAGGGCCTCTACAGAAAGGGGCGGAGGTGGAAGGGAGTGGGAGGGTGATGTACGGAGAGCCCGCTCTCTCTGTCGAAGAGTCCGTGGAAGAAGAGCGGGGTGACGAAGTTGACGGAAGCGAGAGAAGCAGCTTGGGTGAAGGGAGTGATGCTGTGAATAGAGATGATGAAGGAGACCATGTAGAGACATTAACTGACCAGAGCGAGGAGAGAGAGTCTGAGAGCGAGAGACTAGAAATTGCCAAAGAGCAACACATAGACGAGCTGAGCGAGAAGGTGGGCAGTAAAGAGTGGCAGGAGGCTGAAAGCAAAGAGGACGATGACAATCAGGGACAGGTAGGTGGGCTGCAGTGGGTTGAGGACGATGATTCAGGCAGCGAGACTGAGATAGAGACAGAGGAGGAGAAGGAGGAGGACAGGGGCATAGCAGATGGCTGTCCGTCAGAGATGATCTCCGCCCCCTCTCTTGAGCACCGGCCTCGCATGCGCGAACGGGAAGTGGACGAGCTGTCCGAATTTTACTTCCCGGACACCTTAGAGGAACTTGAGCCCCCTCCCGTTCGCCCGGCGCCCTTAGCGTCCCCGTCCCAGCCTTCCCTCCCGTCTCTCTTTTCCCACGCCATTTGCCTCGTCCTCTCTCTCTCCGCGGCAGCTCAGCCGTCCGTGCCCACTCTCCTCGCCCTCGCCGTCTTCCTTTTGTCGCTCCGCCGCTCCCCGCCACTTCCTTCCCTCGCTTCCGTCCTCCTCTCCGCTGAGCTGGCCTTCTTGGCCCTCTTCTTCTCTTACCTCTTCCTGCGTTCCCTCTGCTCCCTCTCTTTGTCTACATACTTATCGCTCACGCTCTGGGCTTCGGGGCTGTTCAGCCTGGGCCTCTCGCTGAGCCTGGGCCTCTATTACGTCCCAGTGGCTCTGATCTCAGCCTTCTTCCTCAGTTCCCCTTCCCTGTTCCTCTCCCTCTACCTGGTGGTGGTGTTGGTGGTGCGACCAGCCCGGGTATTCCTCCAAGACGGCCCACGCAAACTTCGGCGCCTGTGGGTGCGGCTGCTCTTCCGCCTTCCCAAGCCCCTCTTCACCCTGTGCCAGTCGCTGCTGGGCGGCCTGGCCGAGCGCAGCCTTTACGACATGTTCCCCAAAGCCGGGCGCAACTGGGGCGGCCGCCGCTCCAGGATTCCGGTGCCGGTCAAGAGTCTGCCGGCTGAGTTTCAAGCCCAGAGCGTGGGTTCTGCCCTGCTGGCCCGGTGCCTGCTCTGGGCAAGGCGGTTTGTCCGTCGACCCATAGGAGTCCTGGCTGATCTGGCCAACTCTGTGGTGCTTAGCCTGGCTAGCCGAGTGCTAAAAGAGGTTCCTCCCTGTTATCTGGCCAAGCTCAGGACCTTCGGGCTCTTGCGCGAGGAGAAACCAAGCAAGCTGCCCCGGCTCCTGCCGAGAGCGCTGAGGGAGCAGAGGAGGAGAATTCGGGAGAGGAGAGAGAGGGAGCGGAGGAAGAGGGAGGAGAGGGTGAGGGTGTACAGGGAGGAGGGGAGGTGGGAGTGTGGCTTGAGGAGGACAGCTTCAGGGAAAAGTTTGAGGGGGAAGGTCGTGCCATGGAGATAAACAGAAACCAGTGATGTGAGTGAGGGTGAAACAGCGGTGGGCGATATGACTGATATTGGAATCTCCATGAGCTTTTCTGACCGTATCCTGGGAGTCTGGACAGCTACACGTTGGATGGGTTTAGATTAACATGGATGGATATCGTTATTGGAACACAGGTCGTCTGCAGTGTTGATCGTCGATAGCCACTGGATAAGCTAAACAGTTAAACATTGTTGGCACTCCAATTTTGTTATCTCCAACAGTCTACGTGCCTGATATTAGTGAACGTAGTCTGTCGTTAACGTTTGAGAATTTACAACAAATACCCAACTTCTCAAACCATCGTCAAGCATTAATGTTCTCGTTCACACTTGTTAGGTAGGCAGGTTGTGTTTTCTTGATTTGGGCAGCAGAGAATACACATTAGTGCTTCTCCAAGTGCCTTCTTAAATAAGAATGGCTACAAAACCTCCACAGGATATGATGGAACGTCTACTAACATAACTGTTCGTACGAGATTAATACAACATGGGGTAGAGCAGTAGTAGTAACTGCTGAAGGCAGGAGGTCACAGTATGTAAAACTGACTGATTCTGGTGGAGCTAAATTTGCTGAGAACTTCTGGTAAAATTATATCACACCTCTGCATCATCAAAAACAAGTCATGTCCAAAGAATACTTGCGGTTTGGAGACTAAGACCAAGTGTATACCTGGTCAGTATCTTGATTGTATGCTGATAAGATTTTGGCTACATGCATTTACACTTGGTAGTCAAATGTTTGCCCAGTTATTGGGACTGAAACCCGATTGCTGTGAGACGAAATATGCAAGTTACCAGTTGTTTATCTGTTCAGTATTTATACAAAAGGTATACTGAAAGTAACGTCTATCCGGCTTTACACTCGTGTTCCTATGTGGTATGGCCTCCAGATATAAGCCTGATAGATACGTGGACGCTAGCAGGTAAAAGTGGCCCAAATCCTGTAATCTCTCCAAATCTGATTAGCTCTTTATACTACATGGTTAATCTGATGTATATCTGTCATCAGTGTGAACAGATCAGCTGCTAAACTGACCTAACTACGCAAAGGATCTTCTCCAGCATCTCAGGAGTGGTCACCAGGTTACTGACCTCTGGAGTTAACACCGAAAACATGTTCCAGCTCGCCGTAAAAGGGCTCGTTACTCGTCCACGGCTACTGCTTTAGTTTGCTTTTCTGGTTTCAGACTTCTTTTCTTTCAGTTCCTTCATAGTCTGTGGAGCAATGTTTCCAAAGCCTCTGCAGCACCAAGTTATGGCGAACGTTGAGCTGGATTGATGTAAAAGTCAAGTTAAACTTATTATTTAAACTTATTATCAGTTATCGAACTGGAACTGAATCACTGTGTATTACGTTCACACACATATGTCTCATATGATCGGATTTGGACCCCTTTCGCCTGCAGTGTGAACGCAGCCGAGGTGACCGAGCGTCGAGTTGGTTTTAAAGTGGATTGTAAATGTGGTGCTTGGTCTTTTCCACCTGATCAAACGTCAGAAAAGCTTCATATCGAGATACATATCATATCCTATATTGGGAAAGTCTTTGTTTTCGCCATATTGCCCACCCCTTGTCGTGACAGAATGAAGAAGCAGTCTTCGTGTGAGTGTTGTTCGTCTGTGAGATTGCGTGCTTTCATTTTTTGTTTCCTTTTCCATACGTCTTGTCATGTATTCTTTATTTTCATTGTTTTTCTCCTCCACACTTCTTGGGACCACTTCCATTTCTCCCCCATCTCAGTCCCAAAATACAGTGTTGCACAGCCTAGAGTCTCAACTCCACTTGATTCACGTGTTTTGTGTCCAGATATTCACTGTTTACTGTCCAGTGAGTATGAAGTATTAGTCCAGATTGTGCTTTTTGTAAAAGTTTTGTTTTTATTTTTCATTTTGTGTTTGTTTTCTTAATTACTAAGAGTTTTGTCTTACGGTTGTTGTTTCATGACCATATTTGTGCAATCC
Organism: Megaleporinus macrocephalus; assembly: GCA_021613375.1. Lineage (NCBI taxonomy): Eukaryota > Metazoa > Chordata > Actinopteri > Characiformes > Anostomidae > Megaleporinus > Megaleporinus macrocephalus. The sequence goes on from CM038715.1 coordinate 42,504,017, forward strand.
TTTGTTCTGTTATTGTTATTGTTTTTGTTTTTGTTTTGTTTTTTCGTTCTCCATTTTGTGTTTGCGTGCTTGAGGAAGTCTTACCGATTTCACAGAAGTAGCTAGCAAAGCAAACTTCACCCTTCAACACGGCCATCGTCTGAGAAGGTTGCCAAAAGTCTGAAGCTGAAGCCAGCCAGTTTATAACCAGCCAGTTTTTTGGGTTTTCTGGGATTTAGCTGTGCCCGCTGGGAAAACTGTACCATACTGTCCACCTATTTACACTATGCAGCCCCTGAAACACTACAGATGTAGTTAATACTGAATGAAGTGCAATAGTTTCCACCTAAAAAGAAAAAAGTCCCCGAGTGGCTCTTGGCTGAAAGAGAAAGAAATGCTGTGAGATATAGAAACCGAAGGAAGCTTTGCTGAAAGATAATGATCTAGTGTTTATTGGCAAGAGTTCCAAGAATTCCCAGAAATATAGGACCTAAGAAATTTCATAAACCTTTATTTTAAAAAGGGAGGCCTGGCGGTTGAGTCAGTCTGGAGCCCAGTGCTATTAAAATATGGTGCATTATCTGAGGAACGTACTATATTAATTTGTAAACGTGAGTTAGAGTCAGCCTCATCTTCTTCAACTAATCATTGAACCTGGCTGGAGAACAAACGTCTTCTGTAGCGCTATGGCGTCCAGGATGACGATGGGGACCTACAAGTATTAGATTTTGACCCATTTGCCATGTTGTTTTGTAATAAACAACCAATTTCTGTTTAGTTAATGCACCATATTTTGGTATAATTGGATATTTTATCTCGTGCTCGTTGGTTTTCCAGACGTACACCTTCCTAGTCGACGAGTGAAGTCAGAATATTACTGTATTATCTTTAATGGGTTGGGAGTTTAGCCTGGGTGTTGATGCCTGATGATCTTAGGATTGGAGCGGTGATAACATACTTGAGTAGTGGGTTGAAATAGTGAAGATCTCGTTCGTGTAGTGTTATTGTGTTGTTTTGGCAATGACGTATATTTAACGATTTACCATGTAAACATATTTAAAGTCGTGTACTTTTATATGAAGATAGAGGTTCAGCCGAGCATGTTCGCTATTGAACAGCGAAAATACGTTTTAGAGAGTTTATCTATATTAAATTTAAGTATTTTAGTTTTTATATAGAGAGAAAATATTAAATATATCACCTCTGTTGGAACAAAATCTCCCATTTCTTCACTAAAGCTTGTACTTTCATCAGTTTTTTAAATATTTCACATATAATGAAAGTACCTGATTTTTATTTTACAGATATGTTTTATCATGAACGGCCCAAAATTACTGTTTACTTACATAAAAAAGAACGTATATATATATATATATATATATATATATATATATATATATATATATATATATATATATATATATATATATATATATATATATATATGTGTGTCTCCTGTGAAGTTGTTATTTAACAAGGTTTTGTTCGACAGAGGTATATAATTTGTGTCGAGCTCTTATGTTTTATGTTTTAGCAGCGTTGCCGGACCCTTTAGGGTGGCGATCATGAGCGACAATCCTGTAGAGGACTCGTAGGTTGCGACGAGGTGAAACCAAAGATTGCCGCAGCCGTAAAGAAATGAAGAGCTTTAATACTGGAGTAAAAACTAGCTTTGCACTGTGAGACGCCATCCAGAACGTTCTAGAACGGCTTTTATTTCTTTATATAAAAGCTGATTAAAGTATCTCAGAAGATCCAAAGTGTTTCTTTTATTTTCATATTGTTTTCTTATTGTTTTTATTTCTGCTTAAGGGAAGTTGACGTTTTTACAAAGTGGCCTTGAATTCTCAGTTTCTTAAAGTCTTTATTGGAATCCTCTCATTCTTCATCATCAGCTTCACACACGAGCGGATTTGGTCGGAGCAGATAATCGAGGCATTATTTATGAACGCAGCGCGACGGTTCTTCACTGCTGAATGTAATTTAAGTGTCACCTTCGTTTATTACCCGTGCTCGTTACACACGTTCTGTTCTGCCTGTGTTTGCGTGACGGTTCTGTGAAAAGAGAGAAAAATTACTGTTTATTATATGTTCAGTGTTTCGGCGCCATTTCTGTGTGCATTTCATCTTCACTGTGTGGGAACGAATGCATGTTTACTGTATGTAAGTTGAAGAATTTTATTCTTTTTGTCTTACATAAGTGAAATAAATTTCTTTTTTTGTTCAAATCATCGTCTTTTGTTTGTTTGAGTTCTTAATCATCTCTTTGTTTTAATCCATTGTCTAGTTTTTTCTTGTTTATATTAGTTAGTTATTATATTAGTTGTTAAATTTGTATTAGTTTTATTTGATTTATATTAGTTTTATTAGGTTTATTAGTTTTATATTAGATTTATATTAGTTTTATATTAGATGTATTTTAGTTTTTTCTTGTTTATTGTAGTTAGTTTTCTATTATTAGTTTTATATTAGATTAATAATAGTTTTATATTAGATTTATAGTAGTTTTATATTGTTTATAGTAGTTGTTAGTTTTCTATTTTATTAGATTTGTTAGTTTTCTCTTGTTTATTAGTTTTATTAGTTTTCTCAGGTTTATATTAGTTTTATTAGATGTATTAGTTTTATCAGATTTATATTAGATTTATATTAGTTTTATATTAGATTTAGATTAGTTTTCTCTTGTTAATAGTAGTTGTTAGTTTTCTATTAGATGTATTAGATTTGTTAGTTTTCTTATGTTTATTAGTTTTAGATTAGATTTGTTAGTTTTCTCTTGTTTATATTAGTTTTAGTTTTATTAGATTTATATTAGTTTTTATATTAGTTTTCTCTTGTTTATATTAGTTGTATAGTAGTCTTATTAGTTTTCTCTTGTTTATATTAGTTTTCTCATGTTTTTATTAGTTTTCTCATGTTTTTTGTTAGTTTTATAGTAGTTTTATTAGTTTACTCTTGTTTATTAGTTGTATAGTAGTTTCCGCCTGTTTATAGTAGTTTTATATTACATTTATATTAGTTTTCCTTTGTTTATATTAGTTTTATAGTAGTTTTTTAGTTTTATCCTGTTTTATAACTTTTGAACCAGACTATAAAAACACCTATGGCTAGTCAGTACTTATGCTTGGCTCTTGGCATGAGTTTCCAGTCTGAACATCAAATATAACCGTCTCCATCTTGAAAAGAGGCCCTATTTTCATCTAGAAAATCAACATAACATGAAATTTTTCCAAGGGCGTCCATACTTTACATATGATTCAATTTTATTCAGACTGCAGGATTTGTTTCTCTAAACAGATATGCTGACGCAACTGTTCGCTGGACTGCTGTATCAGTAGGACCCTGATATAATTTGCATTGTGATGCAGGAGATACATGTGATATTGTATTACTACAAGCAGGTATATGATATATTAATTTTTTTTTAATTTTAGGAAACTCAGTATAAAAAAAACCCCTCACCACCATAACCGTTGGTATAATGTAGTTAACTTGGGTATGAATTTGTCTTCTTCATTGTTACTTCTTTTATATTTATCCATCCATTTTCATTCATTTATCTGATCTTGATTTACTTAAAAACATTAATACTAATACTAAATAATATTTAACACAATACGGAGACACAACAAATGGAAGTGGAAGACCAACTGTAGCAATCTGTAGTACCCCCCCCCAAATGTCTCTCACACTGAAAACCACCTCCATCCTGTGGATCTCGGCATCAGGTCATATGCCGGTCATCACCGATATCCATTTACATCGCCCTATCAGCCAGGCCTAATTGGTCAGCTACTTGAAATGAGTCTAATGCTGAAAAACACTGCCATCTAGTGATCATGAGCTGAAACACAATGCAAAATGAACCACTGCCTTCTACGGATCTTGATTAAAAATTATTATTGTTTTAAAACTGATACAGTATTACACATAATATTGTGATATTTCATATGTCCTATATTTATTTATACACCCCTAAGGTATGCAGGGGTATTTCTAAGTGATCAGGTTCGTGTGTCCAGACATCGTCAACCTATCTGCAGTGTTTACTGTGGTAACGATAAGGTGGTCAGCGACTACGTAGCAGATCCCAGCACTGGTCACTCTGGACTTGACACACAAGACACTTTAAACCCGACTTTTAAAAGGTGTCCAGACAAAAAACGCCCCTACTTTCAATGTAAGTCAATGGAACCAGAATTTTCTGCAAACTGTTTTGGAACATTTCTATTGATCCAGTCACCATAAAATATTCACACAATGTAAACTGGTTTCATATGCCGTCCCACCTGGATATTTACTCCAAACTCCAGAGCACCAGAAGGTCTGAGATGTGCTTCAATGTTACTGATGACTATGGGTCTGTCTCAAATCCTAGTGAGTGTGTAAGTAGGCTGTCTAGGTAGCAGCTGTGTAAGTATCAGCGTTCTCTCCTCATAAAACAGATTACTGAGACGCTCTAGTTAGAGAGAGACTGCGTCACGCCTTGTTCCCGCCCACTGCAGCACGCCACCGGTGGTTTAGCTGGTTGCTAAGCTACCGGCCAGCATCCAAAACAATAGCCCGAGGCTTAAAAATCTGCTAGCATGAATGCTAATGTCTGGAGTAAATGGTGAAGGACTCGTTACAGAGTTGATAATAAAATAGTGTTTTGTGTGATTATATGACCAGAAACACATTAAAACTCCAGAGAATCAAAATAACTCACATTTTAAAACCACTTCACTGCTCCTAGATTAGCCTGCGGTGCATCATGGGATTGTTTTAGCGGCTGAGGAAGCGTTTAATACTTCTTAAAATCAGGTCTAAATAAGGTTCCTCAGTAGCAGCATGTTTAAGGTATGTAAGAATTGGGACAGTCTACATGTTGGGAGCGCATACTATGATGTAGAATGCTGCCTATGTAGGAGCTCAGTAGGATTTGAGACACAGCCCAGATTGTTACCTTAGCAAACCATAAAGATAGGTTGGTGATGTCTGGACACACAAATCTGATTTGATTGCTTGTCGTCTCAAAAGATCTGATTTAAGAAACGAATCTGATTCACCTGCAGTCTAAACACACAGCCTGTAAAAAGCAGACTGGAACCGCGTTTCGAACCCCCTCCCAATGTGGTTTGGGTCCAATTAGCAAAAGTTGGATTAAAAGTTTTCTTGTTTGTTTGTTTGTTTGTTTGTTTTTTTGTCCAGACTGTCAACAGTAAATTTGGGTACACGATTTAATTTGGGCTGGAAGTCTGAACAGGACCTGTATGACCCAACTGGGTGCACATATTGACCTTGAGTGCTCACAGTTCAGATTAGCCAAACATCTTCATGGTCTTCAGGATGTTCTGAATTGCACTGATATGTAAATTAATTAATTAAGTTTATTAATTAAAGTGAATTTAGTTAAAGTTGATATGTAGTCAGCTGACAATTTTTGTCAAATTATTTTATATCATTTGTGTACATGATCTAATGAATGCTGTTATTGTCACTACACAGTAATTTAATGTCAAAATATTAGCTTTTATTCTGGTTTTGATTGATGGGCCAGTCCAGGTCTGTTCTGTTGGTCAGTATTGGATCTAAAACCTGATTCAGTTTAGCCTGGGGCAGTTTCTCACAAGTTCATGTGGGGTTTGGAGACTTGGTTGGGCTGTACTCACATTGGGTGAACTGTCCCCGGCCCAAACACGCCTGACCCCCAAAAGCCCAGTTTGTTTGACCAGTGTGGTCACTCCGTGCCCAGACATGGTTCAGTTGGACTCTAGTCTGATCAGTGATCGGCCTGAGTTTGGAACAAGAACCCGTAACTGCTGCATCTGTCTCATTAAACACACCCGGCAGCAGAGGGTCCCTCCGCTCCACTGTGAGAGAACGTCCTGGTGCTGTTTAAGGTGGAACGAGAGAATTCCAACAGGATGCACAGCTTCATCCTCGTGTGAGACCAGAGCTCATTAGAGCTGTGGATAGTTTAGAAGTTGTGAGTGTTATCAGCCGAGTGAAGCTCAGAGCTCTGTAAGTGAGCAGGTTTATAGTAGCTCCTCCGTCACTGCAGTATCTCTGTGTGCTGATATAATACAGCTCTCATACACACACCTGCTCTGCAGACCTTCTTCTGTGTGACCACCAAAGGTGTGTCTGAAATCTCCTACTGGTCTACTACTCAGTAGTAAATCAGTAGACGAGCGCGGCTAGTATGTCTGAATACTCAGTAGTGAATCAGTAGGCGAGCGTGGCTAGTATGTCTGAATACTCAGTAGTGAATCAGTAGGCGAGCGCGGCTAGTATATCTGAATACTCAGTAGTAAATCAGTAGTGAGCGCGGCTAGTATGTCTGAATACTCAGTAGTAAATCAGTAGGCGAGCGTGGCTAGTATGTCTGAATACTCAGTAGTAAATCAGTAGGCGAGCGCGGCTAGTATGTCTGAATACTCAGTAGTGAATCAGTAGGTGAGCGTGGCTAGTATGTCTGAATACTCAGTAGTAAATCAGTAGGCGAGTGTAGCTAGTATGTCTGAATACTCAGTAGTAAATCAGTAGGTGAGCGCGGCTAGTATGTCTGAATACTCAGTAGTGAATCAGTAGGCGAGCGCGGCTAGTATGTCTGAATACTCAGTAGTAAATCAGTAGGCGAGCGTGGCTAGTATGTCTGAATACTCAGTAGTAAATCAGTAGGCGAGCGTGGCTAGTATGTCTGAATACTCAGTAGTAAATCAGTAGGCGAGCGTGGCTAGTATGTCTGAATACTCAGTAGTAAATCAGTAGGCGAGCGCGGCTAGTATGTCTGAATACTCAGTAGTAAATCAGTAGCAAGCGCGGCTAGTATGTCTGAATACTCAGTAGTAAATCAGTAGGCGAGCGTGGCTAGTATGTCTGAATACTCAGTAGTAAATCAGTAGACGAGCGCGGCTAGTATGTCTGAATACTCAGTAGTGAATCAGTAGGCGAGCGTGGCTAGTATGTCTGAATACTCAGTAGTGAATCAGTAGGCGAGCGCAGCTAGTATATCTGAATACTCAGTAGTAAATCAGTAGTGAGCGCGGCTAGTATGTCTGAATACTCAGTAGTAAATCAGTAGTGAGCGTGGCTAGTATGTCTGAATACTCAGTAGTAAATCAGTAGGTGAGCGCAGCTAGTATGTCTGAATACTCAGTAGTAAATCAGTAGGCGAGCGCGGCTAGTATGTCTGAATACTCAGTAGTGAATCAGTAGGCGAGCGCGGCTAGTATGTCTGAATACTCAGTAGTAAATCAGTAGGTGAGCGCAGCTAGTATGTCTGAATACTCAGTAGTAAATCAGTAGGCGAGCGTGGCTAGTATGTATGAATACTCAGTAGTAAATCAGTAGTGAGCGCGGCTAGTATGTCTTAATACTCAGTAGTAAATCAGTAGGCGAGCGTGGCTAGTATGTCTGAATACTCAGTAGTAAATCAGTAGCGAGCGCGGCTAGTATGTCTGAATACTCAGTAGTGAATCAGTAGGTGAGCGCGGCTAGTATGTCTGAATACTCAGTAGTAAATCAGTAGGCGAGTGAGGCTAGTATGTCTGAATACTCAGTAGTAAATCAGTAGGCGAGCGCGGCTAGTATGTCTGAATACTCAGTAGTGAATCAGTAGGCGAGCGCGGCTAGTATGTCTGAATACTCAGTAGTAAATCAGTAGGTGAGCGCAGCTAGTATGTCTGAATACTCAGTAGTAAATCAGTAGGCGAGCGTGGCTAGTATGTCTTAATACTCAGTAGTAAATCAGTAGGCGAGCGCGGCTAGTATGTCTGAATACTCAGTAGTAAATCAGTAGTGAGCGCGGCTAGTATATCTTAATACTCAGTAGTAAATCAGTAGGCGAGCGTGGCTAGTATGTCTGAATACTCAGTAGTAAATCAGTAGTGAGCGCGGCTAGTATGTCTGAATACTCAGTAGTAAATCAGTAGGCGAGCGTGGCTAGTATGTCTGAATACTCAGTAGTAAATCAGTAGGTGAGTGTAGCTAGTATGTCTGAATACTCAGTAGTAAATAAGTAGGCGAGCGCGGCTAGTATGTCTGAATACTCAGTAGTAAATCAGTAGACGAGCGCGGCTAGTATGTCTGAATACTCAGTAGTAAATCAGTAGGTGAGAGCGGCTAGTATGTCTGAATACTCAGTAGTAAATCAGTAGCGAGCGCGGCTAGTATGTCTGAATACTCAGTAGTGAATCAGTAGCGAGCGCGGCTAGTATGTCTGAATACTCAGTAGTAAATCAGTAGGCGAGGGCGGCTAGTATGTCTGAATACTCAGTAGTAAATCGGTAGGTGAGCGCAGCTAGTATGTCTGAATACTCAGTAGTAAATCAGTAGGTGAGCGCAGCTAGTATGTCTGAATACTCAGTAGTAAATCAGTAGGTGAGCGCGGCTAGTATGTCTGAATACTCAGTAGTAAATCAGTAGTGAGCGCGGCTAGTATGTCTTAATACTCAGTAGTAAATCAGTAGGCGAGCGTGGCTAGTATGTCTGAATACTCAGTAGTAAATCAGTAGGCGAGCGCGGCTGGTATGTCTGAATACTCAGTAGTAAATCAGTAGGCGAGTGTGGCTAGTATGTCTGAATACTCAGTAGTAAATCAGTAGGCGAGCGCGGCTAGTATGTCTGAATACTCAGTAGTAAATCAGTAGGCGAGTGAGGCTAGTATGTCTGAATACTCAGTAGTAAATCAGTAGGCGAGCGTGGCTAGTATGTCTGAATACTCAGTAGTAAATCAGTAGGCGAGCTTGGCTAGTATGTCTGAATACTCAGTAGTAAATCAGTAGGCGAGCGTGGCTAGTATGTCTGAATACTCAGTAGTGAATCAGTAGCGAGCGCGGCTAGTATGTCTGAATACTCAGTAGTAAATCAGTAGGCGAGTGAGGCTAGTATGTCTGAATACTCAGTAGTAAATCAGTAGGCGAGCGTGGCTAGTATGTCTGAATACTCAGTAGTAAATCAGTAGGCGAGTGAGGCTAGTATGTCTGAATACTCAGTAGTGAATCAGTAGCGAGCGCGGCTAGTATGTCTGAATACTCAGTAGTAAATCAGTAGGCGAGCGTGGCTAGTATGTCTGAATACTCAGTAGTAAATCAGTAGCGAGCGCGGCTAGTATGTCTGAATACTCAGTAGTAAATCAGTAGGCGAGCGTGGCTAGTATGTCTGAATACTCAGTAGTGAATCAGTAGCGAGCGCGGCTAGTATGTCTGAATACTCAGTACTGAAATCAGTAGGCGGGCGAGGCTAGTATGTCTGAATACTCAGTAGTAAATCAGATGCTCGAGCAGCACGTACTGGCTCTAATCTAGTACCTACTGACTCTAATCTAGTACCTACTGACTCTAATCTAGTACCTACTGACTCTAATCTAGTACCTACTGACTAGTAGACGATTTCAGACGCACCTCAAGTGTAGGTACACGACCATGTGCCATGACTGTATATCACCTGGGGTCACCTGGGGTTTGGTGTACGGACCCTCACTCCAGTTACAGTACACAAACCTAAACTATGGCAATATGGACCCCCTGAGTGATGATGTAAGCAGCTCGGGCCCAGAACATGTGAGCGATCGCTAGTTGGTGGAGTGGGCGGGTGGGACAATCGTGCTCTGGCAAGGTAGATGGCATCCGGCCCCAGTGTGAGAGCAACCATAATCAGAAAGATGGTGCTGTGATTAGGTGGCCAGTAGCTTAGAGGCCAAAGAGGTGAACAATGACTAGAAGCTTATGAGCCCAAATCCTGGAGTTTGGTATCCCAGGTAACGGTGGTGAGCGCTGCTCTTCTGGAGGAACTTCTGATCCTAGACTAGGCAACGTTAGGGGTCAAACCTAAAGCCCAGGTTTCAGGCCAGGTTAAAAGCCATGTGGGCCTTTCTTCTCTATTCTTTATTCTTATCCATGTTCTTCTGAGAGTTTCTTCACGGTAAGTGGCTCCTCTGTGAGTTCTCTTCTACTGTTGGTCTCTTCTCACTTTGATAAACACTCAAACACGACTTGTGTGAAATGCTAGCTCTCCCTCAAGATGCCCGACAGCCTTGTCCGTGTCTTATTCCGCTTCCACTCTTTCCCAACCCTCCCTTGTCTTTCCAGTCCAAAGAGCTGCAGATCAAGCGTCAGTTCCAGGACACGTGTAAGATCCAGACGCGGCAGTACAAGGCCCTGCGGAACCACCTGCTGGAGAACACGCCCAAGTCGGACCACAAGGCCGTGCTGAAGCGGCTGAAGGACGAGCAGACCCGTAAGCTGGCCATCCTGGCCGAGCAGTACGACCACTCCATCAACGACATGCTGTCCACACAGGCTGTGAGTAAGGCAAGGACATGTCAATCACAATCTCCACCCTCATCCACACCCCTCCCTTCACCCGAGCCACGCCCCTCATTCTGCACCATTGACGGCATGCCATCATCGGCGTGATGAGCCCCCCCACCCACGATGCTGCCCTCTGCATCCCCAGCATGACCCACCTTACCTTTCGGTGCTGTTTTCTATAAACAAGCCCTCGAGCTGTGGACTCTGGTGGGATAAGGGACGGCGGATATTTCTATGTGCAGAACAGCGCCATCTGCTGGCTGCATTCAAAATATATTTGAATCGCCTTTCAGAGACATTTTTGCTCACAGATTAATAACAATAACAATAGCTTCTATTTATAGAGCACCTTTGGCACACGGAAGGTCGCACTGGTGTGAGAAGGTTTGCACAATTAGGTGCACGATTTGGAACAGAACCTCGAATGCTCATACACACTTAAGTGATTCTCTGTATTATGAAATGGTTCTACATATCGATAGAAAATGTGCAGTATGCGGTTCCATACAGCACCACAAATGGGTTCTTCTACTGTTACAATCAGTGTGGCTTAAGTGTGTTACACGTACAAGAACTTGTACAAGGAGGTGCATATATATATATATATCACACATCACACTAAACAGACCGGACAGGCAGACTGTTAATACATCCACATTTAACACATCTGAGCAGTGAAACGCCCACATACAGACTCAAACTAGTGAACACACACACTAGGGGGCAGTAAAACACCCACATATACACACCCTAGTGAACACACACACTAGGGGCAGTGAAACACCCACAAACACACACACACTAGTGAACACACACACTAGGGGCAGTGACACACCCACATATACACACACACTAGTGAACACACACACTAGGGGCAGTGAAACACCCACATATACACACCCACTACTGAACACACACACTAGGGGGCAGTGAAGCACCACATATACACACACACTAGTGAACATACACACTAGGGGCAGTGAAACACCACATACACACTCACACTAGTGAACACACACACTAGGGGGCAGTGAAACACCCACACATACACACACACTAGTGAACATACACATTAGGGGCAGTGAAACACCACATACACACTCACACCAGTGAACATACACACTAGGGGGCAGTGAAACACCCACATATACACACACACTAGTGAACACACACACTAGGGGGCAGGGAAACGCCCACATACACACTCAGACTAATGAACACACACACTAGGGGGCAGTGAAACACCCACATATACACTCACACTAGTGAACACACACACTAGGGGGCAGTGAAACATCCACATATGCACTCACTCTAGTGAACACACGCACTAGGGGGCGGTGAAACACCACATACACACTCACACTAGTGAACACACACTAGGGGGCAGTGAAACACCACATACACACTCACACTAGTGAACATACACACTAGGGGCAGTGAAACACCCACATACACACTCACACTAGTGAACATACACACTAGGGGGCAGTGAAACACCACATACACACTCACACAACTGAACATACACACTAGGGGGCAGTGAAAGACCCACATACACACTCACACTAGTAAACACACACACTGGTTGCGGTGAAACACCACATACACACTCACACTGGTGAACACACACACTAGGGGGCAGTGAAACACCCACATATACACTCACACTAGTGAACACACACACTAGGGGGCAGTGAAACACCCACATATACACACACACTAGTGAACATACACATTAGGGGCAGTGAAACACCACATACACACTCACACTAGTGAACACACACACTAGGGGGCAGCGAAACACCACATACACACTCACACTAGTGAACACACACTAGGGGGCATTGAAACACCACATACACACTCGCACTAGTGAACACACACACTAGGGGGCAGTGAAACGCCCACATATACACACACACTAGTGAACACACACACTGGTTGCAGTGAAACACCCACATACACACTCACACTAGTGAACACACACACTAGGGGGCAGTGAAACACCCGCATACACACACACACACTAGTGAACACACACACTAGGGGCAGTGACACACCCACATATACACACACACTAGTGAATACACACACTAGGGGCAGTGAAACACCCACATACACACACACTAGTGAACACACATACTAGGGGGCATTGAAACACCACATACACACTCACACTAGTGAACACACACACTAGGGGGCAGTGAAACACCCACATATACACACACACTAGTGAACACACACACTAGGGGGCAGTGAAACACCACATATACACACACACTAGTGAACATACACACTAGGGGCAGTGAAACACCACATACACACTCACACTAGTGAACACACACACTAGGGGGCAGTGAAACACCCACATATACACACACACTAGTGAACATACACATTAGGGGCAGTGAAACACCACATACACACTCACACCAGTGAACATACACACTAGGGGGCAGTGAAACACCCACATATACACACACACTAGTGAACACACACACTAGGGGGCAGTGAAACGCCCACATACACACTCAGACTAATGAACACACACTAGGGGGCAGTGAAACACCCACATATACACTCACACTAGTGAACACACACACTAGGGGGCAGTGAAACATCCAAATATGCACTCACTCTAGTGAACACACGCACTAGGGGGCGGTGAAACACCACATACACACTCACACTAGTGAACATACACACTAGGGGCAGTGAAACACCCACATACACACTCACACTAGTGAACATACACACTAGGGGCAGTGAAACACCACATACACACTCACACAACTGAACATACACACTAGGGGGCAGTGAAAGACCCACATACACACTCACACTAGTAAACACACACACTGGTTGCGGTGAAACACCACATACACACTCACACTGGTGAACACACACACTAGGGGGCAGTGAAACACCCACATATACACTCACACTAGTGAACACACACACTAGGGGGCAGTGAAACACCCACATATACACACTAGTGAACATACACATTAGGGGCAGTGAAACACCACATACACACTCACACTAGTGAACACACACACTAGGGGGCAGTGAAACACCACATACACACTCACACTAGTGAACACACACTAGGGGGCATTGAAACACCACATACACACTCGCACTAGTGAACACACACACTAGGGGGCAGTGAAACACCCACATATACACACACACTAGTGAACACACACACTGATTGCAGTGAAACACCCACATACACACTCACACTAGTAAACACACACACTGGTTGCAGTGAAACTCCACATACACACTCACACTAGTGAACACACACACTAGGGGGCAGTGAAACACCCACATATACACTCACACTAGTGAACACACACACTAGGGGGCAGTGAAACACCCGCATACACACACACACACACTAGTGAACACACACACTAGGGGCAGTGACACACCCACATATACACACACACTAGTGAATACACACACTAGGGGCAGTGAAACACCCACATACACACACACTAGTGAACACACACACTAGGGGGCAGTGAAACACCCGCATACACACACACACACTAGTGAACACACACACTAGGGGCAGTGACACACCCACATATACACACACACTAGTGAATACACACACTAGGGGCAGTGAAACACCCACATACACACACACTAGTGAACACACATACTAGGGGGCATTGAAACACCACATACACACTCACACTAGTGAACACACACACTAGGGGGCAGTGAAACACCCACATATACACACACACACTAGTGAACACACACACTAGGGGGCAGTGAAACACCACATACACACTCACACTAGTGAACACACACACTAGGGGGCAGTGAAACACCCACATATACACACACACTAGTGAACATACACATTAGGGGCAGTGAAACACCACATACACACTCAGACTAATGAACACACACACACTAGGAGGCAGTGAAACACCCACATATACACACACACTAGTGAACACACACACTAGGGGGCAATGAAACACCCACATATAAACACACACTCGTGAACACACACTAGGGGGCAGTGAAACGCCCCCATACACACTCAGACTAATGAACACACACACACTAGGGGGCAGTGAAACACCCACATATACACACACACTAGTGAACACACACACTAGGGGGCAGTGAAACACCACATACACACTCACACTAGTGAACACACACACTAGGGGGCAGTGAAACACCCACATATAAACACACACTAGTGAACACACACACTAGGGGGCAGTGAAACACCCACATATAAACACACACTCGTGAACACACACTGGGGGCAGTGAAACGCCCCCATACACACTCAGACTAATGAACACACACACACTAGGGGGCAGTGAAACACCCACATATACACACACACTAGTGAACACACACACTAGGGGGCAGTGAAACACCACATACACACTCACACTAGTGAACACACACACACACTAGGGGGCAGTGAAACACCCACATATACACACACACTAGGGCGCAGTGAAACACCCACATATACACACTCAGACTAGTGAACACACACACTAGGGGGCAGTGAAACACCCACATATACACACACACTAGTGAACACACACTAGGGGGCAGTAAAACACCACATACACACTCACACTAGTGAACACACACTAGGGGGCAGTGAAACACCACATACACACTCACACTAGTGAACATACACACTAGGGGGCAGTGAAACACCCACATATACACACACACTAGTGAACATACACACTAGGGGCAGTGAAACACCACATACACACTCACACTAGTGAACACACACACTAGGGGGCAGTAAAACACCATTTACACACTCATACTAGTGAACACACACTGGTTGCAGTGAAACACCACATACACACTCACACTAGTGAACACACACACTAGGGGACAGTGAAACACCCACATATACACTCACACTAGTGAACACACACTAGGGGGCAGTGAAACACCCACATATGCACACACACTAGTGAACATACACATTAGGGGCAGTGAAACACCACATACACACTCACACTAGTGAACACACACACTAGGGGGCAGTGAAACACCACATACACACTCACGCTAGTGAACACACACTAGGGGGCAGTGAAGCACCACATACACACACACACTAGTGAACACACACACTAGGGGGCAGTGAAACACCCACATATACACACACACTAGTGAACACACACTAGGGGGCAGTGAAACACCCACATATACACACTCACACTAGTGAACACACACACTAGGGGGCAGTGAAACACCCACATATAAACACACACTAGTGAACACACACACTAGGGGGCAGTGAAACATCCACATATAAACACACACTCGTGAACACACACTAGGGGGCAGTGAAACGCCCACATACACACTCAGACTAATGAACACACACACACTAGGGGGCAGTGAAACACCCACATATACACACACACTAGTGAACACACACACTAGGGGGCAGTGAAACACCACATACACACTCACACTAGTGAACACATTAATAAACAGAAATTAAAATAAAAAATAAATATAAAAAAATTAAATAAACAGATATTAAAAAATAAAATAAACAGACATTAAAAATAAAATAAACAGATATTAAAAAATAAAATAAACAGACATTAAACAATCAAATGAACAAACATTAAAAAATAAAATAAACAGACATTAAACAATCAAATGAACAAACATTAAAAAATAAAATAAACAGACTTGGAAAAAAACAAAATAAACAGATTTTAAGAAATAAAATAAACAGACCTTTAAAAATAAAATAAACTAACATTAAACAATAAAATAAACAGACATTAAAAATTAAATAAACAAACATTAAACAATAAAATAAACAGACATTAAAAATAAAATGAACAAACATTAAAAAATAAAATAAACAGACTGGAAAAATAAAATAAACAGACTTGAAAAAAACTAAAGATATTAAGAAATAATATAGACAGACATTAAAAAGTTAAATAAACAGACATTAAACAATTACATAAACGAATATTAAAAATAAAATAAACAAACATTAAAATAAAATAAACATATTTAAAAATTAAACAGACGTTTTAAAATAAAATAAAAAGATATTAAAAATAAAATAAACAGACATAAAAAAAACAGATATTAAAAAACAGACATAAAAAATAAAATAAACAGATATTTAGGAAATAAAATAAATAGACATTAAAAATAAAATAAATTGGTTAAAAAAAATTATTGAAAAAGTAATTTTTTTAATGCTTAAAGACGTCTACATTTTTGTTCACTCGCTCTTTAATGGCATCATGTAACCAACATTAATAAAGTTTATTTATAAACTGACTCTTTTCTTGCTTAATTACATGATAGTTTTATGGTGGAGGGATACATGCTGGGCACTCTGAGGTGAAGTAGTTCCCAAACAATCTTATAATTCAGACGTGTTCGTTCACTGGGGGTGTTGGAGGGTAAACATGAAGTCCTCGAGGGCATGTTTAATAAACAGTATCCAACGTAGCCGGCTATGCTGAGTTGGGCGTCGGTGCCCGCCCTGTCCGCAGAGACCGCACCCCACTGATCTTGTGCACTGTTTGTTTCTACAGCTGCGATTGGACGAGACACAGGAGGCGGAGTACCAGGCGCTGAGGATGCAGCTGCAGCAGGAGTTGGAGCTGCTGAACGCCTACCAGAGCAAAATCAAGATCCACACCGACACGCAGCACGAGAGGGAGGTCAAAGACCTGGAGCAGAGAGTGTCCATCCGCAGAGCTCTACTGGAGCAGAGGGTAAATCCCAGTAGCTGTGAGGTTTCCAGACCGTCTTTCCAGCACATTATACGTCTCAGTACATACAGTGCTACTGGTGGGCCTCGGGTCAGACCCTCTCCCCCAGTATAGAACGTGAAACACCCACATAAACTCACACTAGTGAACACACACACTAGGGGACAGTGAAACACCCATGCACACACACACACACACACTAGGGGGCAGTGAAACCCCCACATACACACACACACACACACACACACACTAGAGGGCAGTGAAACCCCCACATACACACACTAAGGTGCAGTGAAACCCCCACATATACACACACTAGTGAACACACACACTAAGGTGCAGTGAAACACCCACACACACTAGGGGGCAGTGAAACACCCACATATACACACACTAGTGAACACACACACTAAGGTGCAGTGAAACACCCACACACACTAGGGGGCAGTGAAACACCCACATATACACACACTAGTGAACACACACACTAGGAGGCGGTGAAACACCCACACACACACTAGGGGGCAGTGAAACCCCCACATACACACACACACATACACACTAGGGGGCAGTGAAACCCCCACATACACACACTAGTGAACACACACACTAGGGGCAGTGAAACACCACCACCCATACACTCACACACACACTAAGGTGCAGTAAAACACCCACATATACACACACTAGTGAACGCACATACTAAGGTGCAGTGAAACACCCACACAAACACACATCCACACACAATAGGGGGCAGTGAAACACGCCCCCCCCCCACACACACACAAACACACACAACTGAACACACACGCTAGGGGGCAGTGAAACACCCACATACACACTAGTGAACACACACACTAGGGGGCAGTGAAACACCCCCCCCCCCCACACACACACACACTAATGAACACATACACTATGGTGCAGTGAAACACCCACATACACGCACATTAGTAAACACCTACACTAGGGGGCAGTGAAACACCCACATACACACTAGTGAACACAAACACTAGAAGGCAGTGAACACACACACAAACACACACCCACACACAATAGCGGGCAGTGAAACACCCCCCCCAACACACACACACAAACACACACAACTGAACACACACATTAAGGGGCAGTGAAACACCCACATACACACACTAGTGAACACACACACTAGGGGACAGTGAAACACCCATGCACACACACACACACACACACACACTAGGGGGCAGTGAAACCCCCACATACACACACACACACACACACACACACACACACACACACACACACACTAGAGGGCAGTGAAACCCCCACATACACACACTAGTGAACACACACACTAGGGGGCAGTGAAACACCACCCCCCATACACTCACACACACACTAAGGTGCAGTGAAACACCCACATATACACACACTAGTGAACACATACACTAAGGTGCAGTGAAACACCCACACACACTAGGAGGCAGTGAAACACCCACATATACACACACTAGTGAACACACACACTAGGAGGCGGTGAAACACCCACACACACACTAGGGGGCAGTG
Organism: Megaleporinus macrocephalus; assembly: GCA_021613375.1. Lineage (NCBI taxonomy): Eukaryota > Metazoa > Chordata > Actinopteri > Characiformes > Anostomidae > Megaleporinus > Megaleporinus macrocephalus. The sequence goes on from CM038715.1 coordinate 42,522,615, forward strand.
AAACCCCCACATACACACACACACACACTAGGGGGCAGTGAAACCCCCACATACACACACTAGTGAACACACACACTAGGGGGCAGTGAAACACCACCCCCCATACACTCACACACACACTAGGGGCAGTGAAACACCCACATATACACACACTAGTGAACACACACACTAGGGGGCAGTGAAACACCCACATACACACACTAGTGAACACACACACTAGGGGACAGTGAAACACCCATGCACACACACACACACACACACACTAGGGGGCAGTGAAACCCCCACATACACACACACACACACACACACACTAGAGGGCAGTGAAACCCCCACATACACACACTAGTGAACACACACACTAAGGTGCAGTGAAACCCCCACATATACACACACTAGTGAACACACACACTAAGGTGCAGTGAAACACCCACACACACTAGGGGGCAGTGAAACACCCACATATACACACACTAGTGAACACACACACTAAGGTGCAGTGAAACACCCACACACACTAGGGGGCAGTGAAACACCCACATATACACACACTAGTGAACACACACACTAGGAGGCGGTGAAACACCCACACACACACTAGGGGGCAGTGAAACCCCCACATACACACACACACATACACACTAGGGGGCAGTGAAACCCCCACATACACACACTAGTGAACACACACACTAGGGGCAGTGAAACACCACCACCCATACACTCACACACACACTAAGGTGCAGTAAAACACCCACATATACACACACTAGTGAACACACACACTAGGGGGCAGTGAAACACCCCCACATACACACACTAGTGAACACACACACTAGGGGGCAGTGAAACACCACCCCCCATACACTCACACACACACTAAGGTGCAGTGAAACACCCACATATACACACACTAGTGAACACACACACTAGGGGCAGTGAAACACCCACATATACACACACTAGTGAACACACACACTAGGGGGCAGTGAAACACCACCCCCCATACACTCACACACACACATAAAACACAGTAGTGAACACACATAGTAAGGTGCATTCCAGCCCCTGTACATGGCGTAGAAATTGTGTTATGAATGTAGCGACAGTCAGGGTCCGAGTTCTCCTTGAGGAGATCCAGTGTTCGGGCAGCGATGGTATGACTGTAGCTGCTGAACACATCCGTATCTTCCTGACTGCATCCCTGTCCCTCCACACAGATCGAGGAGGAGATGCTGTCCCTGCAGAACGAGCGCTCGGAGAGGATCCGATCCCTGCTGGAGCGGCAGGCCAGCGAGATCGAGGCCTTCGACTCGGAGAGCCTGCGCCTGGGCTTCAGCAGCCTGGCTCTGACCGGCATCCCGTCCGAGGCCTACCCCAAGCAGGGCTACCCGTCCAGCCAGACGCCGCGCTCCTCCAGCCACTGGAGCCACGGAGGGGGTCCGCACCCCCACTCCCGCCGGGGCCCCAGCCGCGCAGAGTCCACGGCCTCGTCCTCTTCGGCCCACGCCCTGGGCCTGGCCCGGGACGGCCCGGTCCACCACTCGTCCCGCTCCTCCTCCTCCTCTTCGTCCTCGTCCTCCTCCTCGCACCACCACCACCGCCACCACCTCCCCCAGCACTACCACCACCAGAGCACGCCTCAGCTGTACCGGGAGCGGGAGAGGGACCGAGAGAGGGAGCGGGAGAAAGAGAGGGAGTGGGGGGGGGTAGGAGGGAGCAGGGGGGACCTCGCCCACCCCCACGCCTTCCCCCACCACCTGCCCTCCCGCTCCTCCTCCCAGTCCCTGGCTCTCCTCCCTCCTCCTCCTCCGGCCCCACCCACCATCTCTCTCTCCTCCTCCTCCTCCTCCGGCCAGGCCTCCTCCTCCTCCTCCTCCTCCTCGCAGGGGATGTACGGAGGCGGAGGCGGCGGCCTGGTGGTGCGCGGCCCCAGCCTCATGGCCCTGAGGAACAGCCCCCAGCCTCTGCGCAGGACGGCATCCGGGGGCGGCCCCGGGGGCGCGGGCGGTGCAGACGGGGTCCTGAGCCGCAGCACCTCCGTCACCTCCCACATCTCCAACGGATCGCACCTCTCCTACTCCTAAGGCCTTTACGCACCGGACGCGATCGACTCCCGCCAGCTTCTCCAATTCCGTATTCCGTATTCTAGCGCGTCCCCGGCACGCCGACAGCGATTGGTCCCATCTTTTTACACACAGCAGGTCGACGTGCGACTCACTTCACCGGCGACACCCACCCGGACGGCAGAACCTAAAACCCGGCATATACACACAGAAACAATAACATATCCGACCTAGGCCGCGGAACGGGGCACGTACCCTAAACGGGACACACCGATAGTCACCATTTGCACTCTTGTTGGGACACGGCAGATGTCCCCGTCACTCGTTCAGGTTCGAATCGTCCATATTCCCGAAAACAATCACATCACGTGTATATAGTCCGGAACGGAAAATCGGATTCCAATCGATTCCTCATCGCGTTCGGTGTGCGAAGGCCTTCAGTCCAGGCGTGACAGCGCGCTCGCCTTGTTAAACTCCCGTCCTGGAGGACGTTCGGAGGAGCAAACAAACATTAGGAAGCGAGAAAGAGAGAGCACATCTTAATCGTACGGTTGTTATCTTGCCGTTAGTCATCGTAGACGTTTCTTTTTTAAACCTCTTTCTTTTGTAAGAACGTCAACGCAACCGAAATCACGGACTGAAACAACGAGACGGCTTGGAACATCACCACTGCCTTTAAGGGACGCTGACTTCCGCTGACATACACAGAATGTTTCTACGGTTAAAAACTTTGAAGTCCTTCAAAAAAAAAAGTACGGAAAAAATACAGAAAAAATACAGAAAAAATACAGAAAAACAAGAAAAAGAGAACGGCGGCTCTCGGCCGTCAGACTTTCCAATAACGTTCGTGTCTGTGGGAGTTGCTTCCAGTGCATGAGATTAATGTACAAACTACATTTGTATTCATATGTTTATCCCAGTCACCTCCGAAACGTAAGGCTATCGTAAGCGTCCGAGACAACGAACCGTAGACGTCTAGATCCCCACCGGTCGGAAAGCTCTACTGTACATAGTATCTGAAGTGTTGAAGCATTGTGTCCACAGTTTTCTATAGTAATGACTACCATAACTTTGATATAACAAAACAAAATGTGAATGGAACGTTTAGCGGTACTTAGTACCTAGTACCACTTAGTACCTTATTTGTTGTTACGTGCACATATATTATTTTTTATTATTTTCCAGAAATTTTGGTTTTGTTTTGGTTGTAACCGAAAAGGATTTATCTGCAAAACCAAGTGTTACTTTCGTCAGGTCTCATGAGTATTAATGGTTATTAATACTTGACTATTAATAATTGTTAATAGTCAGGTTGTGTGAGCGTGTGCGTGTCAGCCAAACGGTATACGATCCAATAACGTTGCCACAGGTTTGTTTTCTTTCGTTACCGGTTCGCAGTCTGAGAGAACTCTGTCACGACAACAGATTACACGAGTCGGATCACAATCACTAGGATGGAGGGAATCGCACAGGCTCAGAAAAGAGAGAGAGAGGTGTCGTCAGGTTTAACGATGGACTGACGGACAGAACTGGTCCAAAATATCCGGGGTTACGGCCCGGTTTGCCGAGGGGAAGCTCAAGGAGTGGACGGAATAGCCCTGGGAGGTCACGGGGCGTTCACAAGCCCGCGGGGCATTCTACAAGATTCGCAAGCCCCCTATGAAGCGAGGGTCGTCACCGAGATGGCGTCAGCTCCCAGAGATCCGACGGAAATGAACCCCCCTCGGACGAGAGGCCCAGCGGACCACCAGCTCTGCCGGCTCCGTATAACCCGCTCCTTTATGCTTGGTTCAAAGTAAAAACAGTGCATGCAGATCTCCTTATGTATCTCCAGTGTGTGGGTCTGGTCTGGTGGCCGGGAGGGCCGATGAGGTTGTGCCACAGACATGGATTTGATTCGTTTTCGGTCCGGTCTCTAGTCTCGGAGCGGTTTTCCACCATCTCTCTGCTCACAAGCAGTAAAGGCAAGGGCTAAACGCTGACCGGGACCGTCCCGGTCAGGCACGAGACCCGCGTGGATCCATGGACGGTGGTGAAGGAGGCTCTCCTTGGCCGAGGTGTCTCCACGGACGGACGGTGGTGTGGGGGGGGGGTGGGTCCGAGTACTGCTCCCAGCCCCTCCTCCCACAGGGAACGTGACTGTGGGGTGGGCCTGAGTGGAGGTTTTGCCGACAGGATGTTTTTAGTACTTTAAAGGTACGAGCTACTTCCAGCTCGGCCGGAGGGGAGTCGTTCGAACATGTGTTGAACAAAAATGAGAAGTAATTTAAAAAGGTAATAAATTGATATTAACTTGGAGACGTCTCACGCGTGGTTCTTCTGTCAGGGGCGGGTCATATGACCACGATAATAATAAAATATATATTCACACTGCAGCATGTGTCTATTACATCATACAACCACCAGGTGGTCCGTATAGTGTAGTGGGTCATACTGCTGCCCTCTATGCTATAGACAGGGGTTCAATTCCCCCACCTAAGTAACCACTCCTAACACTACCTTCACCTACCTGTGTACAGGTGAACTGTAACACTACCAGTACTGCAGTGCTGAGAATGACCCACCTCCATAATAGTATCTGCTCTGTGGTGGTCCTGTGGGGGTCCTGATCATTAAAGAACAGAGTAATAAAGTATACATATATAGTATACATAAATATATATATGTGTGTGTCTGTGTGTACGTGTGTATATATATATATATATATATATATATATATATATATATATATATATATATATATATATATATGACATTCTGTGTTTGCATGCATAAACATATTTAAAGACTCTATTTTATTATTTTACTGATTATATATTTAATTGATAAGTTTAACTACATAGTAACAATTTGCGACTATAGAGTCAGTGAAGCTGATAAATTCATATAGCTCATCAGTATATATATAAAAAAATAACAATACTTGTTCATGTCTGACGGAAAACATGTATTTTTGTTTATTATTCTTTGTCGACATGATTTGAACGTGGCAGCTGCTGTTTACATTGTGTAAAATGCTCCAAAGACATGTACACATTATATAACATTATGGGTGATTCTTCAATTAGGGGAAGTTTTACATCCCTAGGTTATAAATTTGTGTTAAAATTACTTTAATACAAAATAAACATTTTAGCTATTAATAAGATAATTCCTTTTATCTCTAAAACATTACACACCAAAATAATAATAATTTTATTTTTTATAATGATTTAAACATTAATATTCTGCTACTTTGGCCTCGTCCCAGACTTCTCCAGTAAAATACCGCGCACCACCCCCGCGTACATCCCCTGCTAGGAGGAGGAGGAGGAGGAGGAAAAGTTATCAATTTATGAAAAAGATCAGAATATAAGTTTCATAAAAACTAAATGTACTGTTTACTTTCATATTTGTACCTATGCATATTTTCGAGCAATATATTATCATCCCCAACATTATCATCATTACCGCAACAGTGTATGACTTCTGCAGGGAACTTATTAAAGGTAGCACATTACATTTACACATTATTTATTTATTTATTTACAACTAAACATTACATTTACACATTATTTATTTATTTATTTACAACTAAACATTACATTTACACATTATTTATTTATTTACAATTAAACATTACATTTACACATTATTTATTTATTTATTTACAACTAAACATTACATTTACACATTATTTATTTATTTACAACTAAACATTACATTTACACATTATTTATTTATTTATAACTAAACATTACTTTTACACATTATTTATTTATTTATAACTAAACATTACATTTACACATTATTTATTTATTTATTTATAACTAAACATTACTTTTACACATTATTTATTTATTTATTTACAACTAAACATTACATTTACACATTATTTATTTATTTATAACTAAACATTACATTTACACATTATTTATTTATTTATTTACAACTAAACATTACATTTACACATTATTTATTTATTTATTTACAACTAAACATTACATTTTCACATTATTTATTTATTTATAACTAAACATTACATTTACACATTATTTATTTATTTATTTACAACTAAACATTACATTTACACATTATTTATTTATTTATAACTAAACATTACATTTACACATTATTTATTTATTTATTTACAACTAAACATTACATTTACACATTATTTATTTATTTATAACTAAACATTACATTTACACATTATTTATTTATTTATTTACAACTAAACATTACATTTACACATTATTTATTTATTTATTTACAACTAAACATTACATTTACACATTATTTATTTATAACTAAACATTACATTTACACATTATTTATTTATTTATTTACAACTAAACATTACATTTACACATTATTTATTTATTTACAACTAAACATTACATTTACACATTATTTATTTATAACTAAACATTACATTTACACATTATTTATTTATTTATTTACAACTAAACATTACATTTACACAATATTTATTTATTTACAATTAAACATTACATTTACACATTTATTTATGTATTTACAATTAAACATTACATTTACACATTTATTTATTTATAACTAAACATTACATTTACACATTTATTTATTTATAACTAAACATTACATTTACACATTATTTATTTATTTACAATTAAACATTACATTTACACAATATTTATTTATTTATAACTAAACATTACATTTACACATTATTTATTTATTTAAAATTAAACATTACATTTACACAATATTTATTTATTTATAACTAAACATTACATTTACACATTTATTTATTTATTTATAACTAAACATTACATTTACACATTATTTATTTATTTACAATTAAACATTACATTTACACATTATTTATTTATTTATACCTAAACATTACATTTACACATTATTTATTTATTTATAACTAAACATTACATTTACACATTATTTATTTATTTAAAATTAAACATTACATTTACACAATATTTATTTATTTATAACTAAACATTACATTTACACATTTATTTATTTATTTATAACTAAACATTACATTTACACATTATTTATTTATTTACAATTAAACATTATATTTACACATTATTTATTTATTTATTTATACCTAAACATTACATTTACACATTATTTATTTATTTATAACTAAACATTACATTTACACATTTATTTATTTATAACTAAACATTACATTTACACATTATTTATTTATTTACAATTAAACATTACATTTACACATTATTTATTTATAACTAAACATTACTTTTACACATTATTTGTTTATTTATTCCTAACTAAACATTACATTTTCACATTATTTATTTATTTATTCATAACTAAACATTACATTTACACATTATTTATTTATTTATAACTAAACATTACATTTACACATTATTTATTTATTTATTCATAACTAAACATTACATTTACACATTATTTATTTATTCATAACTAAACATTACATTTACACATTATTTATTTATTTATTCATAACTAAACATTACATTTACACATTATTTATTTATTTATTCATAACTAAACATTACATTTACACATTATTTATTTATTTATTTATTCATAACTAAACATTACATTTACACATTATTTATTTATTTATAACTAAACATTACATTTTCACATTATTTATTTATTTATTCATAACAAAACATTACATTTTCACATTATTTATTTATTTATTTTTTTATTCATAACTAAACATTACATTTACACATTATTTATTTATTTATAACTAAACATTACATTTTCACATTATTTATTTATTTATTCATAACTAAACATTACATTTACACATTATTTATTTATTTATTTATTCATAACTAAACATTACATTTACACATTATTTATTTATTTATAACTAAACATTACATTTTCACATTATTTATTTATTTATTCATAACTAAACATTACATTTTCACATTATTTATTTATTTATTCATAACTAAACATTACATTTACACATTATTTATTTATTTATTTATTCATAACTAAACATTACATTTACACATTATTTATTTATTTATATGGATTTAAAGAGCAGCTTGTACTAGCTGTTAACTAGCTTTAGCAAATCCATGGTCTAGCTAGCTTTTTTTTTTTTTAAGTAAAAATTGTCATTACCGCAACAGGTCATTACCAACACATAAGCTGTTGAGATGGTAATGACATTTGTTGATGGTAATGACATGTTTTCAATTTCACATGTAGAAATTAAATATAATTAAGTCTAACAGTGTGATTATAAAAAAAGTAATTTTTAAGATATATATATATATATATATATATATATATATATATATATATATATATATATATATATATATATATATATATATATATATATATACTGATGATGACGCAACTGACTGGGTTAACTGTTCTCATTCAAATCAGAGCTGAAGCCTCTCTGAAGGTCATCCCACCTTCAAGCTACGTCATCAGAAGGGAGGTTTAGGGGCTTTTAAAGCAGATGTTCTCTGTACAGAGCGCTGCTGCCGCTGAGCTGGTGTGTGTGTGAGGATGTGGTGATGATGATGATGATGATGATGATGGTGATGAACTCCGGGCTGTCTCTGGATCAGCGGGCGGTGAGGTTGCTGCTCCGCTCGGTCTCCGGTTTTAACTCACATCTGTAAAACGTCCTTAGTGTAAATGCTCACTGCGTCACTCCGCCCATCCCTTTAAGACGCCGCGGTTTAGCGATGCCGCCGCGATCTCCTCTCCTCTTCTGATCGTTGTTTTTTCTCCTCCTCTGCTCCGCTGATCTCCCTGCGCGGCTCTCCTCGGAGCGCCCAGTGGCCGGAGCGAGGCTGGGTTTGAGAATCTCCCGCTGAAGAAGCGACGCTGATTCTCCGTCTCCATTTCTGTCGGCCGACGTAAGTGAGCTGAGGGCGCGCGAGAGAAAGCGCGCGCGTGTGTGGGCGTGCTTGTTTTGAGCGCTTTGTGAGGACCGGGTCTCCTAGCGGTCACGGGGAGCGGGACACTGTTAGAAAAGGGCGCGAGCACAGTTTACTGGTCCTGATGTTTACATCACAAATAAAAAGCTAGGAAAAAATTAAACGTGATAAAAAACAATTGACTTTTGGTTTTAATGTTGGGTTTAGGTTTACATGACGTACTGGGACCTGAAAGCGAAATGTAAACATAAATCAGTGCTTTATTGTTTTGTATATGCAAAACTTTTTATTTTTGATTTTACATTAAAATAATGTACACAGGTAGGTAAAGGTAGTATTAGACAGTTTACCTGTACACAGGTAGGTGAAGGTGGTATTAGACAGTTTACCTGTACACAGGTAGGTGAAGGTAGTGTTAGATAGTTTACCTGTACACAGGTAGGTAAAGGTAGTATTAGACAGTTTACCTGTACACAGGTAGGTGAAGGTGGTATTAGACAGTTTACCTGTACACAGGTAGGTAAAGGTAGTATTAGACAGTTTACCTGTACACAGGTAGGTGAAGGTGGTATTAGACAGTTTACCTGTACACAGGTAGGTGAAGGTGGTATTAGACAGTTTACCTGTACACAGGTAGGTAAAGGTAGTATTAGACAGTTTACCTGTACACAGGTAGGTGAAGGTGGTATTAGACAGTTTACCTGTACACAGGTAGGTAAAGGTAGTATTAGACAGTTTACCTGTACACAGGTAGGTAAAGGTAGTATTAGACAGTTTACCTGTACACAGGTAGGTGAAGGTGGTATTAGACAGTTTACCTGTACACAGGTCGGTAAAGGTAGTATTAGACAGTTTACCTGTACACAGGTAGGTGAAGGTGGTATTAGACAGTTAACCTGTACACAGGTAGGTAAAGGTAGTATTAGACAGTTTACCTGTACACAGGTAGGTGAAGGTGGTATTAGACAGTTTACCTGTACACAGGTAGGTGAAGGTGGTATTAGACAGTTTACCTGTACACAGGTAGGTAAAGGTAGTATTAGACAGTTTACCTGTACACAGGTAGGTGAAGGTGGTATTAGACAGTTTACCTGTACACAGGTAGGTAAAGGTAGTATTAGACAGTTTACCTGTACACAGGTAGGTAAAGGTAGTATTAGACAGTTTACCTGTACACAGGTAGGTGAAGGTGGTATTAGACAGTTTACCTGTACACAGGTAGGTAAAGGTAGTATTAGACAGTTTACCTGTACACAGGTAGGTAAAGGTAGTATTAGACAGTTTACCTGTACACAGGTAGGTGAAGGTAGCGTTAGGAGTTTTACCCAAAGACTCTTGTTAGTATAGTGTAAGGTGGTTCATCAGGTGGGAAACTGAACCCCAGTATAGTATAGAGGCCAGCAGTGTAACTACACTACAGTATACCTACCAGTACAATATACCACTATACCAACCACTCCACTACACAAACCACTCCACTATACCAACCACTCCACTATACCAACCACTCCACTATACCAACCACTCCACTACACAAACCACTCCACTATACCAACCACTCCACTACACAAACCACTATAACAATCACTCCACTATACCAACCACTCCATTATACCAACCACTCCACTACACAAACCACTATAACAATCACTCCACTATACCAACCACTCCACTATACCAACCACTCCACTACACAAACCACTCCACTATACCAACCACTCCACTATACCAACCACTCCACTATACCAACCACTCCACTACACAAACCACTATAACAATCACTCCACTATACCAACCACTCCACTATACCAACCACTCCACTACACAAACCACTATACCAACCACTCCACTATACCAACCACTCCACTACACAAACCACTATACCAACCACTCCACTATACCAACCACTCCACTACACAAACCACTATAACAATCACTCCACTATACCAACCACTCCACTATACCAACCACTCCACTACACAAACCACTATACCAACCACTCCACTATACCAACCACTCCACTACACAAACCACTCCACTACACAAACCACTATACCAACCACTCCACTATACCAACCACTCCACTATACCAACCACTCCACTATACCAACCACTCCATTATACCAACCACTATACCAACCACTCCACTACACAAACCACTCCACTATACCAACCACTCCATTATACCAACCACTCCACTATACCAACCACTCCACTATACCAACCACTCCATTATACCAACCACTATACCAACCACTCCACTACACAAACCACTCCACTATACCAACCACTCCACTATACCAACCACTCCACTACACAAACCACTCCACTATACCAACCACTCCACTATACCAACCCCTCCACTATACCAACCACTCCACTACACAAACCACTATAACAATCACTCCACTATACCAACCACTCCACTATACCAACCACTCCACTACACAAACCACTATAACAATCACTCCACTATACCAACCACTCCACTATACCAACCACTCCACTACACAAACCACTATAACAATTACTCCACTATACCAACCACTCCACTACACAAACCACTATAACAACCACTACACTATACCAATCACAACACTATACCAACCACTATACTATACCAACCACTATACTATATCAGCCATTACGCCATACCAACCACAACATTATACCAATCACAACACTATACCAAACACTATACTATACCAACCACTATACTATACCAATCACAACACTATACCAACCACTATACTATATAAACCATTACACCACACCAATCACAACACTATACCAACCACTATACTATATCAGCCATTACGCCATACCAACCACTACACTATAATAACCACTATACTATATTAACCATTACACCACACCAATCACAACACTATACCAACCACTTCACTATACCAACTACTATATCAGTCACTACACTGTACCAATTACTACACTGTACCAGCCACTACACTATATGATCCTCTATACCTCCCCCTATATGTTTTTTGTTCTGTAGTCAATATAAATACTTCTTTCATTATTAATAAATTATATCATATGGTCCTGTTTACAATAGAAAAACATTATATTACTTTATCATGCACCAAAGCTCAGACGTACCTACTAAATTATAAACATGTCGTTTCATAACTCAGTGGGTATGTGGTTTGTAGATGTAGCGTTGCTGGGCCGCAGTCCTACAGAGTACAGCAGACGGAGTCCTCGCAAAGATAGCAACACCAGCAGGCGCGCGTGTGCGTGTTCGTGTTTGTTGGCGGTGTCGGTCTCGGATCCCTTTAAGAGCGACCGGGACGCCGCGGTGAGAGAAAAGCGGAGAGGAGGGGGAGAAGAACGAGGAATTAAAAAGAAAAGGAAGAAAGAGAGACAGGGAGGGAGGGAGCGGGAGAGAGAGGGAGAGAGAGAGAGTAAGAGTAAGGGAGAAGAGAGAGAGTGAGAGAGAGAGAGCGATAAAAAAAGAAAGATGACATCGTGCGAGTGGAGGCGCCGAGGCGGCCGGGCTCAGGCGGTGTCTGCCTCGGCCACGGCGTGAACTCGACACCGAGGCTTCGACTAAACACCCGCGCGGCCTGTTGCTGGGAGGGAGGGGGGACGAGGGGAGAAAATACAAACCAACAGAGATTTATGAGCGAAAAGCTTAACGTTTATTATCTCTTCCACACGCCCGGCTTGATTTAATACCTAAACCAAACATATATATACATATAGAATGGCGTGTGGACTTGTTTTTTTAAATATCCTGCATGATGTAAACGTAGAAATGACATTATTGATTTCGTGTGTTCGAGATACTGAAGCATATTAAACAGAGTTGAGCTGTTTTTGTAGCCGCCGTCAGTTTTAACGGGATGTTATTCTGAAGTGGGAATAAAGCATTTCATCCAGTTCAGCCCGGGTTTCAGACGTTAGCTCGCTGAAAGACAGAAAAGTGCTGTTATTCGCGTTAATACTGTCCTGGTTTGTTCAGCCAATGCAGCCCGTCGGCCGCCCGTGTAGACGCTGCCAGTTAGCAGAAGCTAAATCCTGTCAGGTTTAGGTTTTACTTCGCGTCCCGATTCACTTCCGAACAAAATGGATGCTGCTTGGAGCAACTTTCTCTTCCAGGTGAGCTCCCAGTTCCACTCAGTGGTTTGTGTGTCTGTGTATGTGTGTCCTGAACTGTCCCAACTTCTTCCCGAGCAGCTGTTGTGCTTTCCTGTGGAGGACTTTCGGTTTTCAGGTGTTCTCCTGGAGCCCTGAAGGGATAAGTTGCTGTTTGAGACAGTGGGGTCCAGTTCAGGCTCCTTCCAGGTCAGCTTGGTGCTCAAACAAACAGGGAGGTCATCAGACTGGACACAGCTGGACACCCCTTTGTGCTCCCGGCCTGTTCAGTAACTAATAGGGATGAGCTGATGTGTGAATTGTGCTCCTGATGCTCGTATCTGATATTCTTTGTGTATGTATCATGTACAGGGTTTATGAAAGGTTGTAACGGAGCCTGGACGTCATTACTGAGTCCTATAAGCTTCATTTGTGCAGTAATTAAAATGATGTGTAGTAATAATGTAGTAAATCAAATGCAGGTCCTGGTTTGAAATATATTGAAATATTATAATATTATATTAATCAGTCGTCTACCGATACTGATATGATCTCAACATCGGACGTCTTTGTTAACGATTATGACACCTTCATATTCTATCGGTATGTGTTGTGTAACGTATATGTGGGGTTAATACGAGATGAGGTGTTTGCATAATTTCCCTAAAGGTCCAGCAGACGTGCTGGATTATCAGGCCGTAGCCCAGATATCAGCATTTTAGCTCATGATGCACTAAACAACAATAACAACACGCTGCCCCGCCACGTTTGAGGAGGGTTCCAGGTTTAACCTGAAGAGCGTTTACTCCACAGTTACTACTGTTGAGCTTTGAAAGCTACACACACTGTAGATTCATACTGGACTAAAATTACACACACTGTAGATTCATACTAGATAAAAATCACTTGCACTGTAGATTCATACTAGATTAAAATCATTTGCACTGAAGATTCATACTGGATTAAAGTCACTTGCACTGTAGATTCATACTAGATAAAAATCATTTGCACTGTAGATTCATACTAGATTAAAATCACTTGCACTGAAGATTCATACTAGATTAAAATCATTTGCACTGAAGATTCATACTAGATTAAAATCATTTGCACTGAAGATTCATACTGGATTAAAGTCACTTGCACTGTAGATTCATACTAGATAAAAATCATTTGCACTGTATATTCATACTAGATTAAAATCATTTGCACTGAAGATTCATACTAGATTAAAATCACTTGCACTGAAGATTCATACTGGATTAAAGTCACTTGCACTGTAGATTCATACTAGATTAAAGTCACTTGCACTGTAGATTCATACTAGATTAAAATCACTTGCACTAAAGATTCATACTGGATTAAAAATCACTTGCACTGAAGATTCATACTAGATTAAAATCACTTGCACTGTATATTCATACTGGATTAAAATCACTTGCACTGTATATTCATACTGGATTAAAGTCATTTGCACTGTAGATTCATACTAGATTAAAATCACTTGCACTGTAGATTCATACTAGATAAAAATCACTTGCACTGAAGATTCATACTAGATAAAAATCACTTGCACTGTATATTCATACTAGATTAAAGTCATTTGCACTGTAGATTCATACTAGATAAAAATCACTTGCCTGGTAGATTCATACTAGATTAAAATCACTTGCACTGTAGATTCATACTAGATAAAAATCACTTGCACTGAAGATTCATACTGGATTAAAGTCACTTGCATTGTAGATTCATACTGGATTAAAATCACTTGCACTGTATATTCATACTGGATTAAAATCACTTGCACTGTATATTCATACTAGATTAAAGTCATTTGCACTGTAGATTCATACTAGATTAAAATCACTTGCCTGGTAGATTCATACTAGATTAAAATCACTTGCACTGTAGATTCATACTAGATAAAAATCACTTGCACTGAAGATTCATACTGGATTAAAGTCACTTGCACTGTAGATTCATACTAGATAAAAATCACTTGCACTGTATATTCATACTAGATTAAAATCATTTGCACTGAAGATTCATACTAGATTAAAATCACGTGCACTGAAGATTCATACTGGATTAAAGTCACTTGCACTGTAGATTCATACTAGATTAAAATCACTTGCACTGAAGATTCATACTAGATTAAAATCACTTGCACTAAAGATTCTTACTGGATTAAAATCACTTGCACTGAAGATTCATACTGGATTAAAGTCACTTGCACTGTATATTCATACTGGATTAAAATCACTTGCACTGTAGATTCATACTGGATTAAAGTCACTTGCACTGTATATTCATACTGGATTAAAATCACTTGCACTGTATATTCATACTAGATTAAAGTCACTTGCACTGTATATTCATACTGGATTAAAATCACTTGCACTGTATATTCATACTGGATTAAAATCACTTGCACTGTATATTCATACTAGATTAAAGCCACTTGCACTGTAGATTCATACTAGATTAAAATCACTTGCCTGGTAGATTCATACTAGATTAAAATCACTTGCACTGAAGATTCATACTGGATTAAAATCACTTGCATTGTAGATTCATACTAGATTAAAATCACTTGCACTGAAGATTCATACTAGATTAAAATCACTTGCACTGTAGATTCATACTAGATTAAAATCACTTGCACTGTAGATTCATACTAGATTAAAATCACTTGCACTGAAGATTCATACTGGATTAAAATCACTTGCATTGTAGATTCATACTAGATTAAAATCACTAGCACTGTAGATTCATACTAGATTAAAATCACTAGCACTGTAGATTCATACTAGATTAAAATCACTAGCACTGTAGATTCATACTAGATTGAAATCACTAGCACTGTAGATTCATACTAGATTAAAATCACTTGCACTGTAGATTCATACTAGATTAAAATTACACAGACAGACTGTAGATTCATACTGGATTAAAATCACTTGCATTGTATATTCATACTTGATTAAATCACTTGCACTGAAGATTCATACTGGATTAAAATCACACACATAGACTGTAGATTCATACTAGATTAAATTCACACACACAGACTGTAGATTCTTACTGGATTAAAATTACTTCCAAAATTACAATTACTTCCACAGTTAAGATCTACAGTCCAGTATGAATCTGTAGTGTGTGTGTGTGTGTGTGTGTGTGTGTGTGTAGATTCTTAATCTAGAATTAATCTACATACACTATACATTCATACTGGATTAAAATCAGTCCTCAGTTGTTACTCTCAAATGGTAAACACTGAACGTGTGTCAGATTCATAAGAAATATTAAAATCTGGTCATTACTGTCCGGCTGTAAAGCGTACACAAAGAAGATATGAGTTTCTATAATCCATAGTTATTTAATAATAATATAATCCATAGTTTGCATTTCTTTTCCAGACCACCACCGCTCAGACCCAGGTGGACGGCAGTCTCCAGGCCGAGCTTCTGCCCCAGAGTCCCACCACTGAGCACATGGCACCTCCGTCCACTGTGGACACGGCCGCGCTCAACGAGGACCCCGTACCTGGTGAGTGAGTAACGAGGAATCAGGGTTCTGTATTACACTACACTCGCTCCCTTCTGGGCTTCCCAGGCCTTAAAGGGGGGGTTCACCGACTTGTGTATTCTGGTGTAGTTTGTTTGCTGAGATGTTGTTGAGGGTGGGGCTTGGTTCAGATGTTGTTTACACTGGTGGTGATATTGTTTACAGTGGTGGTAATGGTAACCATTGGTCTCCATGTGTAGAACATCTACTGTAAGAACTTTCTGTGAGGGAGCTTTTAGAGGTGGACGTCTGGTTCCATTCACCACCACTGTGAACAGACCTACTTTATCTGGAACAGAGCTGTACTGTAGTAGCTGCACCTACAGACTCAAAACCTCAAGGGTCAGAACAGAACGAGCACCTATGAAGTGCAAACATGAGAGATGAATACATGGCGCTCTCCTCTTTAATGTAAAGCACACTTGTCTGCTGTTTAAATGAGATAGACTCTCTCTCTCTCTCTCTCTCTCTCTCTCTCTCTCTCTCTCTCTCTCTCTCTCAGCAGTGAAGCCGCCGTCCCGGCCGGCCCGCGTGGCTCACATCTGCTCCATCTGTAGCAAGCAGTTCAAGAACAGCTACAACCTGCGGCGCCACCAGTCCGTCCACACCGGCATCCGGATGAAGAGCGGCGCCTCGCAGAACCAGGAGGGCGCGGCTAAAGAGGTGGTGGAGCGGCCCACCGTTCCTCTGTCCCTCCTTCAGCTGACCATGCCCGACCCCCAAGCCCCCAGCATGCCTCAGACGGCCGTGCTCCCCGACCCCCTCTCGCAGCCCCTGCTCGCCCAGGACACCAACGAGTCGTCCATGGTGAGCGTGGCGTCCACCGTCACCGCCCTGCCTCCTGCCGCGGTGGTTGTCATGGCAACAGCCGAGCCTGTCCAGGTGAGCGTCTTGGGCTGAGCCGTCGTTTCAGTCACGCTTTAGAAAAAGTAGAGACTCGTACGTAACGCGTGCATGACTAACTTATAGCCAGACCGTAACGCTGACGACACTTTAGTATGTGGTGGTTTGTTTTCTTGGTGGTTCTGCTGCTCGATAGCAGCTCATCTTTCAGTTCAGCTCAAACCTCTCATCATCTCATCAGCATCACCTCCAACATCTACTGTAACATCTCACCTCCATCTCCTCCACTCTGTTCTTCACCTCCATCTCCTCCACTCTTTTCCTCACCTCCTTCTCCTCCACTCTTATCCTCACCTCCATCTTCTCCACTCTGTTCTTCACCTCCATCTCCTCCACTCTTTTCCTCACCTCCATCTTCTCCACTCTGTTCTTCACACACTACTAACCACTACACCACAGTACTAACCACTACACCACAGTACTAACCACTACACCACCGTGCTAACCACTACACCACCGCGCTAACCACTACACCACCGTGCTAACCACTACACCACCGTACTAACCACTACACCAACAGACTAACCACTACACCACCAGACTAACCACTACACCACCAGACTAACCACTACACCACCATACTGACCACTACACCACCGTACTGACCACTACACCACCACACTAACCACTACACCACCAGACTAACCACTACACCACCATACTAACCACTACACCACCATACTAACCACTACACCACCATACCAACCACTACTCCACCACACTAACCACTACACCACCAGACTAACCACTACACCACCACACTAACCACTACACCACCATACTAACCACTACACCACCGTACTAACCACTACACCACCATACTAACTACTACACCACCATACTGACCACTACACCACCGTACTAACTACTACACCACCGTACTAACCACTACACCAACTTACTAACCACTACACCACCTTACTAACCACTACACCAACTTACTAACCACTACACCACCATACTAACCACTACACCACCATACTGACCACCGTACTAACCACTACACCACCAGACTAACCACTACACCACCACACTAACCACTACACCACCATACCAACCACCACACCACCATACCAACCACCACACCACCATACCAACCACTACACCACTGTACTAACCACTACACCACCATACTGACTACTACACCACCGTACTAACCACTACACCACCGTACTAACCACTACACCACCATACTAACCACTACACCACCATACTGACCACTACACCACCATACTAACCACTACACCAACTTACTAACCACTACACCACCATACTAACCACTACACCACCATACTAACCACTACACCACCATACTAACCACTACACCAACTTACTAACCACTACACCACCATACTAACCACTACACCACCGTACTGACCACTACACCACCATACTAACCACTACACCAACTTACTAACCACTACACCACCATACTAACCACTACACCACCGTACTGACCACTACACCACCATACTAACCACTACACCAACTTACTAACCACTACACCACCATACTAACCACTACACCACCATACTAACCACTACACCACCATACTAACCACTACACCAACTTACTAACCACTACACCACCATACTAACCACTACACCACCGTACTAACCACAACACCACCATACTAACCACTACACCACCGTACTAACCACTACACCACCATACTAACCACTACACCAACTTACTAACCACTACACCACCATACTAACCACTACACCAACTTACTAACCACTACACCACCATACTAACCACTACACCACCATACTGACCACCGTACTAACCACTACACCAACATACTAACCACTACACCACCGTACTAACCACTACACCACCATACTAACCACTACACCACCATACTGACCACCATACTAACCACTACACCACCATACTAACCACTACACCACCATACTAACCACTACACCAACTTACTAACCACTACACCACCGTACTAACCACTACACCACCATACTAACCACTACACCACCATACTAACCCGTACACCACCATACTGACCACTACACCACCATACTGACCACTACACCACCATACTAACCACTACACCACCATACTAACCACTACACCACCATACTAACCCGTACACCACCATACTGACCACTACACCACCATACTAACCACTACACCACCATACTAACCACTACACCACCGTACTAACCACTACACCACCATACTAACCACTACACCACCATACTAACCACTACACCACCATACTAACCACTACACCACTGTGCCTCCTTGCTGTGTATATGTAAGTCTGATTATTGTATCATTCTCACAGTCGTGCTCTCTCTCTGTCTGTGTCCAGCAGAGGCCGGCGAACCCGAACCCCGTGCGTAAGAACCACGCGTGTGAGACGTGCGGAAAGGCCTTCAGGGACGTTTATCACCTGAACCGCCACCGGCTCTCTCACTCAGACGAGAAGCCCTTCTCCTGCCCCATCTGCCAGCAGCGCTTCAAGAGGAAAGACCGCATGAGCCACCACGTCCGCTCCCACCAGGGCGGCGTGGAGAAGCCCTACGTCTGTCCTCACTGCGCCAAGGCCTTCTCACGGTCAGAGCCACACATACACACTGCCCACTGAAGCTCAATTTCAATAACTATTACTATAAACTTTAATAATAATTATCAAAGTCTACGCTGGTTTATTTAAAGGAAACAGTAAAAGTCTATGTTAGAGACAGTGATAGCTTCGGAATGATACTAAAGGCCACACCCACGTTTTCCCATGTTGTGATGTCACTAGAACATAATTGTCTAATCCCAGTTAATTGGTATATATATATATATATATATTACAGTTATATAAGGTGACTGCAGTCATTTCTCACAGTCAAGTGTGAGTAATAAGCAAATTAATTAATTTAAATAAAAGAAAGTGAGTGCATTGATTGAAACATCAAAGTGCTTAAATAAACTAATTTTAATGTGAGTGTATTGATTCAACAGTACAACCAGTTTTAGCCACTAAATGAACATTGTTAGCAAAGTCAGCAGATTTGGATGTTTTATTAGACAATTACATACATCGTTGATTGCAGTGATTTATACGGCTGTGCAAAACTTGTAGTGTAAAAGTGTTTATCTGATCAATAAGTGTCTGATCACCAATAAGAACAGCAGATCTGATTAGAACAGATGTAAATAATCATACATACAATACAAAGTAACATGAATATCTTATTGTGAAAGAATGTGTACTATGTATATAATATAAACACACTGTTTATACATTTAGTTATTTTCTGAGAATATAAACATTATGTATATTATATAAACACACTGTGCAGCTGAGATGATACATAGATTATTGATAGAAAAACAAAGGAGAAATTAGATATAAATAGAATACGATGTACAACAAGCAAGAAAATTAAAATAGTTAAATCCAAGAATAAAAGTCTAGTCTAATTAATAAATAATTAATAAGAAGAATTAATAAAAGGACAGTAAAGGTTCAGAGAAGTGACACCAGCAAGAGGAGCTCTAGAGTTTTGCTGGTGCTGTCAGTTCAGTAAAGACTCTCGGTAATTGAAGGCTGATCCAGTCACAGGAATGTACATTGTTGTGAGTGATATATGGTGGCGTCGGGCCTGTATGTGCTTTAAAACCTAGAAAGTACATTTTCTAAAAGTAACACGAGATTGTTGCGCAGCTTAAGCAGTGCGAGAAACAAGGGATGAATAAACGACTAGTAGAGGAGTGCGGGTCAGTGTGTTTGGGGATCTGCTCTGAGTGAGTTTAGGCAGTTTGGAGGCTGTAGGTTAAACAAAAGCAAAAATGAATGGGACTCTTATGGGGGAAAAAAGAGGGATGGAGAAAAACGGCTAACAGACGAGTGTGGGTTGAACCAACACTGCAGTCGTGGTCGGGGGTCCGCCCTAAGTCATTGTATGTGAAATGGGGTCTGTCGGTCGAGCAGAAGTTCAGTAGGTTGGCATACACTTTTCTATCCTATTCATTTTCTATGGGGAAAAATCTGCTGTTATCCGGAATCCATGCATCCGATCAAAAAAATCTGTATAATCAGATCAGCTGTAAAATAATCTATCGATTATTTTAGTAATCAAGTATTCTATCGATTATTCCATCGATACTTCCATCGAGGGGGGGGGGTATCGTTAGATTAATCGATTAGGGCTTCCTTATCAGAGACTGCCTCAGTCAGAGACTGCCTCTACCAGTGCAGTTTCTAAAGCTTTTACCATCCAGACTTCAAGCAGATGTTCTCTCAGCTTTTCCTTGGTCTTTAGCTTAATAACCTGTAAATACTGTGTGGCCAGAGGAGGATGGGTCTCCCTCTGTAAAATCAAACTCACAAATATCAAAGTGTTCCCAAATCTTTGATCATGTATAATAGATAGAATTGATAGATTGTAGCCCTACTGTGATACTCAGAACAGCTGTGATGCTTTATTTGGTTAACAGACCTTGTTTACTGACTTGACTCTCTTTTTCTTTCAGTCCTGATCATCTCAACAGCCACGTCAGACAAGTCCACTCTTCAGAACGGCCCTTTAAATGCCCGGTACTGTGCTGTTATTTCATTCTGCATTCGTAAAGCTCTTATGTGTTTATTAAAAAAACATGATAAACCTTCTTTAAAGGCTAAGCACCACGTATGGAGACTCCTGGTGATTCCACGTTGTTTTAGATACTGAAAAAATATAAACATGACGTAAAATTCAATTTGCTGCTTAATTTGTTTTAAAATAGACGATTTTAATTAAATTGACCCAAAAACCCGAGCTCACTACGGAAACTCCTGAACACTACCGTGTGACGTCACTGGTGGACAACAGTGAACAGTGTCACGATACAACAGCACTATGACTGACTGGTACTGAGAATGTTCCAGAACTGCTTCTTCAGATTCTGATGATATTTCTGAATGTGAATCTGAAAGAGCTGTAATGTAGAAATAGACCACCATATCACTTAGTCCTGATACTTTTAGACCACCATATCACTTAGTCCTGATACTTTTAGACCACCATATCACTTAGTCCTGAGACTTTTAGACCACCAATCACTTAGTCCTGAGACTTTTAGGACCACCATATCACTTAGTCCTGAGACTTTTAGACCACCATATCACTTAGTCCTGATACTTTTAGACCACCATATCACTTAGTCCTGAGACTTTTAGACCACCATATCACTTAGTCCTGATACTTTTAGACCACCATATCACTTAGTCCTGAGACTTTTAGACCACCATATCACTTAGTCCCTGATTCTTTTAGACCACCATATCACTTAGTCCTGAGACTTTTAGACCACCATATCACTTAGTCCTGATACTTTTAGACCACCATATCACTTAGTCCTGAGACTTTTAGACCACCATATCACTTAGTCCTGAGACTTTTACACCACCATATCACTTAGTCCTGAGACTTTTAGACCACCATATCACTTAGCCCTGAGACTTTTAGACCACCATATCACTTAGTCCTGAGACTTTTAGACCACCATATCACTTAGTCCTGAGACTTTTAGACCACCATATCACTTAGTCCTGATACTTTTAGACCACCATATCACTTAGTGCTGAGACTTTTACACCACCATATCACTTAGTCCTGATACTTTTAGACCACCATATCACTTAGTCCTGAGACTTTTAGACCACCATATCACTTAGTCCTGATACTTTTAGACCACCATATCACTTAGTCCTGATACTTTTAGACCACCATATCACTTAGTCCTAATACTTTTAGAGCTTACCTGGTTTATCTCCACGTACACGGAGGGTCTTGAACTCCTCTCACTGGTTTCCTACACGCCCATATTGTTGAACAGAGCCAGATTAAGTTCCAGTTGTCGTGTAAGTCTACGTCCCATAGAGATAATCTTCAGACTGAGATGATCTACAGATGATGGAGTGAGAGGGCGCTCCTTTCCAGTGTATCTGTTTAAAGTTGACAGGTTTAGTAACTTTCTGGATATTTGGGGGTCTTTGAGTTGTTTGTGTTCGGGGGTCCACTGTACATCCAATTACTGCAGCCAGAAACAACAACACCTTTCTGTCAGTGTGTATTACTGTAAGAGCATCTTCTAGCGTTGTTGTCCACCATCTACATCACAATCATAACATCTACAGCCGTTTCTGAAAAGTTTGTGGAGCTAAACAGTCTTTTAAGCCATATTTCTTGACTTAAAAAATAAAACATTTTCTGATTTTTAATAATCACAAGTTAGGATCTCAGACTTCACTGTGTTTGTGTGTTTGATGTTTTCATATTAGCTGCTGCTTATTAGCCTTTAACAAGAAAGATATTAACTCAGTCAGGTCCTCAGCCTGAGACCTTCAGGATGTACAGGCGCTGACCTTCCTGTGTAGCTCTCTGTCACTGTGACGACTGCGTGAGGTTTGATTTTGTTGTTTCTCTCAGACGTGCGAGTCGAGTTTCGCCACAAAAGACCGCCTGCGCGCCCACATGATCCGGCACGAGGAGAAGGTGCCGTGTCACATCTGTGGCAAACTGCTGTCTGCGGCTTACATCACCGATCACATGAGGGTGCACAACCAATCACAGCATCACGCCTGCCACCTGTGTAACCGAAGTGAGTGTCGTACTCTTCCTGTCCTGTCTCGTCTTCCGCTTTATAAACTCTTCTCTCCTTATTAATTTCTCTCCGTATTAATGTTGTTATTATTAATATGTATTGTTATAGTTCTAATAATTTTCTCTTTTAAGCGTCTAACTGGGTGTCATTATAGATTTCAGGTGTGTTTCCTGACCAATAGAAACAGATCTATAATGCTCACCTGTAACACATTGTTATTAACCTGTGATGTTTTATGTAGTAATATAAACACAGTTGTTGATTTTCTAAGTAAAAACAAGTAAACACATTCTCTACAGACAGCAATCTTAAATGTTAGCGCTTGGTTTCTATATATATATATATATAATATAGAGGAAACCATTTAAATGACTTTTTTCTAAAGTGAGTTCAATTCACAAACACATGTATCTCAATTTTTGTCGATTTTCATATTTCTGCATCATTTGGATACGACAAGTGTTCTTTATGTCCAGGTGTATATTGGAGAGGATCTTGTATTACTCCATTAGTATGTGGAGAGGGTCTGGATTAGTCCAGGTGTATGTGGAGAGGGTCTGGATTAGTCCAGGTGTATGTTGGAGAGGGTCTAGATTAGTCCAGGTGTATGTTGGAGAGGGTATAGATTAGTCCAGGTGTATGTTGGAGAGGATCTTGTATTACTCCATTAGTATGTTGGAGAGGGTCTAGATTAGTCCAGGTGTATGTTGGAGAGGGTCTAGATTAGTCCAGGTGTATGTTGGAGAGGGTCTAGATTAGTCCAGGTGTATGTTGGAGAGGGTCTAGATTAGTCCAGGTGTATGTTGGAGAGGATCTTGTATTACTCCATTAGTATGTTGGAGAGGGTCTAGATTAGTCCAGGTGTATGTTGGAGAGGGTCTGGATTAGTCCAGGTGTATGTGGAGAGGGTCTGGATTAGTCCAGGTGTATGTTGGAGAGGGTCTGGATTAGTCCAGGTGTATGTTGGAGAGGGTATAGATTAGTCCAGGTGTATGTTGGAGAGGATCTTGTATTACTCCATTAGTATGTGGAGAGGGTCTGGATTAGTCCAGGTGTATGTTGGAGAGGGTCTGGATTAGTCCAGGTGTATGTTGGAGAGGGTCTAGATTAGTCCAGGTGTATGTTGGAGAGGGTCTAGATTAGTCCAGGTGTATGTTGGAGAGGATCTTGTATTACTCCATTAGTATGTGGAGAAGGTCTGGATTAGTCCAGGTGTATGTTGGAGAGGGTCTAGATTAGTCCAGGTGTATGTTGGAGAGGGTCTAGATTAGTCCAGGTGTATGTTGGAGAGGGTCTAGATTAGTCCAGGTGTATATTGGAGAGGATCTTGTATTACTCCATTAGTATGTGGAGAAGGTCTGGATTAGTCCAGGTGTATGTTGGAGAGGGTCTGGATTAGTCCAGGTGTATGTTGGAGAGGGTCTAGATTAGTCCAGGTGTATGTTGGAGAAGGTCTGGATTAGTCCAGGTGTATATTGGAGAGGATCTTGTATTACTCCATTAGTATGTGGAGAAGGTCTGGATTAGTCCAGGTGTATGTTGGAGAGGATCTTGTATTACTCCATTAGTATGTGGAGAGGGTCTAGATTAGTCCAGGTGTATGTTGGAGAGGATCTGGATTAGTCCAGGTGTATGTTGGAGAGGGTCTGGATTAGTCCAGGTGTATGTTAAAGAGTGTCTGGATTAGTCCAGGTGTATGTTGGAGAGGGTCTAGATTAGTCCAGGTGTATGTTGGAGAGGGTCTGGATTAGTCCAGGTGTATGTTGGAGAGGATCTGGATTAGTCCAGGTGTATGTTAAAAGGGGTCTAGATTAATCCAGGTGTATATTGGAGAGCGTCTGGATTAGTCCAGGTGTATGTTGGAGAGGATCTTGTTTTACTCCATTAGTATGTGGAGAGGGTCTGGATTAGTCCAGGTGTATGTTGGAGAGGGTCTGGATTAGTCCAGGTGTATGTGGAGAAGGTCTGGATTAGTCCAGGTGTGTGTTGGAGAGGGTCTGGATTAGTCCAGGTGTATGTTGGAGAGGGTCTGGATTAGTCCAGGTGTATGTTGGAGAGGGTCTAGATTAGTCCAGGTGTATGTTGGAGAGGGTCTGGATTAGTCCAGGTGTATGTTGGAGAGGGTCTAGATTAGTCCAGGTATATGTGGGAGAGGGTCTTGTATTGGTACAAGTATATGTGGGAGAGGGTCTGGATTAGTCCAGGTGTATGTTGGAGAGGGTCTGGATTAGTCCAGGTTTGTGTTGGAGAAGGTCTGGATTTGTCCAGGTGTATGTTGGAGAAGGTCTGGATTAGTACAGGTGTATGTTGGAGAGGATCTTGTATTACTCCATTAGTATGTGGAGAGGGTCTAGATTAGTCCAGGTGTATGTTGGAGAGGGTCTGGATTAGTCCAGGTGTATATTGGAGAGGATCTTGTATTACTCCATTAGTATGTGGAGAGGGTCTAGATTAGTCCAGGTGTATGTTGGAGAGGATCTTGTATTACTCCATTAGTATGTGGAGAGGGTCTAGATTAGTCCAGGTGTATGTTGGAGAGGATCTTGTATTACTCCATTAGTATGTGGAGAGGGTCTAGATTAGTCCAGGTGTATATTGGAGAGGGTCTAGATTAGTCCAGGTGTATGTTGGAGAGGGTCTAGATTAGTCCAGGTGTATGTTGGAGAGGGTATAGATTAGTCCAGGTGTATGTTGGAGAGGATCTTGTATTACTCCATTAGTATGTAGTATGAGATTAGTCCAGGTGTATATTGGAGAGGGTCTGGATTAGTCCAGGTGTATGTTGGAGAGGGTCTGGATTAGTCCAGGTGTATGTTGGAGAGGGTCTGGATTAGTCCAGGTGTATGTTGGAGAGGGTCTGGATTAGTCCAGGTGTATGTTGGAGAGGGTCTGGATTAGTCCAGGTGTATGTTGGGGCTGCAGTGTGTTCAGTAATATCTGATTAATAATATAATTAAGAACTTGCTTTGCTGTGTGAACAGCTTTAATGTCCCAGTCCTTTACCAGTTGAACCAGTTCACCCTGTTCAAGGATGGAAGACTACATCTATATCTGCCTCCTGTTTAGTATCTGTCTGTTCCTGGTACAGAGCGTTCTGACCATAGATCCAGAGCCACGTTCCGTAGGAGATAACCACACGTCCTGACAGAGACGGAGCACACAGATAAGACCACTGTAGGAATGATAACTCTCAGAGGTCTAAACGTTATTCAGGAAGTGTCTGGTTCCTCCTCGCAGGCTTCACCACGCTGACGTACCTGCGCATCCACGCTCAGAAGCACCACGGCCAGGAGTGGAAGGAGAGCGGCGGCGGGTTCGGCTCAGCCGGCGCCGGAGGCGTGCTGGTCTGTCAGCTCTGCGGCGTCCACTGCAAAACCCCCACGCAGCTGCAGGGCCACATGGGCACCCACAACCCGCCGCTGAGCGAACCGGTGCCGGTCAGCAGCAGCTCGGACGGAGGGGCAGCTGGCACCGTGACCCTGAGCAGCATGACCCCCGCGCCCACCGTATTCGTCAGCGGCAACACGGTGGTGGACCTGCTGGTCACCGACTGCTCCTGCATCGCCCAGCAGCCACAGAGCTAGTAACCGCAGGCTTGTAATGCAAACGCATACATACACTGCCCCTCAAAAGTTTAGGGACATCTTAACGTTGGAATTCTTCACTTTCAAAAAAAAAATAGATCTAAAACACATGCTTTTGATGTGGTATGTAAACATTTCAGACTTGTATACACAGCAGCTTAGCGAATTAAGCTAATTTTCACTTTATCGTGGATGTGATGTCACAAAGGTTTAGCCTCACCCATTTCCAGTGCAGTAATGCAGAGTGTCGTCAGAGTGAATGGAAAAGAAAGCTTATCTGGGAAGCTGTTGAGAAGCAAGTGGTTCACTGCAGCCTTCCAGGAGACCCACATGTCAGTCCTACCAGTTTGTTCTAAACATTTCAGCCTGAGCTGCTTATTATACAAGGCAGCCAATCAGAACAGAGCAGCCCTAAAGCCACAAGATGAGCAGGTTTCACCAAAACAAGTAGGCTAAACAAAACAAGCAGATCCGTTTAATCCGTTTTTAGAGTCCAACGAAGCAAAGCCAGGTGTTCTCCAGCTTTTGAGGGGCAGTGTACAATCCCACGCGTCCACGCGCGCACTGAGCTAGGACGGCGCCGTGCCGCACGCCCTGATGATACATAGGACATGTTTATAAGAATGCTATATGCTATAACCCTCACTCCCACCTCCAGAACCACACTACTAGAGCAAATACTGTGAACAGAGCCATCATACAGCTAGCAGCACTCACAGCAGCGTACACCGACCTACACAGCTACTGTAGCAAACGAGTGTCAGCTCAGTACGACACGTTAGCGCGCCTGAACATTACGCATGGTCTGTCTCCGCAGCAGACCTGCAGCTTAAGGAGGTCTCACAATTGCCGAGGCGAGGTGGCCGCAAGGCCAGCACGAGTAGAGTGGAGATGCCCTGTGTCTCAAATCGAGAGCTCCCGCAGCGGAATCAGCCAGGTTACGTACAGGTGACACGTTCACAGTTACAGTCAGACAGCATGTGGTGCGCGTTACCACCTGGATAGAACACCAGAGCAGCCAAAACGTGGAGTGTGGAAAGTTGCACACAGCAGCTGCCTTCCAAACGCTAGGCCGCGCTGGGCCGGGCTTCCACTTCAGCTGAGAAGAATGAACTGCGGCCTACATTCGGAGTACTTTCAAAGGGGTACCGTTCACAGTCTTCTGTCCCCCGTAAGCCAAAATAGTTGCTCGCGTACGCCGAATTCCTGAAGCTCAAGTTTAGTTAGTGTGTCAGGTTATTTTTTTTATTTTAGATGTATGATGAGTTGTTATGGATTGGATAAAACGAAAGCAGTCAATGTGCAAGAAGGGCTACCTATAGTTTATTCATTGGCTGCTCAGTATTAATAGTGAACGTGTTACGTAAAGTGTGCTAATTGTGTAAAAAGTGCTAAATGCCATATGTGTGTCTGTTTAAAAAAGGTTGTTATTTGAACGCAGCCGGGGCAGCCGTTATATTGTGACCGGGCCGTCTCGGAAAACTGCTGCCGCCAAACATTTGGAATGCAGCTGGTGTGCACCTAAGCTGCTTTCACGCTGAACACGGTTTGCACTGGCGGCTTAGGCCTTTCAGCAGCAACAGGAACGATCAGACGCGCCTGCTCCTCTCCTATTGGCTGCCGCTCTTCCATTGGCTGCTCTGAGACTGGGTCGAAGGGTGCATTGGGAAACGTTTTAAAGTTGAAGTGACCCGGTATGTGTTTGCCAGGACTCCTGCACCATGTAACCCAATCAAAATGATGTGTTTGAGGATGCACTGTCCCGTGTTTGGCGTGAAAGCAGCTTCATACAGAGCGAAAGGGGCGGAGCCAGAGTTTTTAATTTCTGTGAGTTAGTTTTATTTGCATTAGGCTGTTCGCCTCGTGCAGCCAGTGAGTTCGGAATGCTCTAGAGCTAAACCTGCATGTTATAGCTAACGTCGGCCCGTAGTGTAGATGTGATTACATGGCGTGAGGTACTGTGCGGTGGTCTGCCACGTCCATTCAGGACAGGAGACCTATTCCTGATGATACTCCACCACAACCCAGGCTCCAGATAGAGAGCCGGTGCGCAGGGGCCGAATTGAGACACAGGGAGAACAGAAAGCTTTGAGGTTGACGTTAGGGCAGTTGGAGACTTGATTTCAGTACCAAGTAGGAAAACAAATGCCACATTGCACTGTTGCACTGTCTGGTTCTCTCTCCGTATCTTTCTTTCTTTCTTTCTCTCTTTATCTCTCTGAATCTCACTCGCTTTTCTTGCTGCAGGACTCTTAACGATACTGTGATTGTGACTCTCTACTGTAGTTTTTCTGCTCTCTGTCCCAGTGACGGCGACGGCTGTTTGTTTGACCTTCTACATGTCTCCCCCCCGCCACCGACATCGCCCTCCTCAAGATACGCTCAAAAGTTTCCCTGTGCCCGTAACCATGAAGAAGGTAAATGGGGGAAAATACAGCCAATAATTACAACCAATAACTCGACATCCCCACTGTTACACTGCTGGACCAACAGGAGTATTTAGACATAACTAGTACTAATAGGAAGTAAAGTAAAACATAACTTGCAGTAATATTAAATTTCTACGTTAACCAATAGTGCTTTGCCATTTTAGTTTTGTTGGCAAGAACCCTGGCGCTGTGATACGTATCGCCTTTATTGAGGGGCTACGATTCAATATACTAAGATTTTTATGCCTAGTTGTTTATGGAACCTGTCATAGAATTAAAACACACCACCACATATAGAGGTTTGCCAATGCTGATGTCAACGCCCTTGCGCTACTTGTTTTTGTTGGAGCTGAAGAAGTTAATGGCTGTAGATGGTTTTACAGGGCTTCCATCTAGCTTGGGCTTAAAATACAACACAAAATCAACCACCGATACAACCACTGTACATTTAACTAGCCATCTTATGTGAAACCGTTCCCAAATAACAAGCCACTTCACTTTTTTAAACTTGGATTTGACACCATTTTGTCGTGTCCAACCAAATTTTCAGCGTCGGACGTGAACACCAGTGCCAGAAACGAGAAGCTGTGTAGTGTGACATAATCAAAGAACGGTGATGTGCCGTCTGGGACGCCTCATGGCGAGGTCTTTTTTGTTTCTTGACGCCAGCCAAAAGGAAGACACCCCATGGGCGCCCTCTGGTGGTCTTATGTAAACATTGGCGCTTTAGTGGTTTCAGGCTGTAGTTTGAGGTGCTGGTTTTGGTATATGGTATACAAGACTGCAGAAATTCATAGAGATAAACTTGAACCTCTCTAGTTGGCGGATGGTTGAACTGTGGTTGACAACGTTGGACAGTAAGCGAGAATAATAAGACTACACGACTACATCCTCACTGAACTACACCTTCTAACATCTCTCCATATGTGGATTACAGTGTAAACAAAGCAATGCAGAATATTAGGTTCTGATAGGCGTCAGTTATTGGTTATAATTATTGGCCCAGAAATTCTGTACAGGTGCATCCTTAAGAAAGAGGAGTGGCATACAAAGGGAGGGGTAGACGTTGTTGATGAAAGAAGTGGATGGATGGACGAGGGGAGGCAATGGGAGGGTTGTGTGTGATGATTTCCTCCATAAATCCCCCACAAACACACACACACACACACACTGAAGCCTGAGCGCTGCTTTGGGGAGTTTCTGTGTAACGTGTACTGATGTGGGTGGAAAACTGTATCTAGAACTGAAGGCCAGAAACATACCTAACTCGAATACACGACGTCAGAGCCGGACCAGCGCTGAGTACAAATCAGAACGTGATTTTAATCAGTACAGCATGAGCTGCTTCACGGGTCGCATAGAGAAAAACTAAAGACTCAGGAGTTTTGGAGTGTTATTATTAACCATATGAAAACCAGTGAGCCCAGTACCATTACAGAGCCCAGTACCAGTGCAGAGCGCTGCCGCTAGAAGATTTACACCCCCTGCACGTCACTTGTTGGCATGTTGAGCGTGTTCTGTGTGCCTGTGTGTTTCCTATCACTGTGTAAAAGACGCACTAGGCCTCCTTTACTGTTTAAACCAGTTTTTTTTCCTGAGCAGGCACGTGAATCCCAGTTCAGATCAGTAAGAGCTTATTAGTCATTAGTTTAATCAGAGTAGTTAAAAAACATCATGTGTGATTTATATTCTTATTCGTGTGTTTGTTATATTGGGTGCTCAGAAATGATTCAGAAATCACAATATCACAGCCAAACCAGGTATATTAGATTAAACTAGCAGACACTCACCCGTTAACTATAATAACTATAAATACAGAATTAATTTTTAAGAGCATGAGAACTTAATAAAACTATAAGAAGAATGAAAAGCTGTTTGTGTTTGTGAGTGAATGAAGAGAATTGTCTATACGCCCAGGAACGGGTGCTGTCCAAACTGTGGACAGATTTCTGACTAAGTATTTACTGGAATGCTGAAATCTTTGTAGTTGCAGGTGTCGGCTCGGGAATATCATAGGAGTGAACTATAAGCACCGGGTTTTTTTGTCCAAGGTCAAACAGGAAGGCTGAAGCCGGCGGGAACGGGAAGGGCTCTATATATTATATATGAAGTGAATATTTAAGAGGCCCTGGTGAACAACAGTTGTGCAGGAGAAGTGTTAAGCTGTGTTTTGTCACCGCCACTCAAGTTGTAGATCTATGGTTTCATTTTTTGTGCTTCCTGTTGACACACTCGTTACATACACCTGAGCTAGACGGAACACAACGTATAGGTATATGTATATATATATAGGTATCGTTGCTGTCCAAAGAAAAACATGTATGTCTATTTCTGTTGATTTTCATGATTAATTTTGCTGGTTTTTATGATGAATCGTCCAATAAAAATGCTCCAAATTTACTTTGAATTAAACACCTTTACACTGAATTTTAGAATTTGGAACTATTTGCACACACCGGAATTTAACCCCATTTAACCCATCAGTGCAGTGAAACACCCACATATACACACACATTAGTGAACACACACACTAGGGGACAGTAAAACACACACATATACACACACATTAGTGAACACACACACTAGGGGACAGTGAAACACCCACATATACACACACATTAGTGAACACACACACTAGGGGACAGTAAAACACACACATATACACACACACACAGTGAAACACCCATATATACACACACATTAGTGAACACACACACTAGGGGACAGTAAAACACACACATATACACACCCATTAGTGAACACACACACTAGGGGACAGTAAAACACACACATATACTCACACACACACAGTGGAACACCTATATACACGCATACACACACTAGGGGGCAGTGAAACACCCACATATACACACACATTAGTGAAGACACACATACACACACACACAGTAGTGAACACACACATACACACACACACACACACTAGGGGACAATAAAACACATATACACACACACACAGTAAAACACCTATATATTTATACACATACACTAGGGGGCAGTGAAACACCCACATATACACACACATTAGTGAACACACACACATTAGTGGCAGTGAAACACCCACCTATACACACACACACTAGTAAACACACACATTAGGGGGCACTGAAACACCAATACACACAACACACACACAAACACACACACAAACACTAGTGAACACACACATTAGGGGCAGTAAAACACCAACACACACACACACACACTAGTAAACACACACAAACTATGGGGCAGTGAAACACCCACATATACAAACACACACACACACACTAGTAAACACACACATTAGGGGCAGTGAAACACCAATACACACACACACACACACACACACACACTAGTAAACACACACATTAGGGGCAGTGAAACACCAATACACACACACACACTAGTAAACACACACACACACACACTAGTAAACACACACATTAGGGGGCAGTGAAACACCAATACACACACACACACACACAAACTAGGGGCAGTGAAACACCCACATATACAAACACACACTAGTGAACACACACGCACACTAGGGGGCAGTGAAACACTGATACACACACACACTTGAGGACAGTGAGCACACTTGCCTGGTGACCTTCCAGACCGGCTCCCTGACCTTCAGCCCACGACTGCCCCTCGACTAAGACTGAAAGTGAAGAAGGTTCTTGTTTTCTCCTGGATTGTTACTATTTTGGAGATGCTTGTTTTTCTTTGGACAGTAAAACGTAATGATGACCTGAAAATGATTAACAGTCTGAGTTTGACGTAGATAACGTAATTCTCTGATCTCACTGACAACCCAGAACACAAAGACGTTATCAGGGTTATGTCTCAGGTCTGGCTTCCGCTACGGGATTCAGAGCGTACTAACCAGTGAGTCCTGTCAGGACGGCCAGACTGGACTGTGGATAAGAAGTCTGGATTATAGACGCTCTTCATCACATCTAGATCATTTTAAATCTCCCTGAGGCCTTTGATCAGGAGGAGCCAGTCGGCCCAGTTACGCCGTAGCGCTGGCCAGACGTTGCAGTGTCTGCTAAAACCTGGACGTGTGTTTTAAAACGAATCGGGTTCAGATTAGAGCAGGTGTCTCCCACAGTGTGTGTGAAACC
Source organism: Megaleporinus macrocephalus (assembly GCA_021613375.1). Classification (NCBI taxonomy): domain Eukaryota; kingdom Metazoa; phylum Chordata; class Actinopteri; order Characiformes; family Anostomidae; genus Megaleporinus; species Megaleporinus macrocephalus. The sequence goes on from CM038715.1 coordinate 42,556,879, forward strand.
CAAGATGACTCCCGTTGAGTTCCCGGTCCCAGTGAAATGTTGTTTCTTTTGAAGAACACGGTTGAGCTGAGAGCTGTGACGTGGTTGTGAAGGTCTCAGAGCTTCTCTCCATGATAGCTGGGGTTGTAGGTGGTGAGCAGCCAACAATAAACCCAATTAAAACAAACAATAACAACAAAAATAAAAATGTCAGGGCTCTCGAGCGAAACTCCGAGCTTGGCGTGTATGTTAAGTATGTTTCTGGTCTTGTTGGTCAAACGTGAGAAACGAGCAGGAACCGTATTCAGGATCATCATGCACCTTAAAAAACGTTCACCAGGATCTTCGTCCTCCTGTTTTAGTTTAGGTTTGTTTTAGTCTGCGAGTCTGGATGCACGGAAACTTTGGAAACGACAACTTAAAAAATAGAAACCAGCGACGTACCTTCGGCCCGGTCCAGCCGGACGCTGAGGAAGGACTGAACGGACCAGCCTCCCTCGTTTTCCTTCCCCAAGTGAAGAAGGAACAGAGTGCAGCCGCTGTCCCTGCGTCCAGGTGGACTGAAGAAGAGCGCCGTTTTAGCCCGTGACTGTTTTTATTCCTCATTTCTGTTTGTTTCTGTTGTGAATGTGTGAATCAGGTGTTTGAAAGAAGGGCTTAGTCGAGAGATACTGACCTTAATTCCCGGAAACGAGCGTCTGACCCCTCAGATTTTAAGAAAGTGATATTATTATGGGAGTGGGGATTTTGTGGGGGGGTGAGGTTGGTGGGGTTGGATGGGGTTGATGGGGGTCGGAGAAAAAAAAAATCCTGGTTTTGTACTGGAGTGATTTGTTTGATCAGTTTAATGTTGGTACTGTATATTATCTGGTTATACACTAACTTAATTTCTCTAATTGGAGGTTTAGAGCCACGCTAAGATTTGAATCATCTTTAGTTTCTTTTTGTTTTTTATTATTTAGCACTAAGCTGAAATAATAATACCTCTTCGATAGGAATCAGTACAGTACTGGCACTGCATCTCAATGCCTTATTGTACCACTCTACCACGTTTTAATTCGTAAAAGAGAAAAAAAAAGAAAAAAACGCTAAAAAGGTATTTTAAATCTTAGTCTTGGATCCAGTAAAAAGAAAAAAAATATTAATGGGATGTATTTATATTTATATTTTTATATTTCTCAGCAGTATGCATGTCTATTAGCAATTGTAGAGTAAAACAAATGTTGATGCTTACCATGATCATGAATATTATGTTATTATTTTGTAGATTATGTAGATCATGTTATTATTTTGTAATTTTGACTATTAAAAAAAAGAGGTAATTATACGACAGCGGGTGGAACGTGTGGTTTTTTCTTTGTCTGTGTATGTACAGTAAAGTTTTTAGAATTTTATTTACTCATTAAACACTTTATTATTAAATATTAAACAGTATTAATAGAGTAAGTAGTGCTTTTACACTTTATTATTAAATATTAATCAGTATTAATAGAGTATGTAGAGCTTTTACACTTTATTATTAAATATTAATCAGTATTAATAGAGTAAGTAGAGCTTTTACACTTTATTATTAAATATTAATCAGTATTAATAGACTAAGTAGAGCTTTTACACTTTATTATTAAATATTAATCAGTATTAATAGAGTAAGTATAGCTTTTACACTTTATTATTAAATATTAATTAGTATTAATAGAGTAGAGCTTTTACACTTTATTATTAAATATTAATCAGTATTAATAGAGTAAGTAGAGCTTTTACATTTTATTATTAAATATTAATCAGTATTAATAGAGTAAGTAGAGCTTTTACACTTTATTATTAAATATTAAACAGTATTAATAGAGTAAGTAGAGCTTTTACACTTTATTATTAAATATTAATCAGTATTAATAGAGTAAGTAGTTTTTCCACTTTATTATTAAATATTAAACAGTATTAATAGAGTAAGTAGAGCTTTTACACTTTATTATTAAATATTAATCAGTATTAATAGAGTAAGTAGAGCTTTTACACTTCATTATTAAATATTAATCAGTATTAATAGAGTAAATAGTGCTTTTACACTTTATTATTAAATATTAATCAGTATTAATAGAGTAAGTAGAGTTTTACACTTTATTATTAAATATTAATCAGTATTAATAGAGTAAGTAGAGCTTTTACACTTTATTATTAAATATTAATCAGTATTAATAGAGTAAGTAGAGTTTTACACTTTATTATTAAATATTAATCAGTATTAATAGAGTAAGTAGTGCTTTTACACTTTATTATTAAATATTAATCAGTATTAATAGAGTAAGTAGAGTTTTACACTTTATTATTAAATATTAATCAGTATTAATAGAGTAAGTAGTGTTTTTCATACGTCAGTGTGTTTATTTAACTCTTTCCAAGCTTCTCCTAAACAACCCAGTATTATTATCAGTTCTCATCTAATACCTGCTTTGACTGCTCAGTACTTCATTAAGATAAATCAAGATTTGCTGCTGAAGGAACTGAATACATTCATACAATGTCTGGGGCGTCCAGGAGAAATCTGGAACCTAACTTTGTTCTTCAAACTGGATCAAGATCTGATCTACTTCTCTCACAATAACATATTCATCTTACTTTGTATTGTATATAGGATTATTTACACCTGTTCTTATTAGGGGTGTGCCATATCGTATCGTATACAGTAATATCTTCAACAGTTTTGAATATGGTGAACGATATTATACCCTGAAATATCGCCCTATATCACCCAATACTAATTATCACATCAGGTACTACTTTTAAATTCTCACTTTTCTCATTTCCCATTGTATATCTACTAGAGACAGATTTTATCTCCAGTATCATTCACTTTACTTCAGTTCTGGATATATGGAGATATTTGGAGTGCATTATTTAGTATCGTGACATTCTGGATCATTGACTTCTGTTACAGTCTGATTGAAATTCTTATATAACACAATTTAATTTTCATTTTGTTGCAGTAGTGTATTCTTGAAATATATTTTTTTAATTCAATGTTTTTACTATTTTTCTAGTAGATAAGCAGATCTTCTCGGCTTAATATTCCACCTGGATCCACGCTCTGCTGTTCCTAGTACAAATACACATGTTTATATGGAATATTCAAGCTGGTAAAATAGTCATATATCTGGAAACAACATGTACTACTTTACCTGAAATCAGATCAGACAGTGTATTTACCACCATTTACTGTAGTAACTTTCTATGAAGGAAGCTTTTAGAGGTCTTTAGACGTCTGGTTCCATTCACCTCCACTGTGAACAGTTTTGACTTGTTACTTTTCTCTAAAACAGAGTGTTTGAAACCGAACCATTCTTAATGACCCTGTTCACATGTTCGCCACTTATTTATGCAGACGTTTGAGAAAATGGGTGGATTTCCCCTTTAAGCCAATTCCTATTATGTGGTAACACCATCAGATCAGATCAGATCGCAACTGAATCAGCGAACACGAGAAGCAGATATAATCTGTGGATTTTTTAAAGGTCTGTTGTCTTTAGATGTTTCTTTTTAGTCAGTAAAATTAAGATAAACACGAAGAGCAGGTTAGATGTTCTAGGTTCGTGTGCTGGACACTGACCGCTGCATCGCCATGCTAATCAATACCACCGCTAGGTCTACGAGTCGATAGCAGAAGGAGTCGATTCTCGTATTCCAGGCTGTTGGGAATTAAGAGTCGGCTCCAAAGCTTTGGGCTCGATTCCACACGCCTGACTCAAAAAAATGCATGGTTCCACAACTCAGATCAACAGATTATGTGTATTTTGCTCAACACAGAGAGTAAAACGTGATCACAAACCAAATTTGTAACAAAAAGTGGCTCACAATCTTTGTTTATTGAGATTCGACTCTTCGAACTGACTCACAAATCTGCACGGGATGGCAGCACATGCAGTAAAAGGGGAGCTCCACCGATTTTTTTTTTATTATCGGCATAATCCAGTCGCTGAGATCCAAACAGAGTCATTAAGAGTGATTTGGTGTCCGAACTGTTCACAGCGGTGGTGAATGGAACCAGACGTCCACCTCTAAAAGCTCCCTCACAGAGTAACAGTAAATGGTTATAAATACACTGTCTGATGTCTGAGACGCTGTTTTATGATAGTTATGAACAGATTCTGGCTCTAAAAATACTACATGGTGGAGGGATACATGCAGGCAAAATAGTCCCGCAAGAAAACGTGCTTACTAAACTTACTATTCATGACGATTTAATTCATTTATAAACCCAGAAGACACGTGTAGTTTAACCGGTGGGTTGGACAGTAAATTTGTGATTTGCACATGGTGATTCCTATCGCCACTCTAAACGAATCCGAATCAGTTTGTCTCTTTTTCCATTCCAAAGACGGATTTGCGCAGAAACGTTTAGAAATCTACACATTTTCTCATTAACGAGCCCAAACGAGCCCAAACATTTGTAAGGTAAATCAAAAATATTATATTATGAGCGTAATTAGAATCAAGCTCCGATGAATCGACTGCGGAGTCGACTCCTGATTCGATAAGCCCTAATCAAAGCGTCATAGCAATCGACCGTTATTTTTTTTTTTTTTTACTTCCCACCCGTTTCTCGTCTCATCTCCGCTGCGATTGGCTGGGCTGCCCTCGAGCGTGAGAAAAGCAGCCAATCCTTGTGCAGGACGAGGGCGGGACATGTCCGTATACGGGTGGGGGAAAAAATAATAACAGCGCGCGAGGGGCATCAGAATCTGAGCGGCGTCTTTTTGAAGCGTTAACGTTTTCAGTTAGCATCGGGCTTTAGCAACACGACACAAACTCGCCAGAAATGAATAAAAAAGTGAATAAAACATCGCCGGCCAGCGTCGAGGGGGCGATTTAAGGGGAGATATTTGTATGAATCACCGCGGAGAGGGAGAGGGGCAGCATCTTTTAACATTTCGGTCGACCGAGCGGGGAGGAAAAACAGTGCACCATGTCGGTGAGCCGGCTTCGTGGGAGCCGGACTTTGCTGCTCGCCTCCGCCGGGACTCGAGTTTCTCCAGGCCGCTGACTGGACACCGCCATACCGGGTATGTTGGTTTTATTCGTTTTGTCTGTCAGAATTAGGCTACGAAGTCTCCACAGCCAGCGGAGCTTCAGGGTAGCTGAAGTTAGCTTCTTATTGGAACTCTCCGTTCCACCTTAAATGATGCAGCAGTTACATTCTGGCGCCTGAGGCGCCAGAATGTAACTGCTGCATCATTTAAGGTGGAACGGAGAGTTCCAATAAGAAGCTAACTTCATGACTAAATTGGCTCCTGTCCATCAACAAAACGACCCATAGTGAGGCGAACTGACACTAATATCCACCTTCAATTCCCTCACGGGTTGTTTTATATCCAGTTTTGTCCCTTTTCCCATCTCACACAGCCGAATAGCGCATTGCGCATTTCGGGCAGCTCCGCTGGCTCCTCTGGAGGCACCTTCTCTCTCGCTTTTGCACCTCGGGCTAAAAAATCTGCCCCCTGAAGCAGTTATGATACCCCAGGGCTGTGTTTTTATGGGGCTTCTGAGGTGCGCGTGCTGCATTCGGAGAGCTGCGTAGATGTCTAAATGGTGGGCCTGTGTGTCCCACCAAACTCCATCCATTCATCCATCCATCCATCAATCCTCTGTGCTCAGCCATCAGGAGCCTTAGGTCAGCTTGCTTTCATAACCCCTGGTTTGCTTGGAGGACTGGTTGAGAAGGGAAACTTCACCCACTTTTTTGAAATTTCGGCTTTCGTGTGAAATGCTCTGTTCTAGAGAAACTTGCTGGGTTCACAGTGGTGGTGCATGGAACCAGACGTCCGCCGCCTCACTGAAAGTTATGATATGACATTTAATGATGTTCTTGACATCTGTTCATGGTGGAGGGATACGTGCGGGGAGTTGTGAGGCAAAGTGGTGGCCAAAGAAAACATAGATCTATTTCCACCATCGGTGATGTTTCATGTAAACGCTTGTGTAGGTTCACTGGTGGGTTTGATAGTAAAAACAGTGTGTATATTTGTGTTGTAGACATGGTGACCTCTGGTTTCCATCACCACCACTGTAAACAACATCACCACCACTACTGTAAACATCACCACCATTGTAAACACCATCACCACCACTGTAAACATCATCACCACCACCACTGCAAACATCATCACCACCACCACTGTAAACACCATCATCAGCACTGTTAACATCACCACTACTGTAAACACCACCACCACCACTGTAAACATCATCATCACCACCACTGTTAACACCATCACCACCACTGTAAACACCACCACCACCACTGTAAACACCATCTGAACCATTTCACACCAAACCACTTTTTCTCAATCTCTATGAATTATGCGTAAATGTTAAAAATGGGTGGAATTTCCCCTTTTATAGGTTATATATATATATATATATATATATATATATATATATATATATTATATATATATATATATATATATATATAATTTATATATATATATATATATGTATAATTTATATTTACATATATATATATATATATATATATATATATATATAGAGAGAGAGAGAGAGAGAGAGTATTAGATAATTAACTTGAATTAAATTAATTGATGTTTATTGTTGATAATTGTATCATGTACATGTATCAGCTGATGCCAAAACAGTTCTGATATTACGGTGTATCCCGTTTATAACAGAGGCCAGATGCTGCGGTGCTGATAAGTGCTGACTGGTAAATGTGGAGTGCAGATTGGAGTCTGGCTTTATGGACTGTGTGTTTGTGGAAAGCTGAAGTAGAATTCTAAAGGAAGAGGCTGAAACGGAGAGTGTGATATTCTGTGTAGAATAAAATCGCTTTCCTGGAGAGCGGCATATGTTGCCGTTATCTTTAGGAACAACAACAACAACAACAGAAAAACAAGGTCTGACTTGGCCATGTGACCTGGTTCACATGTGTCAGTGTTATTTTGCCACATATGGGGCCTTTTGAGGCATTCATAATGGCTGGGTTTCCACACTGCACATCAGATCAGCTCTAGCAGACGAGCACAGTCAGAACTCCTGAGCTGGAGAGGTTTTATTATTATTGTTAATAATAATCAATAATAATAAGAATAATAACTTCAAAGCACTGTCATCTGAGTGTTTCCTGTTTACCATCTTTTAAAGACAAAAACATTTAATTGATCAGGTTAACCTTTTAATTGTGCTTTATCAATCAACCTTTATTTTAATATGAGTACTTAAAATATAAATTAAACAATAAAAACTAAATGACAAAATTAAAACTGAAACTGAAATAAAAACTGAATAAGAAATTAAAAACAAGAAAAAAATAATAAAAAATGGATAGAAATATAGTAGTAAAACAGAAATAATAATAAAAATAATAGTAATGGTAATAGTAATAAAAGAGTAATACAAATCAAGATAAAGAAATTAAAAGAAAAGTAAAAAAAAAGACAACTGAATATCAGAATCTTAAAACTGTTAACTAAAATAAATAAAACCGTTCGGTCGTGCGGAGGTGGTTAGAAATTAAGAGTTTAAAATGTCTCAGTGACACCAGCGAGCTGCGGCATTGATGTTTATTTTTAAATTGCAGTGTAGTGTTTGATGTGAGGGTCTGTTGTTTTGAAGTGATTTGTAATTCTCTGTATGTATCTAAGACATTCTTATCGCATACGATATCATATGTCCCCTCAGAATGACCTCAGAATGAGAACCTGACCCTATCTGTATAGTTAAATCTCTAATTAATTCTATGGTCTCTTGCAGAGAGAAGGGCGGCAGACCTCCTCGAACAGTCTGAGCGCTTTCCGAACGCAGCGTCGCCCAAGCTCACCCACCTGGGACCATGTTGTTCCTCCTGACCGCGGGCTCCGTGTTTTTCCCGGGACTGTTTCTCTTGTCCAAGCAGTGTCTCAAACGGCTGCCTGGTCTGAGATGGAGCGAGGGAGACGCTGTCACGGTGTCGGCCAGGTAAATATAAAAACCTAAAGTGTGACCACTAGGGGTGTGCCATATCGTATCGTACACAATAATATCACCAACATTTCTAAATATGGTGAACGATATTATACCCTGAAATATTGTACCATATCACTCATCCCTAATTATCACATCAGGTACTACTTTTACTGTTTTTAGGAAAAGAAACATTCACACTTTACTCATTTCCCATCATATATCTACTAGAAACAGAGTTTATCTCCAGTATCATTCACTTTACTTCAGTTCTGGATAAATGGAGATATTTGGAGAGCATTATTTAGTATCAGGACATTCTGGATCATTGACTTCTGTTACAATCTGATGAAAATTCTTGTATTTTTTAATATCTCAGTTAGGGGTGTGCCATATCATATCATATACAATAATAAAATTACATTTTCATTTTGTTGCAGTAATGTATTCTTGAAATATTTTTTAATTCAATGTTTTGTCATATCGCCAAAAGTATCATTATGGCAAAAATAACATGAAATATCGTGATATTATTGTAGGGCCATATTGCCCACCCCTAGTGACCACACATGACAAGTGACTAGAACAGTATTGTCTGTAAAGGTATTTGTATGTTCTTTGTATGTGTATTCTATAATTTGAGTCAGAGCTGTTCACAGTGGTGGTGAATGGAACCAGACGTCCACCTCTAAAAGCTCCCTCACAGAACGTTACTACAGTAGATGTTTATGACCCATATCTCTGTATGTTCCATACGTGCCCCTGTATGTATCCTGTATGTAGCTAATGCTGACACAGCCATGTTATTGTGCACAGCTTTCATAATTTCCATAGAAAAGCGCTGGCCTTTAGAATGGGACTCTCTGAAGCAGCACCACATGAGCCTAGGGTCACCATGTGTGGGCTAGATAGCCCACCAGCATCAGTACCTGACCTCACTAACACTCAATCAAATCCTCACAGCAATGTTCAACATCAGTACCTGACCTCACTAACACTCAATCTAATCCTCACAGCAATGTTCAACATCAGTACCTGACCTCACTAACACTCAATCAAATCCTCACAGCAATGTTCAACATCAGTACCTGACCTCACTAACACTCAATCAAATTCTCACAGCAATGTTCAACACCAGTACCTGAGAATGCTAGTTAAATTGATTGTTTAATATTATAATATTATATATATTATATATATATATATATATATATTATTATATATATTTATATATATTTATATATATATATAATTTTTTTCTTATTGTGTTCTATTAATTCATATTTTATTCCAGATTATTTAGTTATTTCCAGGTTATTAGGTTATTAGATCGGGAGGACGTTGTCAGACAGTTGACTGAAATATCTGAGGGTACAATCACAAACCCACTTAGAATATTAGCTGGATTTTCTTTAGGCTGGTTATTGACTTCATCGTATCAAATATCTACTAGGTTGGTGTCGTCTGTCCAAGCTGTCATGGCTTCCTCCGCTGGTTACATCATCTCAACTTCCTGTGATGACATCATTGAAGATCAGTAAGCATAACTTTTTAATTCACATCAAGTAAAATTTAGAAAATCATAAGATTTGATACACGCCTTTGAGCAGTCAGTACAAGCTAACAGTACATGTACTTAGGACATAATTGAATATCTTCGTGGGATAATTAGATTTTCTAGACAAATCATGAATTTTTAATGTGCCAGGCGAGTGATGTATGTGAGTAATCGGATAAAGGGAGGGTGAGTCAATGCCACCGCCGCTCACCGTAACTGTATTTTCACTGATTTGTCTACAGAACATAAGCTCTGCTGTTTAGAACTTGCGCAGATGTCTGACCACTATTATCAATGAATGTTTCTCAGACTCGTGCATGACATGATATTTTGCTGTTATTGAGAAAAATAGCTGATCACCTCTGATGCACAGCATGGTTAAACTCTCCCGTATTTATTTCTGTATTTTTATAAGGCCTTTATTCTTTTATTACTGACAAAGCAATATTTTACTGTATTCTATCATTTCTTTATAATATTCTGTAAAGAATGTGAACAGTATTTTCAGTTCTTGATTCTTTTTTTTAGAAAAAAGTAAACAGTATTTTATCAGTTATTAATTTTTTTAATGTAAGCAGTTTTTTATCAGTTCTTTATTATTTTATTTTTAAAAAGTGAACAGTATTTTATCCATTCTTTATTATTTTCTTTAAAAAGTAAAGTGTTTTATCAGTTCTTTATTTTCTTTAAAAAGTAAACAGTGTTTTATCAGTTCTTTATAATTTTCTTTAAAAAGTAAACAGTATTTTATCAGTTCTTTATTATTTTCTTTGAAAAATAGAAAGTATTTTATCAGTTCTTTATTCTTTTTTTAATGTAAACAGTATTTTATCCGTTCTTTATTCTTTTCTTGCTGTGGAATCAGCATTTTATTGGTTTAGTTATTCATGCAGTTATCTATTCTTTTTTGTAAATAATTAGTATTTATTTGTTCTTTATTCTTTTCTTTCTAAAAATATTTATTTTATGTGCTGTTTGAATGATCAGTTTTAGTTTGCTCTGTGTTCTTTTTCTGTGTGCTGAAATTCTGTATCCTCGGGCAAACTTGAACATAAAAAAAAGACTTTCTTTCCTTCCTTCCCTCCATCTGTCAGGCACTGGCTCACCAGCTCGTACATCCTGTTCGCCGTGCCCTACTTCGTGTACGACATCTACGCCATGTTCCTCTGCTACTGGCACAAGCTTCAGGTCAAAGGTCACGAGGTGGACAACGGCCCCAAGTCGAAGTCCGTGGTTCTGACCAGCTACCTCCGCCGAGAGTTCCTCATGGTCCTGCACCACATCGTCATGGTCACTGTGTGCTTCCCCATCTCTGTGGTAACTGTCGCCATGGAACACTGGCACATTGTTTTGGTTTAGCAGATTTTGAGCCAGATTGAAGCTCATCTTAGAGCAAAGCCGGCTCTGTTCTTCATCATAACCTGACTTAAAATTGACTTAATCAATAAACACAGTCAATAAAATAGATTAAACGTAGATCAATAAACACAACCCTGCACAATAACAGTGAGAGGACAGTAGCGGTCAGACACTCGTGCTTTCTTGCTTAATACACTTTCATGTCTTTTCACTATGTGAAAAGAAGAAAGCGAAAACGTAGCAACTAAAAAATAAAAAATAAAATGTGTTCAGGCACCACAAATGAAGAAGATTGTACTCGGGGCTGTTTTTTGCAGTTGCAGCTTTAAGATGTCTGCAGGAAGAGGTTTTTTGTTTCTTGCAGCACTGTAATTCAGTTCCACAGCATTACGAGTTGCAGTTTCAGAATCCATTAATATCTTCTGGTTTTCTTTGATGGTGTAATTCTGCAGTAGCGTTTGCAGAGAGCAGCACCATATCATGATGTTCTGGGTGTTCTTGGGATCATACATGAAACATTGCTTTTTCCAAGTGGTATGAGCTGAATGATGAGTTCTGTTTTAGTATTAAACCTGAAGTACGTAACCTGGGTATGATCTTAGACTCTGAGCTCAATTTTATTCTCCATGTAAACTTAGTCACTAAAGTAGCTTCTTATCATCTTGATCACTGTAATGGTCAGAGTTGATCACTGTAATGATCTGAGTTGATTACTGTAATGGTCAGAGTTGATCACTGTAATAGTCAGAGTTGGTCACTGTAATGGACAGAGTTGATCACTTTAATGGTCAGAGTTAATCGCTGTAATAGTCAGAGTTGATCACTGTAATGGTCAGAGTTGATCACTGTAATAGTCAGAGTTGATCGCTGTAATGGTCAGAGTTAATCACTGTAATGGTCAGAGTTAATCACTGTAATGGTCAGAGTTGATCACTGTAATGGTCAGAGTTAATCACTGTAATGGTCAGAGTTGATCACTGTTATGGTCAGAGTTGATCACTGTAATAGTCAGAGTTGATCACTTTAATGGTCAGAGTTAATCACTGTAATGGTCAGAGTTAATCACTGTAATAGTCAGAGTTGATCACTGTAATGGTCGGAGTTGATCACTGTAATAGTCAGAGTTGATCACTGTAATGGTCGGAGTTGATCACTGTAATAGTCAGAGTTGATCACTGTAATGGTCAGAGTTGATCGCTGTAATAGTCAGAGTTGATCACTTTAATGGTCAGAGTTGATCGCTTTAATGGTCAGAATTGATCGCTGTAATGGTCAGAGTTGATCAATGTAATAGACAGAGTTAATCGCTGTAATGGTCAGAGTTGATCACTTTAATGGTCAGAGTTAATCACTGTAATGGTCAGAGTTAATCACTGTAATAGTCAGAGTTGATCACTGTAATGGTCGGAGTTGATCACTGTAATAGTCAGAGTTGATCACTGTAATGGTCAGAGTTGATCGCTGTAATAGTCAGAGTTGATCACTTTAATGGTCAGAGTTGATCGCTGTAATGGTCAGAGTTGATCGCTGTAATGGTCGGAGTTGATCACTGTAATGGTCAGAGTTGATCACTTTAATGGTCAGAGTTGATCACTGTAATGGTCAGAGTTGATCGCTGTAATGGTCGGAGTTGATCACTGTAATAGTCAGAGTTGATCACTGTAATGGTCAGAGTTGATCGCTGTAATAGTCAGAGTTGATCACTTTAATGGTCAGAGTTGATCGCTGTAATGGTCAGAGTTGATCGCTGTAATGGTCGGAGTTGATCACTGTAATAGTCAGAGTTGAACACTGTAATGGTCAGAGTTGATCGCTGTAATAGTCAGAGTTGATCACTGTAATGGTCAGAGTTGATCACTGTAATAGTCAGAGTTGATCGCTGTAATGGTCAGAGTTGATCACTGTAATGGTCAGAGTTGATCGCTGTAATGGTCAGAGTTGATCGCTGTAATGTTCAGAGTTGATCGCTGTAATGGTCAGAGTTGATCACTGTAATGGTCAGAGTTGATCACTGTAATAGTCAGAGTTGATCACTTTAATGGTCAGAGTTAATCGCTGTAATAGTCAGAGTTGATCACTGTAATGGTCAGAGTTGATCACTGTAATAGTCAGAGTTGATCGCTGTAATGGTTAGATTGATTACAGTAATGGTCAGAAAAGATGACTGTAATGGACAGAGTTGATCGCTTTATTGGTCAGAATTGATCGCTGTAATGGTCAGAGTTGATCACTGTAATGGTCAGAGTTGATCACTGTAATAGTCAGAGTTGATCGCTGTAATGGTCAGAGTTGATCGCTGTAATGGTCAGAGTTGATCGCTGTAATGGTCAGAGTTGATCACTGTAATGGTCAGAGTTGATCACTGTAATAGTCAGAGTTGATCGCTGTAATGGTCAGAGTTGATCGCTGTAATGGTCAGAGTTGATCGCTGTAATGGTCAGAGTTGATCGCTGTAATGGTCAGAGTTGATCACTGTAATAGTCAGAGTTGATCGCTGTAATGGTCAGAGTTGATCGCTGTAATGGTCAGAGTTGATCGCTGTAATGGTCAGAGTTGATCGCTGTAATGGTCAGAGTTGATCACTGTAATAGTCAGAGTTGATCACTGTAATAGTCACAGTTGATCGCTCTAATGGTCAGAGTTGATCGCTGTAATGGTCAGAGTTGATCACTGTAATGGTCAGAGTTGATCACTGTAATGGTCAGAGTTGATCACTGTAATAGTCAGAGTTGATCACTGTAATAGTCACAGTTGATCGCTCTAATGGTCAGAGTTGATCGCTGTAATGGTCAGAGTTGATCACTGTAATGGTCAGAGTTGATCACTGTAATGGTCAGAGTTAATCACTGTAATGTGCATTGTGTGGTGCTGTGCCAGGATTGTCGGTAGGTGGGCAGTAAGGATTGTGTTACAAGATTGCATCATCTTGTCACAAAGGAACTAAGCTGGAATTCCAATGGGGCATTTCAGGCAGCTGAGAAAAGAGGTCTCTGGCGTGTAACTTGGAGCTTTAAAACATTGCAGAACGTTTACATGCTCAAAAAGCTACAGAACCCTAAAGGAGAGGTAAAAGAAAAGCATTAGTCTAGACCAGCCGTTAGGTTTCCAGCCTTGACTCTGGTTGTTTTCCAGTGTGAGACCCGACGTCACAAGTGCCGCTCATTTAAATACCCAGAACCGGAGTGTGGCCTCTGAAAATAAACTGTTCCAAAACCTACAAAGAGGCAGCATGAATATTAATGAGAGTGCTGGCAGTCCTCCATGGCCTCGGAGGAGTGAACTACTTTTTCAGCTTTGAGACCTTTGTAATTCGGAAAAAAACAAAAATAAATAATGAAGTTCTTGCACTCGCTACTGACTCTGAAGCACCAAAGTCACTTGAACCACTGACTCCTGAGTATATGGTCACAGTCACATCTGCATTTTTGTTGATTTTCATTTGTGTGAAGGTTTCTTGATGAGTGGACCAATAGAAGTGTTATAAAACAGCTTGGAAAAATCTTTCAATGTAAGTTAAGTGTTAAGAAAAGAACCAATAGTTCAATAGAGCATAAATAAGCAGAAGAAGAAAATAAAAACATAGAATGAAATCATAGAATTCATAGGTAAAACCATAAAAAACCCCAGTGAGCAAGCTATAGGCGACAGTGGCGAGAACAACTCCCTCAGAGCTGGAGGAAGAAACCTTGGGAGAAACCAAGACTCACAAGGGGGGGACCCATCCTCCTCTGATCAAACTACTCACACAGTACTGATATACTGACTGTACCACCATATACGTATGTTCACCTGCTCAGGTGTGCTTATATAATCATAATATGATCTAACCAAGATTAATTGTGGTACAGATGAAGAGCAGTCAGAGTGATGATGACAGGTAATGAAGGTAGAAGTCTGAGGCTAGGTAACCCCTTTGACTGAGTTTATATTGAGTTTATTACAAAAATATTGAGTTTTTCAAAACAAAATATAATATAATATATAATTAGAAAAAGAAATAAATAAATAAATAATGAAGTTCACACGCTACTGACTCCGAAGCACAGAAATCACTTGAACCACTGAATCCTAAGTATATTGTCACAGTAACATCATCATTTTTGTAGATTTTCATTTTTCTCTATTATTGTTTACATTGTGTAATGGTTTTAGGATGAATGGACCAATAGAAATCTTTCAGTGTAAGTCAATGGAACTGTACGGTCCTCTTCTGTAACGTTGCTGTTTGAGCTTCATCTGTTCCTCACGTTCACGCTGTGCACTAACGTTCTGCTGTCTGCTCTCGTTCTCAGTTCTGGAGGCAGGGGAAGGGCGATTACTTCCAGGGCGTCATGTTCCTGGCTGAACTCAGCACTCCCTCCGTCTGCCTGGGCAAGATCCTCATCCAGGTACATTCATTATTGATCAGACGAGTGTTTCTCACTCAACCCCTGTGGTATTTTTATACTGATTCATCACTCCGGCCTCGTCTTAAACAACGACGCATGCAATATTTAGTGTGCAGTGATTACATTGTACCTTAATGGGTCTTTTATGGCCCGGTCATGAGGGACGGGCTGCGATTAGCAGCTGCTGACTTGGCATGGAAATCTTGGGAAGTCTCTGTAGACCCGGGCGCAGGGAAAATAGAATGCTTGTCAATATGCAAGTCCTGACTTGAAATGTGCCGCGCACGCTCTCGACTCGAGTCTGGATCTTTGTGTTTGAGCCGCCTCGCAATATTTACTTGATTGAGTGTTTGTGAGGTCAGGTACTGATGTTGAACATTGCTGTGAGGATCTGATTGAGTGTTAGTGAGGTCAGGTACTGATGTTGAACATTGCTGTGAGGATTTGATTGAGTGTTAGTGAGGTCAGGTACTGATGTTGAACATTGCTGTGAGGATTTGATTGAGTGTTAGTGAGGTCAGGTACTGATGTTGAACATTGCTGTGAGGATTTGATTGAGTGTTAGTGAGGTCAGGTACTGATGTTGAACATTGCTGTGAGGATCTGATTGAGTGTTAGTGAGGTCAGGTACTGATGTTGAACATTGCTGTGAGGATTTGATTGAGTGTTAGTGAGGTCAGGTACTGATGTTGAACATTGCTGTGAGGATCTGATTGAGTGTTAGTGAGGTCAGGTACTGATGTTGAACATTGCTGTGAGGATTTGATTGAGTGTTAGTGAGGTCAGGTAATGATGTTGAACATTGCTGTGAGGATTTGATTGAGTGTTAGTGAGGTCAGGTACTGATGTTGAACATTGCCGTGAGGATTTGATTGAGTGTTAGTGAGGTCAGGTACTGATGTTGAACATTGCTGTGAGGATTTGATTGAGTGTTAGTGAGGTCAGGTACTGATGTTGAACATTGCTGTGAGGATCTGATTGAGTGTTAGTGAGGTCAGGTACTGATGTTGAACATTGCTGTGAGGATTTGATTGAGTGTTAGTGAGGTCAGGTACTGAAGTTAAACATTGCTGTGAGGATTTGATTGAGTGTTAGTTAGTGATATCAGGTACTGATGTTGAACATTGCTGTGAGGATTTTATTGAGTGTTAGTGAGGTCAGGTACTGATGTTGAACATTGTTGTGAGGATCTGATTGAGTGTTAGTGAGGTCAGGTACTGATGTTGAACATTGCTGTGAGGATTTGATTGAGTGTTAGTGATATCAGGTACTGATATTGAACATTGCTGTGAGGATTTGATTGAGTGTTAGTGAGGTCAGGTACTGATGTTGAACATTGTTGTGAGGATCTGATTGAGTGTTAGTGAGGTCAGGTACTGATGTTGAACATTGCCGTGAGGATTTGATTGAGTGTTAGTGATATCAGGTACTGATATTGAACATTGCTGTGAGGATTTGATTGAGTGTTAGTGAGGTCAGGTACTGATGTTGAACATTGCTGTGAGGGTTTGATTGAGTGTTAGTTAGTGACGTCAGGTAGTGATGTTGAACATTGCTGTGAAGATCTGATTGAGCGATAATGAGGTTTAGTACTGATGTTGAACATTGCTCTGAGGATTTGATTGAGTGTTAGTGAGGTCAGGTACTGATGTTGAACATTGCCGTGAGGATTTGATTGAGTGTTAGTGAGGTCAGGTACTGTTGTTGAACATTGCTGTGAGGATTTGATTGAGTGTTAGTGAGGTCAGGTACTGATGTTGAACATTGCTGTGAGGATCTGATTGAGTGTTAGTGAGGTCAGGTACTGATGTTGAACATTGCTGTGAGGATTTGATTGAGTGTTAGTGAGGTCAGGTAATGATGTTGAACATTGCTGTGAGGATTTGATTGAGTGTTAGTGAGGTCAGGTACTGATGTTGAACATTGCCGTGAGGATTTGATTGAGTGTTAGTGAGGTCAGGTACTGATGTTGAACATTGCTGTGAGGATTTGATTGAGTGTTAGTGAGGTCAGGTACTGATGTTGAACATTGCTGTGAGGATCTGATTGAGTGTTAGTGAGGTCAGGTACTGATGTTGAACATTGCTGTGAGGATTTGATTGAGTGTTAGTGAGGTCAGGTACTGAAGTTAAACATTGCTGTGAGGATTTGATTGAGTGTTAGTTAGTGATATCAGGTACTGATGTTGAACATTGCTGTGAGGATTTTATTGAGTGTTAGTGAGGTCAGGTACTGATGTTGAACATTGTTGTGAGGATCTGATTGAGTGTTAGTGAGGTCAGGTACTGATGTTGAACATTGCTGTGAGGATTTGATTGAGTGTTAGTGATATCAGGTACTGATATTGAACATTGCTGTGAGGATTTGATTGAGTGTTAGTGAGGTCAGGTACTGATGTTGAACATTGTTGTGAGGATCTGATTGAGTGTTAGTGAGGTCAGGTACTGATGTTGAACATTGCCGTGAGGATTTGATTGAGTGTTAGTGATATCAGGTACTGATATTGAACATTGCTGTGAGGATTTGATTGAGTGTTAGTGAGGTCAGGTACTGATGTTGAACATTGCTGTGAGGGTTTGATTGAGTGTTAGTGAGGTCAGGTACTGGTGTTGAACATTGCTGTGAGGATTTGACTGAGTGTTAGTGAGGTCAGGTACTGATGTTGAACATTGCCGTGAGGATTTGATTGAGTGTTAGTTAGTGAGGTCAGGTACTGATGTTGAACATTGCCGTGAGGATTTGATTGAGTGTAAGTGAGGTCAGGTACTGATGTTGAACATTGCCGTGAGGATTTGATTGAGTGTAAGTGAGGTCAGGTACTGATGTTGAACATTGCCGTGAGGATTTGATTGAGTGTTAGTGAGGTCAGGTACTGATGCTGAACATTGCTGTGAGGATTTGATTGAGTGTAAGTGAGGTCAGGTACTGATGTTGAACATTGCCGTGAGGATTTGATTGAGTGTTAGTGAGGTCAGGCACTGATGCTGAACATTGCTCGGGATCCAGATCTGTCTTTTTGGGGTAAATGAGATTTTTCTCTGAACTGTTGCTGGAAGTCTGCGTGTCCCCTCAGGCCTTTACGCTTTTCCCAGGCGCCCTAACTGAGCCTCTCGCTGCTGAATATAGCCTCCTGAATTTAGACGAGCCTTAACACCAGATACAATATCCTCTTTCTAGCTCCCCCCTCCATCTTTGCGGGGCATTGAGTAGCTTGGCATGTGGCCAAGTACGTCGCCTGTACATAACATAGCTGAATGTGTGTCCTGATTCTCAAGAGCGCGCAGAGGACGCTGTGTCAGATAGATGTGGTGCGTCAGCTGCATATACGGAAATGATAACATAAAAACACTATAAAGTACAAAAATACTCATAAAACATAAAGTATGTATTTTAGGATTTGGAGTTGTTTAGGTATTTATTCAGGTGTTAGGATTATACCCGGCTAATGGAACCAACGAGAAGTTCTGAAACAGGGACCTGGACTGGAGTGGCCTAGTTAGCATCAAAGGGGGTCACATTTACTCCACGTCCACTTATGACATTTATGTGGCTTTATATACCAAAACAGTCCTAATTCATTCCTGGATGACCTTTTAAAGAACTTCTCGTTATCCTTTAGAATTAATTGGGTTGTTTTTTGTTATTGCACCTTTTCGACTGTTGTTTTTCTGTGAAGTAAGTAAAAATCTTAGGTTGTGCAGTATTTAAATACAAAGAAAAAAATGTATATATATATATATATATATATATATATATATATATATATACAAAAAATATATACACACTTTATAGCAGTAACAAAATTAAAAGCTAATGATATACAGTACTGTGCAAGTTTTAGTCACTTGGGGACATTATTATATATAAAAAGCTATTGTTTCCAGACAGGAAGTTTTTATTTACTCAGTAAACACTTTATTATTACATATTAAACAGTATTAATGCAGTAAGTAGTGCTTTTACATACATCAGTGTAGGGGTGGGCAATATGGTCCTACAATAATATCATGATATTTCATGGTATTTTTGTGATAACGATACTCTTGGCGAAATGACAAAACATTGAATTAAAAAATATTTCAAGAATACACTACTGCAACAAAATGAAAATTAAATTTTATTATTGCATACGATATGATATGATATGATATGGCAAACCCCTAACTGAGATATTAAAAAATAGAATTTTCATCAGACTGTAACAGAAGTCAATGATCCAGAATGTCACAATACTAAATAATGCACTCCAAATATCTCCATATATCCAGAACTGAAATAAAGTGAATAATACTGGAGATAAACTCTGTTTCTAGTAGAAATATAATGGGAAATGAGTAAAGTGTGAATTTTTCTTTTTCTAAAAACAGTAAAAGTAGTACCTGATGTGATAATTAGGGATGGGTGATAAGGCACGGTATTTCAGGGTATAATATCGTTTACCATATTCAAAAATGTTGGTGATATTATTTTGTACGATGCGATATGGCACACCCCTACCCATCAGTGTGTTTATTTAACCCTTTCCAAGCTTCTCCTAAACAACCCAGTATTATTATCAGTTCTCATCTAATACCTGCTTTGACTGCTCAGTACTTCATTAAGATAAATCAAGATTTGCTGCTGAAGGAACTGAACACATTCATACAATGTCTGGGGCGTCCAGGAGAAATCTGGAACCTAACTTTGTTCTTCAAACTGGATCAAGATCTGATCTACTTCTCTCACAATAACATATTCATGTTACTTTGTATTGTATGTCTGATTATTTACATCTGTTCTAATCAGATCTGCTGTTCTTACTGGTGATCAGACACTTTTTGATCAGATGAAGACTTTTAAACTATCAGCTTTGGTGACTAAGACTATATACAAATATACACTTTTCCATGTATGCAGTTCATGACTCTGAGGCAGGTAAAGAGCTGTGGCAATACAGGAGATAGAATATTGTTATATATATATATATATATATATATATATATATATATATATATATATATATATATATATATATATATATATATATATATATGTATGTATTACAGATTATAGAGATATTATAGAGGTAAAGAGGTCAGTCTGTAGGTGCAGGTGTAGATGTTCTAGACTGAAGTACCAGTAAAGTACTGTCTGTAGTAAGGTGTGTATGTGCTGTGGATTGTCTATGAAGATCATGCTGGTGATTCAGGTAGGAGGCGTAGTGACCGGCCCACTGACCGGTACCCTAGTACTACTAGCTGCTCAGCAGCCTGATGATTGGAGGGAAGAAGCTGTCTCAGAACCTGGTTCTCTGCCGCTCAGCAGCTGTGAGAACAGACAGCAGCTTTGGTGGGTGCAGTATTCTTTTGATCAAATGGAATCAAAGCACTCTTTGGTGGTCCTAAGGCCAATGATGAGGGGGCCCAGTGGTCCATAGCGGGCTGGTGATAGTAAAAACATTGTGAAAACATAGTTTTAATAGATTTAATGATAGAAAATGATAGAAAAGATACAAAAAAAGTTGAGTTCTTCTGTGTGGCTTCATGCTTTCTGATAATAAACAGGTGAGCACTAAAAAAGTAATTTTAAGTAACATTTTATGTTTTACTAGTACATTTGTAGGCAAATTAATCTACTGTTCCATTTCAGTCATTATCCTTTAGCTTCCAGTTGCTTTGGGGGGTTTAATGTCATGCTGTTCTATTGGTGGCACCCTCTTATGTCTGATCATACTGGTTAAATTTTTTAATGAAAGGATTCAAAGCAGGAAAAATAGAGACGTACAAACTTTCTTTTCTGATAGTGCTGGATGTACCATTATAGTGGTACAGAGCACTAAGGGAAGGGGGGGTATTTGTTGAGTTCAAATACCAACAGTCATTCTTCAGAATTGTTAATTGCACCTTTAATCTAATTATGCACCTAATCCTAATCTAATTGATGGGGCAAGTTTCAAATTGCATTATAATGGTAAAGTGAAGAACAATAACGTATTTTAAAAATTGGTTCACGACGCCCTTCACTTTAAATAGAACAAAATATATGCATATATATATGGTCATACACAAAAGACACCCAAATTGCTCAGCTGCTCAGTATTATGAGCTGTTACTACTTTAATTGTAATTGGTTTACATGTATATATATATTGCTGTTTTTTTTATTTCAATAAAGTACATTTGCTTGCAACAAGAACTAGTTTTTATTACAATTCATCCCTAATTTTTTGTTACTTTAATTTTTTGTTTATCCCGTTTTGCCAACAGCACCCTCACTGCTTGGCTGACAGTCACCTGTTTTACTTTAAAGGTGCGGTGTGTAAGATTTATGGAGGACCTTTTTTCAGAAATAGAATATAATATACAAAACTATGTTTTCATTAGTGTATAATCACCTGTAACTACAAATCGTGTTTTCGTTAGCTTAGAATAAGCCTTCATATCTAGCATCTCGTCTTCTGACAGAGAAACTGCCACCGCAATGTTTCTACAGTAGCCCAGAAGTGACACACTGGCTGTGGAGACTTTCTTGTTGCATGTTTTTCCAAGTTAAAGCAGCAGCTTGAATTTAGTGGCGCTAGAAAGAAGAATGTGTGGTTGCTACCCGTGCTGATTATTTTGTTTGAGGACCCAAATTTTGAGAAAAAGAGAATCGAACTTATTATTTAGTAAAAAAAAACAGAAGGAAAAGTAAAGGAGGGTGAATCCTCGCCATAAAAGAAGAGAAGACATTAAGAAACGAGCACAGGCGGCAGGATAGGTCGATTCTACTGCACGCTTGGAAAAAGAAAAGCATTTATTTGACTGCAGTCTGCGACATCACCTCCTCTAAATTTTACATACTGCACCTTTAAATAAACTTCTACTTAAGTTGTGCTTATTCTTTGTTTTGGCAGCGTATACTTCAGAGTAGTTTTAAAAACCAGGCCCTTTTATTTGACGACACACCGTAGACGTTTTTAATTCTCTTTTTTGTCAGCCTTCCACTTCCATTTTTCTTTCTCTCTGCCTCATTTCTTCAGTCTTTTTTCTGGATGGATTGCTTGTTTGTGTTTACCCTTTCACTTGCACTCTCTCTCAGTACAAGCAGCAGCACACGCTACTTCACAAAGTGAATGGGGCGCTCATGCTGATCACTTTCTTCATCTGTCGAGTCCTTCTCTTCCCCTACCTCTACTATATGTATGGCAGGTACGGCTCTTCACATCCCTTCCTCTGGCTTTCTTTCTCTCTTCCTCTCTGTCTCTCTCTCTCTCTCTCTCTCTCTCTCTCACAGTTTTCAACACAGGACAGCTGTGTGTGCAACAACACTCATAAACAAACACCACCATTCCAAATAAAATAAAATAAATGTGTTTCATAATGTAAAACTCATTTACAGACTGATCAAACTATCTGAATATGTTGCTGGTCCAACAAACTGTAAAAATAAATGTAGTAGTTGATTCTGAAAGCAGGAGAAGCTGTAAACATTAAGAAATTATATCCTGGAAGAAGTTTTATATAATAAATAAGGAGCTCTGTAAAATAATCTAATCTAATAAAATATCCAGGATGTTCTAATCAATGACTATAACATATCATAACATTGACTATCCAGAAAGATCTTCTACTAAAATTAATATCCAAAATGAAATATATTATAGAACTATGATAGAACTATTTTCTAGAAGGAGTTCTACTAAAATTATTATTCCGAAAATATAATAAGATTAATATCCACGTGAACGGATAATAAAAGTAATATGATTACTATGTAAAAATAAGTCCTAATAAATAAACTTCTAACAAAATTATACAAAATTCAATTGTAATGAAATTTATATACAGGTTTTTTATATTAAATAAAAAGTTCTGTAATATAAACCAGTATCCAAAATAAAGTTCTACCAAAATGAAGGTCCAGATTGTAATATAATAATATAATATATATAGTTAGTATAATAAAAAGAATATACCCAGTGTAACTTACACTGGAAGAAATTAATATACAGAAATATCCAGATATCCAGAATAAACCAATATCAAGAAAAAAAAACAGAAAAAGTAAAATACACTAAAACTATATGAAATATTTAATATCTAGAATTAATGGCACTAAAATTAGTGTCTAGAATGAAATATAATAAATAATAATGAATAATATGAAGAATAAAGCTGTTAGAATTTGTTAATTAGTTAATTATTAGTCCAACATGAATAAACAGTAAAATTAATACATTTGCTTTGCATTTGATAAAATCTCAAACTATATAACTTTAAAAAACTGTGTATAATTAAAAAAATATTATTCTTTGTAGTTTACGCTGTGGAAGTTATTACTGAATTAAATAATATAATTAGTACGACAGGTGGGTCCTTTCAGCCGGTAGTGTAAGCACGTCTCTCTCCTTCCATCCGTCAGAGCCTGTTTGTTTCTTCCCTCCGTTTACAGATACGCCTCCATCCCTTTCTACCTGGTCCCGCTGGAGGTGCCCTGGCAGTGTAACGCGGGGGCGCTGTTCCTCATGGCTCCGCAGCTCTACTGGTTCTCCCTCATCTGCAGGGGAGCTCTGCGCCTGTTCACCGGCCGCTACTCGCGCCCCCGACCGTCCTCCTGTCCCGCCTCTTTCTGCCCGGACGCGCACGGCCCCTCCCCGTCCAACGGCTACAGCAGTCAGGTGGCTGGTCTGGACACGCCGCCCGCCACTAGCCACTGAGGAAGCGGGGGCAGCGGGAGGGAACAGACGGACATACTGGGACGGCGTTGTAGACACGAGATGAGCCTGGACGATGCAGAGCAGAACCTGCAGCACAGCTGGACCCGAGCGGGAGCTGCAGCGGAGCAGTTGCACTATTGAACCACCATACGGTACATAGCACAGGACCGCGTTCACCTCCGGGACGCAGCAGCGCCTCTAGAAGTGCTTCAGTAGACGAGCGAGAGCTCCGCCGGCAAAAAGACTTCACCGTAATAATCTTCTGATAGTGTTTGCACAAGCCAAGCCTGTGCCAGCCGCACATGTCTGAGCAAACGGAGGCAATATGCAGCGTTATTATGCATTATAAGGGGGCGATGCGTCGTTTGTGAACGTTTGGACGTGTTTTGTTGATTTTCTAAATTCATTTGCTGAATTTAACACATAAAGTATGGCCTATGCAAAAGCTACCACACCTTTTATAATAGAGGTGGGCGATATAACAGTAATAATCTCAATATAATCAATATATAATATATAATAATCTCTATATTAATCTCAATAATAAGAAATAAGAACCAGCAGAGCTACATTTTAGTACAAAAGACTCAAAAATTACAATTTATATCTCTTTGACTCAGTATCTGTACATACTGTACTACACTAAACAGGAACTTTACATTCTTTATAATAACACGTTCAGATTCTACAAGCACTGACCATCAGACAAGCATATTGTATTATACAAACAAATAAATAGTCAAAATAATTATATTGTGATGCTGGCCAGCACCTATTTTATAATACTTGTTTTAGTATTAGCATTTAAATATACAAAATATCCAAACTTAAAATATATACAACTTATTTTCATTTAGAGCATCAACAAAACACGTGATTCCGCCTTTGCGTACGACTACAGTGGGCGTGTCAACGCTGCCTGCGAGTAATAATAAGCTTACAGGAAATCAGCTATAGTAAAATTTTGAATGAAAAAAAAAATCTCTATCCAAATCTGCATCTACTTTAAAGGTCGTGCAATGAAAACAGCAGAATTGTTCTCATAAGCAAGACTTGCCAGATAAGGACGACACCCGTCTTGTTTAAAAACAAACAAACAAATCCAAACAAACAAAAACAAACTGGCTTTGATTAAAGAAAACCCCACGAAGGGACCTGAGCAAGTCGGGCTCCAGCTTAGTAAACGCAGCGTAGCGTAACAGTAACGGAGAAGATCTGTTTTCATCTTCGCCAGGACTATCACTACTGTATGTACCTATACCTTAATATATATGTAATATCGTGTAAACTAAAACATAACCCCGACTTTTTAGCTCAGAATAACTGATGGAATATGTATTCAGCTGCCTTATCCCGTTCCAGAGTTGTGTACAAGTTTAGTTTCATCTAGAGAAGATGATTTGCAAAGATATATATATATAGTGAGACATAAGTGTACATAAGATTACATGGTTCTCTTATTTATTGTCACTCTTGTTTGTTCTGTTACAAAATCAGGCCGTTATTTATTGTCGCCGTTATTTGTCGGTCATCAAGTTTGAGTTTATTTACTTGCTGCGGAGGTCTCCGTTCGTGGTGTAGAGGAGAGCTGTTCTCATACGGGTTATGAAACAGTGTTTTATGTTCACGTATGTAAACCCATGCCGCATACGATCCCCAGATTGACATGGATATTACCGAGCTGCTTGCGATTGCTCTTACTTTTCAGTGTTTGATGGTCATGCGTTCGGAATGGAGTGACTAGCAAAACTCAAAACTCAGTTTGCTTGGAATCCAGTTCCATGTGCAAGTAGCATGCAGTTTCCAGACGCACATCAGATCAATTGAAGATCGTTTAGAACATAAAAGAACGTTATTAAAGTTCTCAGACGCCTCCAGCAAGGTAAAGTATTATACTTAAGAGTTGCATATGCGAGGGGCTTCTTCTGCTTGACTGTTCCATTTCTGTTCCTGAATGTGCGAAATCTGTATATCTGTTGAACCTCCTCGAATCGAAAGCACTGTTGTATTTTAGTCTCTCGTTGCAAATATATAATATATACTCTCGTCCCGTCTGACGGATCTGATGTCCCTTTATTGGTGCGTGTGCTAAGCATGACATTAAACCGAGGCCATTAAATGTTCCCATGTAAAAATCTTTAGAAAACACGTTCTGTGTTAGAAAGAATGTTTTTAAAGATCTTAATCGAGCTTAAGCTACTGACAGCAAGCCAGTGCAATCTAATAGTCACCGGTTAGCATGGGCTCATTCGCCGAGTGCTGAAAACTGGCTAGTAGTAACTCAAATATGAGCACGGTGGCGCTGTAGAACTTTCCTGCATGTTTCAGAGTTTGAGAAGCACTGATGGTTCTAGGGGTGGGTCCACAGGGGCATTGGTCCCAGCTGAAATCTGACTGGCCCCCTTAAGTGCCCCTGTTCTGTCACTCGATGATCTGATCATAGGGGGATGCAATTGCAGGCCTGAACACTAGTGGCGCTAATGAGCCAAATAGGAGAAGAAGATCTGTATGATCCCAAGGAAAATGTTTTTCTACAGGCAACCGGTGGGAGTCTACGCTCTGGGGAGTTGGTTTAGTCATAAATCCTATTTACTCATAGCTGTCACGTAGCTTAACTCTGACAAACATTAAATTAAGAAGCAAAGCTAACATTAGTTAATAGTAGGGCTGTGTATTGGCAAGAACCTTGTGATACAATATAAAATATGTATCACGATATATTGCGATACTGCAAGCAATGTGATATATAACAATATTTTAAATGCTACTACAATCCTACTTACAATAGCACTGCACCCTTGGGCTGCTTGTTAAAGTTGGAGTGGAGCTGAAAATAGATTACAGCCCTGCCATCTAGTGGTCAGAGGTTTAAACACAACACAGAATGATTTACTGTCTGCCAGGAATCTGTACACCCCTAGTTAATAGTAATGTTAACTGAAGCCCTACTTGTGTTTAGACATGAACGTTAGCATTTCGCTAATAAATGTAATGCTATATATAATATAATGTTTGGCAGTAACAGAGAACAGAAGAAAGAAAGGCTCAGTCTCAGGCGTCCCAGTGTGACTGGTGAAATGTGTACACCTTACCAAACCCAGGAATTGTGTGAAAGGATGTTGGACAAATACTTGGCTCCTCTATGAATATTGTGGCCCCTGATGGCCCCTTACTCAGAAAAATCCTAGGACCGCCACTGTTGAGATGTAAAGAGAGCCACTGGGAGTTGTTTGGTGTGAGATGTTCTCCACAGTGGCAGTGAATGGAACCAGACGTCCACGGTTATAAATACGCTGTCTGACTTCTGAGACTTCTGTTTAATAGAGGTGTAAGAAAATATCGAAACTAACGAATATCGGAATATTATGTTTAGTGATACTGTATCGATTCTCAAAAACACAGTATCGATACACAGATTCCTGGCAGGCAGTGACTTACTGTGTGTTGTGTTGCAACCTCTGACCAAAGGCAGTGTCGTAATCCATTTTCAGCTCCACTCCAACATTAACAAGCAGCACAAGAGCGCAGTACTATTGTAAACATTGGCAAACCTGTTCATATAGTGGTGTGTTTTCACTTTGTTTGCAGTATCTCAATATATTGTGATATATTGAATT
Source organism: Megaleporinus macrocephalus (assembly GCA_021613375.1). NCBI lineage: Eukaryota > Metazoa > Chordata > Actinopteri > Characiformes > Anostomidae > Megaleporinus > Megaleporinus macrocephalus. The sequence goes on from CM038715.1 coordinate 42,584,410, forward strand.
GTGGCCGCTGTATCACAATACATATTGTATCGCCAGGTTCTGAGGACATCAAAAGGCTTAACGGCCCCTAAAGCAGTGAACAGTGATTGTAATAGTAACGGAAGACCATGCTGTATTACTGAATATAATCTGTTATGACACCACATGACATGTTTATGTCACTGGTATGCAGCATGTAGAGTCTAAGGAAAGTGTAACCAGGTTTTGAATATATTATAGCAAACTATACTGTTATGTTGTGGTTATAGAGTATTGTGTTAAGGGGCTGCAGTGGTCGGCCCTCCTGCTGGGGGATCTACTTCCCTGCAATGTTTAGTTCCAGCCTGCATCTGAAACCCTGGCTTCTCTAATCCATCTGATCCAGTCAGTCAAGGACTACCGAAGGAGTTCAGAAGCTGGAGCAGGTGGGACAGACTGTGAGACTGCACTCTGTTGGAAGGTAGACCCCCAGGACAAGTGTTGGTGACCACCGCCCTACAGACAAGCAGATGTTATACACTGTCAGGAGGCGTTATAACTGGTAAATGTCATGACAGCTTGGGTCACCTGCCATCAAAACACCAAACAGTGTGATCATCTGATATGAACAATGATTGTTATAGTAACATGACACACACATGTTGTATTACTGAATATAATCTGTTATGACACCACATGACATGTTTATGTCACAGGTATGCAGCATGTGGAGTCTAAAGGAAGTGGAACCAGGTTTTTAATATATTACAGCAAACTATACTGTTATATTGTGGTTATAGAGTGTTGTGTTCACTCTATGAAGCACCAGTGGTGCTACACTAGTTTTGCTGCTTTTAAAGGAACAGTATGTAAGATTTTGTGTTCCAAAATTAACTCCAATTTTCAACAGAATGTGTAGAACTAGGTGTTAACGTGTCTAAGATATCTGTGTTTCAAGATATCTACTCAAGTTAGCTTGCTAACCTGCTAACCAGCCCATCCATCTCTTAATACCTCTTTCTGTCTCACTCAGTCATCTACACCATTTATCCTTCTGCGTAACAGGAGTTGCTGGAAGTTATCTTAGCAGCCATTGGGCGGAAAGCAGGAAACACCCAGACATGCCACTTGTGCCACTTTGCACCTGAAGAGGTGATTTAGGGTGTTTTCACACCTGTAGTTTGTTTCACTGGTCCGGATCAGTTAATGAGTTTGTTTATTGGAGCGTTTCCTCCTTTTTTTTCACACAGACAAAAAGGCAAAAACCTAAACGCACCAAAATGCGCCCCAACAAACCACGTGAGCACTTCGTCTCCTCTGATTGGTTAGAGCTATCTGGCATGCGAGCAAGAAAGTAAACAGAGAGAAGATCCGGTTTTATAAACTACTGCACATTTCTTGTAGAGCGTATCACGGAGCAGCAGCAGAGACAGCATCTGTTCATAGCTGTAATAATAATCTGATAATATACCAAACTACAGTCCACCTGCAGACCACCCAGCTCACTCCAAACATCAAGTAGACAACGTTCCTCACTGCTAGTCCAAGAGACACCTCGCTTCATTGTCTTGGTCCACACCCGAGTGTGATTACTGTTTTCACACCTGCCAAAACAAACCACACCAAACAAACCACTAGTGCTGGTGTGAAAACGTCCTCCGTTTGACATCAGATGATGAATAAGTAGCGATTAGAAAATATTGAATATATACACAGAGGAGTCACATTATTATGACCAGAGTATCTGCCGTGTGCAGCTCTGACAGCAGCTAGACGGACTGGGAGACTCAGTAAGGTCCTGGTAGGAGGTCACAGGTATCTGGAGGTATCATGCTGACTGCAGTGCATCTGGAGGGAGCATGGAGGAGGATCCATAGAGCCAACACCACCATCCAGGTGGTCTCACAGATGCTCAGTTGAGTTCAAGTCTGGGGAATTAGGGGTCCAGGGTAGTACTTGCAATTCTTGGTCATCTTGTGTGGGACATTTCTAGTTGTGTGATGTGTCTCATTGTCTTTCTGAAAGATCCCATCCACCCCAGAGAAGAACAGCATGGATGGTGTACGCGATCTGCAAGTATGGATTTAGACCCAAATGGGTTGAGAGTGTCTTCCACATGGACGAGTGGATCCAGAGAATGTCACGAAAACCTTCCCCAAGATAATAACAATGTGAATTGAATGTGTAGAATAAAGCTGTTATGTTCTGTGATTCTTCATCAATTCTCAAAAAACAGTATTTATTATAAACTAAGAGTTTATAAGAATGTGTTTAAAACCCCAACCACTAGATAGCAGTGCTGTGATCTTCAGCCATTAGACTCCAACACAAGGAAGTAACACAAGGGTGCTCTGCTAACATTAGAATCAGCAAACCTTATATACATACAGTGGCATGTTTTTAATACTATATTAGATTTTAAAAACTGTGATATGACAATATCTAGTTTATATAACCTGCTGCCCCGACGCCGTATTCTAATCTCTGGTCAGTCACGGAGAAGGTGCTGCTCCCAGTTAGATCATTTAAGAACAGGCAGCCAATGAAAGAACAGTAAACACAGCCATGGCTGAAGCTCTTGGTGAGCGAGCACCTCCGGTGAGGAACCACGTTCAGCAGCAACAAAAGAAACAGAGATAAAAACTGGTAAGGAGTGAAGAGGGAGGAGGGACTGTGTATTTTATGGTGATATGTTGCCCCCTAGTGTTTGAAGTATGAATTTGACGTTATGGTTTAGTCTTACAAACTGCTCCTTTAAACTCTGTATATGACGCGTGATAGGAATCTTTACTTGGACCAGAATTTTAGACCATACAAACCAAAAGACTCGAGACACATTTATTCAAGTGAAAAACATCCTCTCCCTCTTTCACACTCACACACACACACACACTCGTCTACACTTATTATAAAAAAAACAAAAGGACGTCAAGAACAGGAAATGTATGTTAGAAATTAAATAAAGTCAGAGGCATAAACCCCCCACAAAATAACAAGGGTCCGCCCTGAAATGTCCACCGCTCCTCAGTATCTCCTCTGCCTGGGGCTGAAGACGGTGCTGGGGTCACTGTCCCTCTCTCGCTCTTTGTCCCGCTCTCTCTGGCTGTTGGGGGACAAGCGCTCCTGAGGGGCCGGCCTGATGGGCGGCTTCTCGCTTTTGAAGAGGTCGCGTCCCGTCCTCAGGATGTGCTCCTCGATTTTCCGGTGCCGCTTCATGTCGGAGAGAACCTTGTCCAGCCGCGCCTCGCGCTTCACTGTGGAGCGGGCGGACGAGCCTGAGAGGAGTGGGGAGAGGAGAGAGAGAGAGAGAGAGAGAGAGAGAGAGAGAGAGAGAGAGAGAGAGAGATACAATAAGAACACAATACTAATGTACAGTGTACGTTACGAATGTATAATTCAGTCTGATCTCCTGCCAAACTTGTTTTCTCCTGTAGTCCTATCCGAGTACATTAAGCTCATTGCTGGATCTGTATCTGAACATATAGGGAGCAGGTCGCTGATTGGATAATTGCAGGTAGTTCGCATAGCTGATTGGTTGTGAGCTAGCAATGTCGTACCTGGCGTCCTGCGTCGGTTCAGGAAGGAGTTTCTCGGCGTCGCCATGGTCTGCTCCTCATCAAAGTCGAACTCGGTCGGAGAGGGAGCCCTACAAAACAGAACAGAGAGCTTCAGCGTCCGGGTCCTAAAACCAGCTCATCAGAGACCCTGTAACAGTTTAACAGCTGAACCCAAATCAGTGAAAGCAAATACTGACATACAGTCGGCTTATTATTAGTGTTTAATTAAGTAGTTCAGTAACTTAGTATTTCAGTGTGTCTATGAGGGTGTTTCACTGCCACCCAGTGTGTGTTCACTAGTGTGTGTGTGTTTTACTGGCCCTTTGAGTGTGCATATTCAGTAGTTTGTGTGTATATGTGAGTATTTTACTGCCCCCTGGTGTGTGTTCACTAGTGTGTTCCACTGCCCCTAGTGTGCTTGTATGTGGGTGATTCACTGCCGCCTAGTGTGTGTTCTCTTGTGTGTGTGTGTGTGTGTGTTTCAGTGTTCACTAGTGTGTGTGTGTGTGTGTGTTTCAGTGTTCACTAGTTTGTGTGTGTGTGTGTGTTTCAGTGTTCACTAGTGTGTGTGTGTATGTTTCAGTGTTCACTAGTGTGTGTGTGTGTGTGTATGTGTTTACTAGTGTGTGTGTGTGTATGTTTCAGTGTTTACTAGTGTGTGTGTGTGTATGTTTCAGTGTTTATTAGTGTTGGTGTGTTTGTTTGTTTAGGGGTGTGTGTTTATAGGTCTGTGTGTGTGTGTGTGTGTCTGTGGCTGTGTTTCAGTGTTCACTAGTGTGTGTGTGTGTGTGTGTATATGTTTCGGTGTTCACTAGTGTGTGTTTCAGTGTTTACTAGTGTGTGTGTGTGTATGTATGTTTCAGTGTTTACTAGTGTTGGTGTGTGTGTTTATAGGTCTGTGTGTTTATAGGTCTGTGTGTGTCTGTGGCTGTAGTGTGTGTGGGGGGGGGGGGGGGTTTGTGCGTGTGTGTTTGTTGGGGTGTATGTTTGTTTGTTGGGGGGGGGGGGGGGGGGGGGGGGGTGTTTGTTGGTGTGTGTGTGTGGGTGTGCCCACTGAAATCTTTATAATATTAGAAGTTTTGTTCTGTAATAATAATAATAATAATAATAATAATATTTAAATAGTCTGGGATAATTAAGTAAAATCTTTTCTACTGTACTCACTTGCGCTGGTTCTCCTCCTGTTTGGCCTCCTCAGAGTCCTCCCCGTCTCTCTCAGGTGAGGGGGTGCGCGGGGGAGTGGGTGGTCTTCGAGGGAGAGGAACCCACTGCAGCTCCAGGATTTCTCCTTTAGCCAGCAGCTCGTACAGCCGCTTGATCTCCTCGGGCGGAGGCATCCAGTCCTTGGAGTCCTCCATCTCCTCGTCACTGTAGGGGATCTCCCAGTCCTCCTCCTCCTCCTGCTGCTGTGCCTGCACGCCTCCGTTCATTTCCTCCTCCACCTTCTCTCCCTCCTCCTTCTCTTCTTTGTCTTTCTCTTCTCCTTTAGAGACGTTGAAGAAGCACACAGACATGAAGTTAACTACACGTTACCTATTCAGCTTCAGAAGCTGTTTAGTTACAGACACACAGAAGAAAACACTGATATTTCATAAGATCTACAGAAGATCTGCTCTTCAGAACTCAATACAACATGCTGTTTTGAAATACGGGTCAAATTTAAACATCCGCTTGCCGCTGATTTTGTTTTTCTAAAAACAGAATACAATTCAATTAAATAAGAGTAGCAATAGTAATATAGTGACATACTGTGATATATAGTGATATAGTAAGCCTAGTAAAATTAGTAAGAGTACAAAGGCTTTCACCATACACACAGAAAAGCGTTTGGTGATGCAATTGATCTTTATAATAATTAACATCACCCTAAAGTTCAGCTTTAGCACCCAATGCATGTTCCAACTTACCAAAAGCAAAAATAATAAAAATACCACTTCAGAGAATGGGATAAAACAGCAGTAGCTTTAGTGTGTGTGTGTGTGTGTGTGTGTGTGTGTGTGTGTGTGTGTGTGTGTGTGTGTGTATATATATATATATATATATATATATATATATATATATATATATATACACACACACACTTACTTTAATTTCAATGTAAGATAATGGAACCACATTTTTTTACAAGCCATTTTGAAGCATTTCTATTGGTCCATTCACTATGAAACTTGCATACAATGATACAATGTAAACAGCCAATGGTGTGTTCAAATGATGTAGAAAACTTAAAATCAACAAAAATAGAGATACATGTTTTTCACTGGACAGCAAAAAAAAAAAAAAAAATATATATATATATATAATAGAACTGGGTGATAAATCGATTGATTCAAATTTACAGTTAAGGTTGATGTGTTTTTATGAAAATCGGTTTTCTCTCAGTTTTAACTTCCGCCACCGACACCCCACTTTGGCCTTCCGTAGTTCAGAGTGATCACCGCCCCGCCTTGCCTTGCCTCGCCCCGCCCCGCCCCGCCCCTGAAGGCTCTGCAAAGCGTCTCCCTTATATGCATATATACACACAAAACAGTAAAACAGTATTATTTTTATTTTACTGTAAGTCAAAGGAACCAGATCATATACACATATATAAAAATACACATTAGTAAACATCAATATACCTTTTGCGTCATCATCCCGAGTCTCCACAGCACCATCAGCTGCTCCTTCACCCCTTCCTCCTTTCTCCTTCTCTTCCTCCTCTCCTTTCGCTTTGTCCTCCTCCCTCACAGCCATCAGCTCGACTCTGTCCGAGAGGGAGGACTCGGTTTCCTCCACCGCCTGCATCAGGACAACTGAGAGGACAAAACAGAACCAGTTTCAGTCAATCAGGTAAACATTTTCAGTAAGAGCTGTAGCCAGTAGTTACACTCAGTGTCCAGTTTATTAGACTCTCTTTTATCTTGGAGTGCTGGTGTGAGTGGATCAGATCCAGCAGTGCTGCTGGAGTGTTTAAACACCTCCTCAGTGTCACTGCTGGACTGAGAATCATCCACCAACCAAAACTATCCAGACAGCAGTGTCCTGTGGGCGGCGTCCTGTGTCCACTGATGAAGGACTAGAGGAACACAAACTGTGCAGCAGCAGATGAGCTACTGTCTCTGACTTTACATCTACAAGGTGGACCAGCAAGTAGTAGGAGTGTCTAATAGAGTGGACAGTGAGTGGACACAGTGTTTAAACACTCCAGCAGCAGCACTGCTGTGTCTGATCCTCTCACACCAGCACAACACACACTAACACAGCACCACCACGTCAGTGTCACTGCAGTGCTGAGGATGATCTGTGGGGTTCCTGATCATTAAAGAACAGAGTAATAAAGTATACAGAGAATCAGATGAACTACAGTCTGTAGGTGGAGCTCCTGTATAGTCAGTGGAGCTGATAAGATGGACAACTCGCTTCTTGGTATCATTTTTTCGTTCCACCTTAAATGGTGAAAATTAAAATTAGACAACTTCAGTCTGGTAACACGGGCGACACGTCAGTCGTATGAAAATATAACGAATGTAATACGAGTTTCTCATTTTAATAACGCAACTAAATTCTGCACAACATCAGCCTGACTGCACGGTTAGCTCACAGGCTAACAGGCTTACACATTAGAGTATAATATAAAAGTCCACGAGGGGCTTACATTACCGCGTTTACATGAAGACCTTCTAAAATAACTTCACTGTTTTTTGTAGGACGGAGTTTTCAGTATATCTGACTTTAAAACGATAAAAACTCGAAGCTAAAACAAGTTAGCATCGCTGCTGAGCGGAGGACAGTGTTTATCTCACTAACGTTAGACTCCCGCCGCTCAGTGTCACAGCGGCTCTGTCCATACAGCACAGCGCCACCGGCTGAGCGGAGGACCACATTGCACCCAGTCTGCGGCTTTTAAATAGAATATATTTTTTTAATCTATTTATTCTTATTTTTTTTCTTGAAGAGAGTTACACTACACTTACATACACCGGTCAGCCATAACATTAAAACCTTCTCTTTGTATCTTCACACGATGAGGAACAAGTCCCTTATGTTCAAATTACAGTTTATTTTTATTTGTACTGTAATCACATTACTGTACATCTGCACTCCCGGACACTATTGACACTTTACTGGACATCTTATGTCAGCACTCATAGACACTATTGACACCTTACTGTACATCCTGTAAATTTGCACTCCTGGACAATATTTAACAGTATTTAACTTTTACTTAAATACAATCTTTGCACATTTATTTATTTATTTATTATTTTTTTATTTTTTTATTTTAATAAATATCCCAGTACTGTCATGTATCTGCTGATACCCGTTTTTCTCTTACACATTACCTAATTTATTACTGCACTACCTTTTTACCTACGGTCAGGGTGTATAGTTTGTATTCATATATTCTTGTATATATTCTTTTTTACTTTTGGAGTTCTTTATTCTTCTTTATATGCCTTATTGTTTTTGTACTGTGTACTAGATCTATCTATCTATCCATTACTTTTACCTCCACTTACCATGCAGGAGCTCCACGTACAGACTGTAGTTCATCTGATTCTCTGTATACTTTATTACTCTGTTCTTTAATGATCAGGACCCCCACAGGACCACCACAGAGCAGATACTATTAGGGAGGTGGATCATTCTCAGTACTGCAGTGACACCGACGTGTTTAAACACTCCAGCAGCAGCACTGCTGTGTCTGATTCACTCACACCAGCACAACACACAATGTATAATGACAGTAAACGGATTCCGTTCTATTTTCAGGGACTTTTATTTTGACAGGCTGCTCCGCTCCTCCATCCCTCTCTGACAGGCTGACAGAGATGAGTTTTGAGTGGCCCTGGCAGTACAATTTCCCCCCGTTCTTCACGTAAGTACAGCTATTTCGGCGACTCTCTGATATCACAGGGCAGGACAAGAACTCAGGAACATCTCCGCTAGTTTAAAATCTCGTTTCTGCTTTTGTATCTCGGGGTTTTACAGCTTTGGGAGCGTGTGGTGGAACTAGCTAGCCGTGTAGCAGCAGCGCTACGGAAGTGTTCAGCGCTAACAGTGTTTTTTTTACTAACTGCTCCGAAACGCAGTGAGAGAGTTATTAAAGTTATTAAAATACAATTAATATTAGTGAGAAATTTAGTGTCATTTAATTTTGGCCGCTAGCGAGTCGCAAAACTGCACAGACTTGTTATTGTTAGTTTGTTGCTTTGTGTATATGTAAACACCGATCAGCCATAACATCCACACTCACTGTCCACTGTATTAGACACCTCACAGCAATGTTCAACATCAGTACCTGACCTCACTAACACTCAATCAAACCCTCACAACAATGTTCAACATCAGTACCTGACCTCACTAACACTCAATCAAACCCTCACAACAATGTTCAACATCAGTACCTGACCTCACTAACACTCAATCAAACCCTCACAACAATGTTCAACATCAGTACCTGACCTCACTAACACTCAATCAAATCCTCACAACAATGTTCAACATCAGTACCTGACCTCACTAACACTCAATCAAATCCTCACAACAATGTTCAACATCAGTACCTGACCTCACTAACACTCAATCAAATCCTCACAACAATGTTCAACATCAGTACCTGACCTCACTAACACTCAATCAAATCCTCACAACAATGTTCCACATCAGTACCTGACCTCACTAACACTCAGTCAAATCCTCACAGCAATGTTCCACATCAGTACCTGACCTCACTAACACTCAATCAAATCCTCACAGCAATGTTCAACATCAGTACCTGACCTCACTAACACTCAATCAAATCCTCACAGCAATGTTCAACATCAGTACCTGACCTCACTAACACTCAATCAAATCCTCACAGCAATGTTCAACATCAGTACCTGACCTCACTAACACTCAGTCAAATCCTCACAGCAATGTTCAACATCAGTACATGACCTCACTAACACTCAATCAAATCCTCACAGCAATGTTCAACATCAGTACCTGACCTCACTAACACTCAATCAAATCCTCACAGCAATGTTCCACATCAGTACCTGACCTCACTTACACTCAATCAAATCCTCACAGCAATGTTCCACATCAGTACCTGACCTCACTTACACTCAATCAAATCCTCACAGCTATGTTCTGCCATCCAGTGTAAAGTCTTCTCTGAGTAGTAACAGTGAGATTAGAGTCTGAGATGTTTAACCTCAGATTTCTGTTGGTTCTTGTTTAGACTGCAGCCAAATGTTGATACGAGACAGAAGCAGCTGGCGGCGTGGTGCTCGCTCGTCCTCTCGTACTGCCGCCACAGGAAGCTTTACACAGTGGACGTGCTGGAGGCTCAAGAAAGTCCAGTGTTCAACAACAAGAAGATCGAGAGTATCCTTCAGAACACAGACGAGATCTGTTTACAGCCAGTGTGCACACATCAGTGATAAGGACTGTTATTATTATTATTATTATTACTATTATTATTATTATTGTTATTGTGGACACTTATAAATAACGTCTCTGTTTTGGTGATCAAACATGTTGCTGCTTTGGCAGAGAATTTGTTTCTAAGACTAACAGCAGTGAGAGTCCGCTACCCAGCCTGCCAGAAACAGAGTCTAATTAAAGAAATCAAGGCCATTTTTATTTGTTGACAGCTGCTGTTTACACGGTGTGGACCAATAGAAATACTCCAAAATAGCTTGGCTATAAAATCCTCTCCTGTAAAGTTTCTATTTTTAAGATACTTGTTTTTCTTTGGACAGCTACAATATATGACCTTAATTTCTTTATGTTTACTGGTGTGTGTATGTATATATATATATATATATATATACACTATACTGAATGAACTGACAAATATATAAAATGAATAAAATGTAGGTCGTTAAGTGCTGTAAGTCAGCATCGTCTAAACCAGTGGTTCCCAATCCTGCCTGTATGTGATTCTGAGATCACTGTGCTTTGCTTACATCTACGTCTTAATTCTATATCATGACAATATGATGTGAGTAAAAAGTTATTTAGCATTATTTTATTGTCTGTTTTTGCCCCAGGTGTAAACTCAGGTTTGGGCACTGTTGAGCCAGCGTTACTGCTAGGGGTGGGCGATATAGCAGAAGTATCATATCTAGACAATTGAAAACAATATAATACACAGTATGTATGTTTTTCTAACATTTAGTGAGAAGGAACAGATCAAATTGGACCTGTAGTGCCACATATAAAAAATATAATAATAATAATAAAAATATTAATCACTAGAAAAGTGCATTAGAGTTTAGAGGTCTGCTCTGAGTAAGTACAGTGAGGCGCTTTGGAGGCTGTAGGTTTAATGAAACCGTAATGTTTAGGCATGTCCAAAAATGAATAGGACTCTATGGGGAAAAAAAAAGGATGGAAAAAAAACGGCTAACAGACGAGTGTGGGTCGAACCAACCCTGCAGTCGTGATCGGGGGTCTGCTCTAAGTCAGTGTATGTGAAATGGTGTCTGTTGGTCGAGCAGAAGTTCAGTAGACTGGCGCACACTTTTCTATCCTATTCATTCTCTATGGAGAAAAATTCTGGAAAGAATCTGTTGTTTTCTGGAATCCAAGCCTGAATCAGGCAATCAGACCAGACAATCTGGAACAAGGGACAAGTTATGCAGTAAACATCTGGCAGAAAGCCAAAAACTACTAACAATATAATTACACCACCATAAAAAACCATACAGCTACAATAATGTGCACCAAAACTCATTCAGACATGCTTAATTAAACTCCCGCTGTATTAAAACTTATAGTTAGTGTTCTTTAAGTACTGACAATATTCACATGTGCATTACGGGTGTAAGAAAATATCGAAAATATTAAAAGTATTGAATATCGGGATATTATGTTTGGTGATTCTGTATCGATTCTCAAAAACACAGTATCGATACACAGATGTCTGGCAGACAGTGACTCACTGTATGTTGTGTTAAAACCTCTGACCACTAGATGGCAGTGTTGTTATTCATTTTCAGCTCCACTCCAACATTAACAAGCAGCACAAGGACGCAGTGCTATTGTAAACATTGATAAACCTGTTCATATAGTGGTGTGTTTTAATAGTAAAAATCACAGTATATCAGTATACTTGCAGTATCGCAGTATATCACGATATATTTAATCGTGACCGCTGTATCACAATACGTATTGTATCGCCAGGTTCTTGCCAAAACACAACCCTACTGTACAATAACGTGTACTCAGAAAAGCACGCCGTGAGTTAATTAATCTCGATAACGAGAAATTATCATCTTTTGTGCCCATAATTACTCAAACCGTCTGGTAGGTAGCTGGATATGTGGCTGGGTTGTGTGATTCTTGAAATTCCCTGCTCCTTTTGTGTTCCAGACAGACAGTTAGAACTACATAAACCTGGCCACTTTATTAGAAACCCCTCTTACTGGTGTGGTTAGAGGCTACGGCTTCAATCTTTCAGCAGTGGCTCAGTCTGAATCTTCTGTTCTGGACAGTTTGAGTGACTGAACTTCTGCCCAGGCAGCGTTTCTGGTCTACAGCTTAATTTTAAAAGCTCTTTCTCGAACCCGCCGGCTTCTGATTCCTGTTAATACAGTGCACCCTCTCTGGTTACTTGCCCTGACCTGACTTGCCCAGGAAAGCTCTCCGTTGAGGCCATACAGGTCGTCTTCGAGGAACTGAGGAAAAAAGGTAATTCGATAGGATCATTGAATTAGAGCATTAGTGTTAAACTCAGTGATACGCCTGTGACGTACGGTATAACGAGCGCACTTTCTCTGTTGATTCCGGTCGCAGGGAACCTGGAATGGATGGATAAAAATAAGACACGCTGTTTAATCATGTGGCGAAGACCCGAGGAGTGGGGCAAGCTGATATATCAGTGGGTGAGTCGTCCGGCCGTACGCACACGTTTTTGGTTTCAGAGGTAGGAGGATGTTAACAATGTTGCCCCCAATTCACTGTGTAGACTACACTTCCTGTAAACATCACCAGCCAAAGGAGTGTTTTCACCCATACGGTGGCACATGAGGCTCTGGCAGTCTGGAGTCTGGAGTCAGTGCTTCCTAATTACAGGTTATTAAAATCCACCTGCTCAGCCCTGAGACATTATTCTTTATATTTGAAAACATGATTCACTGTGCTTTGAGTTTGAAGTGCTGCTGATGAACCAGCTGTGCTGCAACCAAAACCTAAACATTGTAGTGCATGAAGCGTAAAGTGTTTTCATACACACACCTGTTTTGTCTGCTCCTCATTTCTGTCATCGGCCCTCTTCTAAACCAAGTCACGCCCATGTGGCAGTGCATACCTACTGTTTATACTAATGGACCTGATTACGCTCTCTTCAAAGGACGGATATTCTTTATTCTGTTTCTGTTGAAAGGTTTTAAATGTTTCAGGATAATGTCTTTACTTCACTGTAACAGCATTCAGGCAGTGAAGTAGCAGCTTTCTCAGAAGTTGGTATCAGCACAACCATGAAAATGCAGCAACCATGAAACATGAGTGCATGGTAACCATAGAAATGGGGGCAGGGTAACCATGGAAGTAGATGTAAGAAATAGTTGTAATCATAGAACCTAGTTTAAGCACATTGCTGGCCCAATGCTGACTGGCATGATGCTGTCCTGATGCTGTCCTGATGCTTGCTGGCCTATGCTGGCCTATGCTGGCCAAATGCTGACTGGCCTAATGCTGGCCCAATGCTGGCCCAATGCTGGCCCAATGCTGGCCCAATGCTGGCCCAATGCTGGCCCAATGCTGGCCCAATGCTGGCCCAATGCTGGCCCAATGCTGGCTGTCCAGATGCTGGCTGTCCTGATGCTGGCTGTCTTGACGCTGGCCTGATGCTTGCTGGCCTGATGCTTGCTGGCCCATGCAGGCCAAATGCTGACTGGCATAATGCTGGCTGTCCTGATGATGGCCTGATGCTTGCTGGCCTGATGCTTGCTGGCCTATGCTGGCCAAATGCTGACTGGCCCAATGCTGACTGGCTAATTGCTGACTGGCCCAATGCTGGTTGCCAAGATGCTGGCTAGCTTGCTACTGGGCTAATGCTGGATGTCCTGATGCTGTCTGTCTTTATGCTGGCCTGATGCTTGCTGGTCAAATGCTGACTGGCCTAATGCTGGCCTATGCAGACCTGATGCAAAGTGATCAGTATGTTTGAGTTTATTTATGAGGACCGTGTAGCTGCAGTGAGCTGACACACTAAGGTAAGCTGTAATGTCTGTGTGTGTTTTTTCTTCTCAGGTCTCTAAAAATGGCATGGTCAACTCAGTGTTTACACTTTATGAGCTTTCTAACGGCGATGACACGGAAAATGAAGGTACGTCTGCTTTCCACATTGCCACTTTAACAACCAGGGCTTTTAACAGTTTAGTACCATTTAGAATATTGAAAATTAATACTTATTAGCAAATCTTGTAGATGGGCAGCTATGAATGGGCTTCTTTTTGATAGAATTGTTAAAACGATTGATGCTGTAAAGAGGGAACCTTGTTACCTTTCACACACAGAGTCATCAGATTGCATCAAACGACAGCCACAGTGTAGATTCCAGTCCTCAGAAGTCTTTCACGTTCAGCCGTTAGCTTTCTATTCCTCAAGCCATAGATATTTACAACTGTTTATGAATGAATGCACCAGTGGGTTTCAAACTGATTTATATCTGTCACATCTGTAGTGTAACTATGAAAAATGGGTGCATGGTAACCAGAGAAATGGGGACAGGGTAACCATAGAAATAGATGTAAGGTGTCCTCAGAAATAGTTGTATCCTAACCATAGAACTTAAGCCTAAGGCTGGCCCAGTGCCAGCTGCCAAAATGCTGGCTGGCCTGATGCTGGCCTGATGCTGGCCTGATGTTCGCTGGCCTGATATTGGCTGGCCTAATGGTGGCCGGCTTGATGCTGGCTGGCCTCTTATTGGCTGGCCTAATTTTGGCCTAATGCTGGCCTAATGTTGGCCTAATGTTGGCTGGCCTAATGCTGGCTGGCCTTATGCTGGCCAGCCTAATGCTGGCCTGTTTGGGCCTATGCTGGCCTGAAAATGTTATAGAAGTCATGTTCCAACATAAGAAAACCTATTAAGTAAATAAAAAAATAAAAATGAACCAATTAAATTAGAATAGAAGTCAGTGAAAGACTCTTAAACACCTGCTGCATGGCTTGTGTGCTTCAAGTATATGGGTTTTAAAGTGCGGTGAGTTTATTGATTGGGGTAAACGATTATATCCTACAGATTCTGCAGATACGAATGAGACTAACAAAACAATGAAATATTCCTTTGAGCAATTAAATTTATTACAACAACTTCATTTCCCAGAGTTCCACGGGCTTGAGGACTGGATGCTGCTGCGCTCGCTGCAGGCCCTGCAGGCTGAAGGCAAGGCGGAGCTCATCACGCTGGACGACGGGAAAGGAGTCAAGTTCTTCTGAGTTGTGCTTTTCTGATCCAGACTTTGGGAAGGCGGGTTGCTGGACTCCTTTAAGTCCAGCCTGATTCTTTTTGTGTTCCTAATGACCTCCTGGGTGCACCTCTCAGATGGGCTCCAGGCTGGTTTTCGAGCTGGTTTTCCCGACGCAGATTAAGCCTAGTACTGGACTGAAAGGCATTCCCAATGCGGAGACCTACCAGTCTTAAGCTGTGACTGGAAAATCGTAGCACTGGCCATAGCACTCCATTACTTAAAGGAAAAGTTTAAACATCTTCCTCTTAATGCAGTCGATCAGCATCAAGACGTGTCTGCTCTGACAACTTTGCTTCTTTAGTTTAGACCTGGAGCTACACAGCTAACGTTGCTAAGCAGCAATGGACTTCAATAGTCACCCAAAACATTTCTGTACCTACATCCCAAAATCCAGAATCACCCGACATCCAGAATCACTTCTTCTCCTCTACATTCAAGACAACAGGGCTTCAGTAGCATTAGTAAAGTACAAGTGTACACAGCCAATGGATACGGTGTCTGACTCTGAGTCTGTGGGCTTAGTTTTCTTTATGAACAGGCATTAAATGTATTGCAGCTCCACTGAACATACAGGACCTCCACTCACTGTCCACTGTATCAGCTCCACTGACCATACAGGACCTCCACTCACTGTCCACTGTATCAGCTCCACTGACCATACAGGACCTCCACTCACTGTCCACTGTATCAGCTCCACTGACCATACAGGACCTCCACTCACTGTCCACTGTATCAGCTCCACTGACCATACAGGACCTCCACTCACTGTCCACTGTATCAGCTCCACTGACCATACAGGACCTCCACTCACTGTCCACTGTATCAGCTCCACTGACCATACAGGACCTCCACTCACTGTCCACTGTATCAGCTCCACTGACCATATAGGACCTCCACTCACTGTCCACTGTATCAGCTCCACTTACAGACTGTAGTTCATCTGATTCTCTGTATACTTTATTACTCTGTTCTTTAATGATCAGGACCCCCACAGGACCACCACAGAGCAGATACTATTAGTCATACTGCTGCAGTGACACTGATGAGGTGGTGGTATATTAGTAGTGTGTGTTGTACTGGTGTGAGTGGATCAGACACAGCAGTGCTGCTGCTGGAGTGTTTAAACACCTCCTCAGTGTCACTGCTGGACTGAGAATCGTCCACCAACCAAAACTATCCAGACAGCAGTGTCCTGTGGGCGGCGTCCTGTGTCCACTGAAGAAGAACTAGAGGAACACAAACTGTGCAGCAGCAGATGAGCTACTGTCTCTGACTTTACATCTACAAGGTGGACCAGCAAGTAGTAGGAGTGTCTAATAGAGTGGACAGGGATCCAATGAGAATGCTGAGAATGATCCACCACCCTGTTGTGTGGTGGTCCTGTGGGGGTCCTGATCATTAAAGAACAGAGTAATAAAGTATACAGAGAATTAGATGAACTACAGTCTGTAGGTGGAGCTCCTGTATGGTCAGTGGAGCTGATAGTAATAGACACTGTGTAGATATAAGGAGGTGATTGCAATGCTATGGCTGATCAGTGTGTGTATATACCATAAGAAATTATTCATTTGGATGTTGAACCCACTGGTGACTCTGCGGACCACCTTTTATAGCTTATAGCAGTTTTAGCTGAGATGTGTAAGTACAGTCTGTGCAAAAAAGAAAACATCATTTACAGCAAGAGTTGAAGTTTTTTTGCACACGCTTGTGGAAACGGTTTCGGTGACTATTCACGTCCAGCGTTCGTTAGCACAGATAGCCTAGCAGCCCTAGTTCTGAACTGCAGAAGCCAGTGGTCTTCTGTTTGGTTTGGTGAGCGGAAAGTCTTGTAAATCTAATTTTTCTCCAAATGATTCCTTTAAATACTCCAGCGAGTGACATGAATCTGCTTTGGAACTCGTTTAGAGTGGAGGCCAACGGGCTGATGCTGAAACACCTGCCCGGTTGACCTCCACTGTGATCGTGGGCTGAGTCAGCCGCTCATGGTAAGCCGTTTAAGGCTGTAGATGAGTCTGAGATTAGGTTGATAAGTCCTGGATTAGTTCTTTAATTATTCCATTGACAGTCATTATTGTGTGTATAAGCCCTTTTCTCGTCTGAGCTCCTCTGAGTCGGTGGTTTTACACCCGAATGACTGACTTTAGTCGAGTCTGTTCAGTGAATTTAGCAAACATGACACGGAACTTCACTCGTAAGACGTCATGCAAGTCGACCGCCGACGCATATCAGTCTAAAACAGACCCTGCAAACGTTTCTCCTCCAATCCGTGTACATAACGTTGGATTTTGTTCCTGTTAGTGCTGTAAGTTCCAGCGGACTCTACTTGAATATCTCCTCCGTGTGCTACCATGTAAACCCTAAGGACTCTTTTGGGGTGGGTGGGTCGCTGGGTGGGGGGCGGTCTTCTAATGCTTCCTGACAAAAGACACCCGAACCTGCGCAAAACAGGCCGGCGCTGGCGGCGATGTGGTTCATAGCAACAGTTTGCTGAAACTTCTCGGTAGCATTAGGTTCCACTTCTTGTCTGCGTCTGTCTCCCTCCTTTTATACCAGCGTCACTCTGTACAAATAAACGAGAGAGGTTTTCATTTCTCTCCGGTCCACCACTCCAGATGACTTGGGTGATTTTGTAGAGCGGAGAAATAAAAGATGATGCATCTGTTTAATCATGAACTATATCATTAAGCTAACATGTTGCTCTGAAGATCTAGAATGCCTTACATCCAGAGCTGTGTAGTTCAACTGCAAAGCTCTAGAACAGCTTACAACCAGAGTCATACAGCCCTACTCTGAAGATCTATAATAGCCCATATCCAGAGTTGTGTAGTCCAGCATTGAAGATCTAGAATAGCTTGCCTCCAGAATCTTATAGTCTAGCTTTGAGGACCTAGAACAGGCCACATACAGAGCCGTACAGTCCAACTGCAAAGATCTAGAGCAGCTTGCATCCAGAACTGTACAGTCAAACATTGAAGATCTAGAATATCTGACATCCAGAGCCATACAGTCCAGCTCTGAAGAACTTGAACTGTACAGTCCAGCTCTGAAGATCTACAACAGCTCACATCCAGAACTGTACAATCCAGCATTAAAGGTCTAGAACAACTTACATTCAGAACTGTATGGTCCAACTCTGAAGATCTATGATAGTTAATGTTAGTTAGCAACTCTGAAGATCTATGACAGCTAATGTAGCTCTGAAGATCTAAAATGTCTCACATTCAAAACTAAACGGTCCAGCTCTGAAGATCTGTAACAGCTAATGTCCAAAACTGTACAGTCCAGCTCTGAAGATCTGTTACAGCTGATCTATAATATAACAGATCTATATGTCCAGAGCTGAACAACTTAGCTGTGAAGATCTAGAACAGCTTACATCCAGAACTGTAAAGTCCAGCTCTGAAGATCTATAACAGCTAATGTCCAGAGCTGAACAACCTAGCTGTGAAGATCTAGAACAGCTTACATCTAGAACTGTAAAGTCCAGCTCTGAAGATCTATAACAGCTAATGTCCAGAGCTGAACAACCTAGCTGTGAAGATCTAGAACAGCTTACATCTAGAACTGTAAAGCCCAGCTCTGAAGAGCTAGAACAGCTCACGTCCATAACTGTAAAGTCCAGGTCTGAAGATCTAAAATATCTCACATCCAGAACTGTACAGTCCAGCTCTGAAGCACTAGAACAGCTAATGTCCAGAGCTGAACAACCTAGCTGTGAAGATCTAGAACAGCTTACATCCAGAACTGTACAGTCCAACTCTGAAGAGCTAGAACAGCTCACGTCCATAACTGTAAAGTCCAGGTCTGAAGATCTAAAATATCTCACATCCAGAACTGTACAGTCCAGCTCTGAGGATCTAGAACAGCTAATGTCCAGAACGGTACAGTCCAGCTCTAAAGATCTAGAACAGCTCATGTCCAGAACTGTACAGTCCAGCTCTGAAGATCTAGAACAGCTCATGTCCAGAACTGAACAGTCCAGCTCTGAAGATCTAGAACAGCTCATGTCCAGAACTGAACAGTCCAGCTCTGTAGATCTATAACAGCTCACGTCCAGAACTGTACAGTCCAGCTCTGAGGATCTAGAACAGCTAATGTCCAGAACGGTACAGTCCAGCTCTGAGGATCTAGAACAGCTAATGTCCAGAACTGAACAGTCCAGCTCTGAAGATCTAGAACAGCTAATGTCCAGAACGGTACAGTCCAGTTCTAACGATCTAGAATAGCTCATGTCCAGAACTGTACAGTCCAGCTCTGAAGATCTAAAATATCTCACATCCAGAACTGTACAGTCCAGCTCTGAGGATCTAGAACAGCTCACGTCCAGAACTGTACAGTCCAGCTCTGAGGATCTAGAACAGCTAATGTCCAGAACT
This sequence comes from Megaleporinus macrocephalus, assembly GCA_021613375.1. NCBI lineage: Eukaryota > Metazoa > Chordata > Actinopteri > Characiformes > Anostomidae > Megaleporinus > Megaleporinus macrocephalus. The sequence continues at coordinate 42,603,751 of CM038715.1, forward strand.
GTACAGTCCAGCTCTGAGGATCTAGAACAGCTAATGTCCAGAACGGTACAGTCCAGCTCTGAGGATCTAGAATAGCTCATGTCCAGAACTGTACAGTCCAGCTCTGAAGATCTAAAATATCTCACATCCAGAACGGTACAGTCCAGCTCTGAGGATCTAGAACAGCTAATGTCCAGAACGGTACAGTCCAGCTCTGAGGATCTAGAATAGCTCATGTCTAGAACTGTACAGTCCAGCTCTGAAGATCTAAAATATCTCACATCCAGAACTGTACAGTCCAGCTCTGAAGATCTAGAACAGCTCATGTCCAGAACTGTACAGTCCAGCTCTGAAGATCTAGAACAGCTCATGTCCAGGCCTCCTGGTATACATGCATTGTTTGACAGGTCTGGATGTGAAAGCGGTCTTACTGTGAAGTGACCAGGTGTTCTGTGTGAAGAATTGAGGACCTGAATGAACGCAGCTAGAATAACTTCCCACCAGGTGAAAGAGCAGCTCTAAGCCGGCGATGACTGACATGATGTTGGCTTGTTTTTGTAGAGCAGATCAACAGTAACCGAGCAGCAGCTTGTTGAAAGGAGGGGAGTATCAGCGAGGCTCGTCTGTCAGCGTGTGGTGAGCTGAAGCTTTTAAAGTGAGCTGCTTTTTTTTGTTTTGAAAGCTGAGTTTCAGGCAGCGCCCATGTTTCCACCGTCCTCATCCCGGCCTTTAAAAACTTTCATTTTCCCCAATAAACTCTGCTTTCCTGTCGCGTGCGGACGGCAATGAGTGGAAAGTTGGCTCTGCTGCACCAACCAAGTGTTAAACTGTCATGTGGTGGCGCCCTCTGCTGAGCGTGAAGGTGCAGTACCACACTGGTGTTGCCATTCGGTTACACTGGCCCTCTTATTCTTATCCACCACGTGATTTGTCCTTCAGCTGCTCACTCACATTTGATTTCACTCTAGTAGGAGTGAACACGTTGGGTGTAAGGAGGTGAATTTCCATATTTGGGCTCCTGGGACGTGTGGGAAAAGTAGCAGAAGTAGCGGCAGACGTCTGTATATAACCTCATTTATATTAAACTCTCTTCTATTTTCATTGGACTGGTTTTTCTGGTGGAGAGCAGACTTTGCGCTCGTGGCATTTCCCTCCCTGAACTCATCGTATCCTGAGTCCGACATGAGAATCGGCCTAAGTAGTGGTACCCAGGCTCAGCGGGGGTGCAGCTAATCGCTCCACTGTTTGTTTTTTCGTAAGGCAGTTAGATGCACTGTTTTGGAATCTGCATCTATTAATGCACAAATGATTAGACCCCCCGGTTTCCCCCCCTTGGTGCCCAACTGTAGTCGATTAGCCAAGACCTAGTTCTGCACTGGAGCTACAAGGACAATACACAGTGCGAAGACGTGACAGAGCTTTTAATTTCTTTTATTTGTGTCTATTTGTTGCACTTCACTGATTCCAGACTTCAGATAATATCAATCATAACACAAAGGCAATCAGACTAAACACAAAATACAGTTTTTCAAACGATCAGTTCATTTCTTGAAGTGTTCGTTAGCTAATTAAGCAGCTGCTCAATCAAGTAGTTCAAGAATTTTAGTTGATCCTCTATTAAGGTAGACGAAGGACACACGGAAGCGGGATGCACATGCGCCCTGAGAGTTTTATTGGTCCACCAATGAAGACAGACAAGAAGTTTATTCTAGAATATTAAGACTAAGTCTGTCCAAAACAAACACAAGTCCTGAAAATGTCAGCTTTACAGGAAAGAACAAAAACATAATCTTCTTTTAATGTAAGTCAATAGAAGCAGAATTTTTAAGCTGTTTTGGAGCATTTCTATTGGTCCATTCATCTTGAAATATTGAAATTCATCACAATGTAAAAAATTATAATAAAAATCAAGAAAAATGGAATGTGAGAAAACAAACAAGAAACGAGGTAAACACACGGGGAATAAATACTGAAGGAAACAAACAAGGAGCTCCTGAGAACATTTACAGGTCGGCCTAATAGATAAGACACAGGTGAGGGACATGACAAGACAGGATGAATGAATGCATGAAGTAGGCTAGAAGGTCTCAACAAGCAGGACACTGTGTTCTAACAAGAACAACACACCAGCAGTGAAGCATGGTGGTGGTAGTGTGATGGTGAGAGGACGCTTAGTTGCTTGGCTGTGAATTCTGCTGTCCAGCAGGACAATCTTGCAGGACGGCGTCCGGTCATCAGTCGATACAAGTATAACAAAAGCTAGTCCACCTCTGAGTGGCTCCTGGTCTTCCTCACGTTCTTCTTGTCGTAAAACACTTCATATGAGGATCTGAAAACATCTAGTTTGACATACATGCAAAAATAGTGAGGGTGCAAATACTTACTCACAGTTCTGTAGTTAACAAACAATGGAAACTTGTATCGCATTAGTTAGCGTGGAGCATAAATAAAAAAACCATGAATTGTTAAGTGATTTCAAATATATATATATATATATGAGCTTCAGCACGTGTACCACTGCGTTGGCAGAAACCTGATGGTGCTGGCCGGGTTGCCACAACCTGGGCAATTTTTGGAACACGAAGTGTGAAGACCCAGGTGAAGTGTCCTCCACAACGTCCTCCACAACGCCCTCCACAACGTCCTCCACAACGTCCTCCACAACGTCCTTCACAACGTCCTCCACAACGCCCTCCACAACGCCCTTCACAGCAACTTCAAATAACTTAAAACTACAGTTTAACTAATACTTGCTTTGCAGTGGTTGTTTGACAGGTGACACATGGACCCCTGCTTGGTTATAACTTTGGGCCCCTAGTTGGGTTGTAGTCTTAGGTCCCAGTTGGATCAGTTTGTGGGCCCCAGTTAGGCCACCGCTGAGGATCCAGCTAGGTTACAGTTATGGGACCCAGTTTGGCTACAGATATGGGCTGCAAGTGGGCTACCGTTGTGGGTCCCAGTTAAGCTACAGTTGTGGGTCCCAGTTAAGCTACAGTTGTGGGCACCATTTGGGTCACTGTTGTGGGGCCCAGTTAGACTACATTTGTGGTACCTGCAGATTTACAGTTATTTTGATTGCGGGACCTGTGGATGATTTTTCACATGGGCACCATTTACATCCCAGATTGGCCCCATTAGTGGCCCACATAGCCAAACCCACACACAGGGCCCAAATGGAGCCAATGGACAAATCTTTGTGGACCCCAACTGTGTCTCCTGCAGTGGACTCAAGTAGCAGCCCATCTTTAACTCATGGAGCCCACGTGGACTTCACTGGGTACCAAACTACTACCCAGCTAGCAACTAGCAACAGCATGACAGCAGAAATGGTTTGAGCTGCTAGTATTTGGCTGTGATGGTTGATTTTTGCCTGGATTTGGTGTAAATGCGGCTGAAGATCTGATGTTAGTGTTGATATCATCCTAGTCCGATCTGGTAAACGTCCCACCTGATCCGTATTCTCTGGGATTCTGTTTCACACCCTGTACGTAACTCTGCTAACCCCACAGCTTCCTAATCCCATTTCACACTTCTTAAGACTTAGCGGCACCTTCCAGCAGCGCTTAAGCCACCCTCGTCATGACAGGCTACACTACAGGCCCCAGAGGAGGTGGTACCTGAGGAAGAAGAGCTTACGTGGGAAGAAAACGGGAGAATTTAAGGTGGAAAGGAAGGAATGTGAGGATGTGTCTGTGCATGTCGGTTCTATAGCTAACGCGGTCTCTGGTGTGCGTCAGCTTCTCTATGAGGAACTAAACGAGGAACTCGAGTAAAACACTACAGCCAGCTACTACACAGCTGCTGAGGTTTCCCCCAGACGCTTCTTCTGGAATCAGTAAACACTTTTCTTTAAGTCTGATTTGAAAATGCTTGGAATAAAATCTAATCACTTGTACTCACGTGGACCTGTTGTAATTCTGTTGTTCACCGGTAGCATCTCTATGAGCTGTTCGTATAGTATGATGTTAAAGGCTAATAAGCAGCAGCTGATATGAAAACATCAAACACACAAACACAGTGAAGTCTGAGATCCTAACTTGTGATTATTAAAAATCAGAAAATGTTTTATTTTTTAAGTCAAGAAATATGGCTTAAAAGACTGTTTAGCTCCGCCCACTGTTTGGAAATTGCTGTAGATGTTATGATTGTGAGGTAGATGGTGGACAACAACGCTAGAAGATGCTCTTACAGTAATACACACTGACAGAAAGGTGTTGTTGTTTCTGGCTGCAGTAATTGGATGTACAGTGGACCCCCGAACACAAACAACTCAAAGACCCCCAAATATCCAGAAAGTTACTAAACCTGTCAACTTTAAACAGACACACTGGAAAGGAGCGTCCTCTCACTCCATCATCTGTAGATCATCTCAGTCTGAAGATTATCTCTATGGGACGTAGACTTACACGACAACTGGAACTTAATCTGGCGCTGTTCCAACAGTATGGGCGTGTAGGAAACCAGTGAGAGGAGTTCAAGACCCTCCGTGTACATGGAGGTAAACCAGGTAAGCTCAGTTACTGAGCCTGTTTTAGGTGATGTGGTCTACAAATATCAGGACTAAGTGATATGGTGGTCTAAAAGTATCAGGACTAAGTGATATGGTGGTCTAAAAGTATCAGGACTAAGTGATATGGTGGTCTAAAAGTCTCAGGACTAAGTGATATGGTGGTCTAAAAGTATCAGGACTAAGTGATATGGTGGTCTAAAAGTATCAAGACTAAGTGATATGGTGGTCTAAAAGTATCAGGACTAAGTGATATGGTGGTCTAAAAGTCTCAGGACTAAGTGATATGGTGGTCTAAAAGTATCAAGACTAAGTGATATGGTGGTCTAAAAGTATCAGGACTAAGCGATATGGTGGTCTAAAAGTCTCAGGACTAAGTGATATGGTGGTCTAAAAGGATCAGGACTAAGTGATATGGTGGTCTAAAAGTATCAGGACTAAGTGATATGGTGGTCTAAAAGTATCAGGACTAAGTGATATGGTGGTCTAAAAGGATCAGGACTAAGTGATATGGTGGTCTAAAAGTCTCAGGACTAAGTGATATGGTGGTCTAAAAGGATCAGGACTAAGTGATATGGTGGTCTAAAAGTCTCAGGACTAAGTGATATGGGGGTCTAAAAGTATCAGGACTAAGTGATATGATGGTCTAAAAGTATCAGGACTAAGTGATATGGTGGTCTAAAAGTATCAGGACTAAGTGATATGGTGGTCTATTTCTAACTGATCCTGGTCTGAAACCATCCTTGCAGATCTCCTACATGCTGATGGTCTTCTCTGGGGTGGATGGGATCTTCCAGCAAGACAATGAGACACGTCCCAGGACTAGAAATGTCCCACACTGGTTGGAAGAGCTGACCAAGACTTCCAAGTACTACCCTGGACCCCTAATCCCCCAGACTTGAACCCAATTGAGCATCTGTGGGACCACCTGGATGGTGGTATTGGCTCCATGGATCCTCCTCCACGCTAAAGAAGAAGCGCTGCTGCCCCGACGCCGTAGTCTAACCTCTGGTCAGTCGTAGTGAAGGTGCTGCCCCCGGTTACATCATTTAAGAACAGGCAGCCAATGAAATAAGAGTAAACACAGCGATGGCTGGAGCTCTTGGTGAGCGAGCACCGCCAGCGAGAAACCACGTTCAGCAGCAACAACAGAAGGAGAACGAGAGTTATGGTATGAGCTGCTTCACCACCTGAGACGCTCTCGGAGAGAAGAGGGAGGACGTTTTGATGATTTGTCGCCCCCTATTGTTTGGAGTATGATCTGGACAGTTCCACTGTGTGTATACAGTAATTTACAGTAACACAGTTCATATCCTGACTGATCACTGAGTCACATGATCCAGAGACGCCTGGGGGGGAATGTCCTACAGTCGGTGACGTCTCTGTTTACCACCAGGTGCAGTTTCTTACTGCGCTGCCGTTGCGTCACCTGACAGCTAATCTAGGCCAGGAAACCAGACAGCTAGTTAACAGACGCGTGAATCATTCTGAGCTAAAGCGAGTCATTATTACTGCGTGATCTTATTAATAGATAAAACAGATTGAGTTTCACCTCCAGTGTGAAATCTACACCACTGAGAATCTGAAGATACACCCACAACACTGCGCTGTTCACTGTTAATCAAATTAAAGTCTATTAGTCTCATACACAGTCATACACCGTACGACTAGCAGTGAAATGCTTTGATGACGGCCCACTACAGGTGTGCGTACCGATCCAAACATCGATATTATCGATACCAACATTAGTATTGGTATTGGATCGATACTAGCGTGATTGGATCGATATGTTAGTGTAGGTTTCCTCTTCTACATTCAGTACTAATTATTATTCATCCGACAACTGGTTGTTACAGATTTCCATCTACACATCATTTATTTATGAAATAGGAGACGCCAATGACTGCAGGCTACTAAGAGATCCGACTCTACGTTATTAAGAAAATAACAATACAAACAAACCATACTTTATTAATATTATTATTAATAATAAAGTAATTATGTTAATTATTAATATCAAATATGTTTTGTATTATTATTCTTTTTATGATGCAATATGACTGTAATTATTAATAATATAAATACAGTTGTCTTATTATAACAAATAGTTAATATCTGCTACATGTAAATAGGGTATGAATAGACTTACATTTTATTTCATGTAGCTGATTCCCCATTGGTATCGGTATCGGTATCAGTATCGGTGATACTCGCCCTGTATTTACTTGGTATTGGATCGATACCAGTATGGTACACCACTCTGGCCCACCACTCACAACCAGTAAGCTTATACAGAGTATCTGAAACATTCAAATCAATTCTAAATAAATGTGTGTGTGAGTCCTGTGTATGACGGATGTGTATGACGGATGTGTGTGTGTGTGTGTATGTATGTGTGAGTCCTGTGTATGATGTGTGTGTGTGAGTCCTGTGTATGATGGATGTGTATGACGGATGTGTGTGTGTGTGTGTATGTATGTGTGAGTCCTGTGTATGATGTGTGTGTGTGAGTCCTGTGTATGATGGATGTGTATGTGTGTGTATGTGCGAGTCCTGTGTATGATGTGTGTGTGTGAGTCCTGTGTATGATGTGTGTGTGTGTGAGTCCTGTGTATGATGGATGTGTGTGTGTGTGTGTGTGTGTATGTGTGAGTCCTGTGTATGATGTGTGTGTGTGAGTCCTGTGTATGATGTGTGTGTGTGTGAGTCCTGTGTATGATGGATGTGTGTGTGTGTGTGTGTATGTGTGAGTCCTGTGTATGATGTGTGTGTGTGAGTCCTGTGTATGATGTGTGTGTGTGAGTCCTGTGTATGATGGATGTGTATGTGTGTGTATGTGCGAGTCCTGTGTATGATGTGTGTGTGTGAGTCCTGTGTATGATGTGTGTGTGTGTGAGTCCTGTGTATGATGGATGTGTGTGTGTGTGTGTGTGTGTATGTGTGAGTCCTGTGTATGATGTGTGTGTGTGAGTCCTGTGTATGATGTGTGTGTGTGTGAGTCCTGTGTATGACGGATGTGTGTGTGTGTGTGTATGTATGTGTGAGTCCTGTGTATGATGTGTGTGTGTGAGTCCTGTGTATGATGTGTGTGTGTGTGAGTCCTGTGTATGATGGATGTGTGTGTGTGTGTGTGTGTGTGTATGTGTGAGTCCTGTGTATGATGTGTGTGTGTGAGTCCTGTGTATGATGTGTGTGTGTGAGTCCTGTGTATGATGTGTGTGTGTGAGTCCTGTGTATGACGGATGTGTGTGTGCGTGTGTGTATGTGTGAGTCCTGTGTATGATGTGTGTGTGTGAGTCCTGTGTATGATGTGTGTGTGTGTGAGTCCTGTGTATGATGGATGTGTGTGTGTGTGTGTGTGTGTGTGTGTGTGTATGTGCGAGTCCTGTGTATGATGTGTGTGTGTGAGTCCTGTGTATGATGTGTGTGTGTGTGTGTGAGTCCTGTGTATGATGGATGTGTGTGTGTGTGTATGTGTGAGTCCTGTGTATGATGTGTGTGTGTGAGTCCTGTGTATGATGTGTGTGTGTGAGTCCTGTGTATGATGTGTGTGTGTGTGTATGTGTGAGTCCTGTGTATGATGTGTGTGTGTGAGTCCTGTGTACGATGGATGTGTGTGTGTGTGTGTGTGAGTCCTGTGTATGATGTGTGTGTGTGTGAGTCCTGTGTATGATGTGTGTGTGTCCTGTGTGTTACATCAGTATTGCATTAGTATGTTTTGTGAGTCTATATTGATTCTTAAAAACACAGTATTGATTATTAATTAATAGTTTAATGTAAAGATCAGTGTGGACTGGGGTTTATTTTGTATTGTGTTTGAACACGTGATCACTAGATAGCAGTGGTGTAGACCGTTTTCAGCCAAGTAACGTAAGAACGCATCACTAATGTTAGCATTAGCAAACCTCTACATATGGTGGTGTGTTTTAATGCTGTGACAGTTTAATTAAAATAATATCTTAATAATATTTAAAATAATATTTTAATCATCATGATGTATCACGTTCCCGGTCCGGGTGGTTCTGTGTGGAGTGTGTATGGTCTCTCTGTGTTTGAGTGGGTTCCTCCGGGTTCTCCGGTTTCCTCCCACAGTCCAAACACATGTATGTTAGGATCCTCACTCTAAACTGACTGTAGGTGTGAGTGTGAGTGTGAGAGTGTGTTGGCCCTGTGATGGACTGGCAACCTGTCCATGGTGTACTGATGATGCTGGGATTGGCTCCAGGCCCCCCATGGCCCCGACTAGCGGGATAAAGTGGAAGATAATGGGTGGATGGATGATAAATCACCTTACCTACAGTATTGCAATATATCAAACTGTAACCTCTGAATCATGATATGTATCATACGGCCAGATGTATCATACGGCCAGATTCTTATCATCTACTAGTCAGTGGAGAAAGAACTGTGTATTGAGATAGATAGCAGTGTCTGGGAAGAAAGTCTTACTAGAATAAAGTCTTGTTCAATAAATGCCAGACATCAGCTTTTGCTATTTAAAGTCATACATAGACTCTTTCTCCTCCCGTGGTGCCGTTATGTGACAGATGTAAAGGAGCAGAGAGTTCCCTCGCTCATCTTTTTCAATGTGTCTTAAACTTGATACCTATAGGGATGATATATTCAGATTCTGTACGGACGTATACAGTCTAAGGTCGTCTCCTGACCCTGAAATAGCTTTTTTAATATTTTGATAGTTGTATACAATCTGCTATAACATATGGAATGATAGTAGTTAAGAAGATTATTTTAAGGTTTAAAATGTGGCTGACAGAAGTAGCAAATATGTTGCATGTTGGAAGTCATGTTTATTCTGGTGATCAGAAAAAGTTTTTAAAAATATGGAATCCTTTTTAGAGTACTTAGGTGTTTAGAATCATTAGGTGTTTCACCGTAGCTGCTTGATTTAGTATTCAGTCTATTTTATTTTATTTTATTTCCATTGCTCAGTTGATTCTACTGTAGTGTGCCCCTTAACTTCAGTGTGTCTCTTATTTTATTTTATTTCTTTTATTGTATTTTTTTTCTTTTCTCTTTTTCTCTGAAAATACAGAGTCATTGTTAATATTAGGAAACATGTAATGTGAAAATCCTATAAATAAATATATTTTAGCATTTGTATTAATCTGATTGGAATCAAATCCCAACCCCCTCCCCTTAAAATATGGTTTAATTTTTTTAAAACAAAAATCTGATTTCATTTGGTTAATTTTTTTGCTGTCCAGATTATTAAAAAAATATTTGGATATGTTTAAAATCGGATTAGAGCTGCCAGTCTGAACAGGATTCAACCGAATCGCTAAACGAATCTTTCATTTGAGTCGGCTCTTTTAAATCACTTGTTCACAGAGAGTCAGTTAACTCTGATTATTGTTTATCTCTGTTGATTATTATTCTTATTTTATGTAAACGCTGTGACGCAGTTTTTAATTTGATTGGTTACATATGAGAATAGAAGTGTGGGAGACTCGTTTGTTCCTTCACCGTTGCTCTGAGGGAGAGTCGACTCTTTTGAATGATTCAGTGAACTGAATCGATCTTCGCCGAGCTCCTCAGGTGGGGGAGGAGTCTCGAGCCCCTGCGCGCGCTGCCTTTACTCGAGACCAGTACAAGGACCGTCCTCATAACAGGAGCACGCGGAGGAGCTGCGGACACGGCATGTACCGAGTGGTTGAAACGGAGGACCGAGTTTCCGCTAACTGACCGCTGCGTGTCCAGAAACGAGGTACGAGCTTCTCAACGTGAAGCTTAAACCGAGACTGAAGTTGTTTTTTCTGTTTTTGGCAGCTTCGTGCTCGTGATGATAATTAATTTTCTGTTCCACCTTAAATGGTGCAGCAGTTACAGGATTTTTAAAAATTAATTTAAGGTGGAAATCTTGAGCTGTGAGCAGAATTTGTCGTTCTACCTTAAATGGTGTATCGTTTACACTCTGGAGCTTTAAATTCTGAGATGAACTTAAGGAGGGAACTTTTTGTTGTGAGGAAAATTTTCGTTCCATCTTAAATGGTGCAGCAGTTACATTCTGTTACTTTATAGTTTGAAGATAAAATTTAAGGTGAAAATTTTGAGTTGTGAGGAAATATTTTCATTCCACCTTAAATGGTGCAGCAGTTAAATTCTGGAGCTTCAGGTTTTTTAATGAAATTTAAGGTGGAAATCTTGAGTTGTGAGAAGATTTTTTCGTTCCACCTTAAATGATGGAGCAGTTACATTCTGGAGCTTCAGATTTTTAAAATTAATTTAATCTGGAAATTTTGAGTTGTGAGAAGAAATTTTCGTTCCACCTTAAATGGTACAGCAGTTACAGGTTTTTTAAAAGTTAATTTAAGGTGGAAATCTTGAGCTGTGAGCAGAATTTGTCGTTCTACCTTAAATGGTGTATCGTTTACATTCTGGAGCTTTAAATTCTGAGATGAACTTAAGGAGGGAACTTTTTGTTGTGAGAAGAAATTTTCGTTCCACCTTAAGTGGTGCAGCAGTTACATTCTGGAGCTTCCGATTTTTAAAATTAATTTAATCTGGAAATTTTGAGTTGTGAGAAGAAATTTCCGTTCCACCTTAAATGGTGGAGCAGTTATTCTGGAGCTTCAGATTTTTTAAAGGAAATTTAAGGTGGAAATCTGGTGGAGGGATACATGCACGTTGTTATGAGGCAGAATAGTCCCTCAAGTTTTAATCTTTAAAGACAAAACTTAGTGTCCTTGTTTATGTCTCCACCCCCCCTTCAGGAAATGTGAGAAGAACAGAAGAAGAAGAAGATGATGTCCCACACGAGAACATCTCCAGCACCTGAGCCAATAGTGAACGACTGACCTGCAGCAGTACAACACTAGGTTAACCTTCACCTGCGTTCAGTAGAACCTGTTTACCTTCGTCTCATCATGTCTCACGCCCAGGTGGAGCTACCTGGACTTGGCTTCCAGAGCCTATCTGTTGATATAGACCCTGAATGTGTGGAAAGGAGGTCCATCAGGAGAAACTCCTACGTGCTCCACAAGCTGAACGTGGACATTGAGCCTCAGTTTTACAGTGGCGCGCTTACCAAGGCGCTCTCGTGGTCCACCGAGAACGTCCTGTCCGAGGGAAGGACGGAGGAAGGCAAGGTGGACTCCCCTCCGGTCTCCAGCCCCGAGACTCCTACCCCACAGACCTGCTTGTCCTCTCCTTCAGAAACCTCAGAGACATGGAGGGTCTCGGGCCAAGACCCCAGTTCGGACTCGGACCCTGAAGTGGTCAAGCCGGTGAAAGTTGTACCCCGGCTGGAGAGCAGGTGGGAGCAGGACGAGAAGGAAGACGTGGAGACCAAAGCTGTGGCCACCTCGCCTGATGGACGGTACCTCAAGTTCAACGTGGAGATAGGGAGAGGGTCCTTCAAGACCGTCTACAAAGGACTGGACACGGAGACCACCGTGGAGGTGGCGTGGTGTGAACTGCAGGTAGGTCTTGGGTTTCATGGGTGAGGTGAAAACTTTTAAACAGATAGTGAAATTATGGCTTTTTAAATAAATGTTTGTTGAAATTATGGCTTTTAAACTGAAAGTTTGGTAAAATTATGGATTTTAAAGTGAATGTTTGGTGAAATTATGGTTTTTAAAGTGAATGTTTGGTGAAATTATGGATTTTAAAGTGAATGTTTGGTGAAATTATGGCTTTTAAAGTGAATGTTTGGTGAAATTATGGCTTTTAAAGTGAATGTTTGGTGAAATTAGGACTTTAAAAATGTTAATTTAATGAAATTAAAGGTTTTATAATGATGAGTTTGGTTCGCCAGCTTATAAAACAGACGTCCACTTTAAACCTCTAAATGGTGTTTACAGTGGTGGTGATGTTTACAGTGATGGTGGTGATGTCTACAGTGGTGGTGATGGTGTTTACAGTGGTGGTGATGGTGTTTACAGTGGTGGTGATGATGTTTACAGTGGTGGTGATGGTGTTTACGGTGGTGATGATGGTGTTTACAGTGGTGGTGATGTTTATATTGGTGACGGTGTTTACAGTGGTAGTGATGGTGTTTACAGTGGTGGTGATGTTTATATTGGTGGTGGTGATGGTGTTTACAGTGGTGATGGTGTTTACAGTGGTGATGATGTTTACAGTGGTGGTGATGGTGTTTACAGTCGGGGTGATGTTTATATTGGTGGTGGTGATGGTGTTTACAGTGGTGGTGATGTTTATATTGGTGGTGGTGATGGTGTTTACAGTGGTGGTGATGTTTATATTGGTGGTAGTGATGGTGTTTACAGTGGTGGTGATGTTTACAGTGGTGGTGATGGTGTTTACAGTGGTGGTGATGTTTATATTGGTGGTGGTGATGATGTTTACAGTGGTGATGTTTACAGTGGTGGTGATATTTATATTGGTGGTGGTGATGGTGTTTACAGTGGTGATGGTGTTTACAGTGGTGGTGATGTTTATATTGGTGGTGGTGATGGTGTTTACAGTGGTGATGTTTACAGTGGTGGTGATGGTGTTTACAGTGGTAGTGATGGTGTTTACAGTGGTGGTGATGGTGTTTACAGTGGTGGTGATGGTGTTTACAGTGGTGGTGATGTTTACAGTGGTGGTGATGGTGTTTACAGTGGTGGTGATGGTGTTTACAGTGGTGGTGATGTTTACAGTGGTGGTGATGGTGTTTACAGTCGTGGTGATGGTGTTTACAGTCGTGGTGATGTTTACAGTGGTGGTGATGGTGTTTACAGTGGTGGTGATGGTGTTTACAGTGGTGGTGATGGTGTTTACAGTGGTGGTGATGTTTATATTGGTGGTAGTGATGGTGTTTACAGTGGTGGTGATGGTGTTTACAGTGGTGGTGATGGTGTTTACAGTGGTGGTGATGTTTATATTGGTGGTGGTGATGGTGTTTACAGTGGTGGTGATGTTTATATTGGTGGTGGTGATGGTGTTTACAGTGGATTATAAATCACTCTGTTTACATCTTAACATTCTTATTATTCCTCTGTGATCTCACTACTGCAGTAACTACTTAATAAGCTTATAACAGCTGTTTGACCCTCTATAAGCAGTGCTGTGCTGCTCCGCTAATGATACCGGGTTTGAGAGGCGGTCATGCCGCCTGGCTGGTCATTCCTGAGAATGGTATGAATAATAAAGGGACCACAGAGTCGGTGTTGTGGTCTGAGTGGCAGGCAGGAGCTCTTCTTAGGTTTCTTTGGTGATCTGAATAGCTGTACTATTCACGTTGGCTCAGCTCTGTGTCCTCAGTACTGATTTTCCTGGATTTGTACTCTCCTGAATTATTTTACTGACAGTAGTTTTCTGGTGAGAGAAGTTTGTATGTGGACGTCTAGTGTTTAGGGTTTTTTTCATTCTACTATGTTGGTCCAGCTCCTGGACAGCTTTACTGCTGCTTGTTCCTCTCATTTTGCCATATATATATACATATGTGTGTGTGTGTGTGTGTATATATATATGGTTTACACAACATATATATATACCTAGACCTGTAGAATCATATCCTTTGCTGAAGAACCCTCGGAGAACCATGTTAAGCTTTGTTTTGAGAGAGCAGCTACACGGCGGCTACCTGAGGCTGCATCTTCACGCAAACCTCATCTCAAACTCACGTGTGCTGTAGAGCGGAGTAAACACTGGAGTTAAGCTTGTTTAATAAAGCCAATTTCCTCCTTCCTCCCTCCATCTCTTCCTCTTTCCTTCTCTTTCCTCCCTCTATCTCTTCCTCCCTCCATCTCTGACCCTCCATCTCTGACCCCACCCCCTTCTCTGTATTAAAGGCTGATTGCTGATCAGATTGTATTTGAAATATTAAACATATCGTCTCATTTAAAGTATCGCGATATATCGGCAAATATCAAATCGTTATTCCCGTATCGTGATGCATATCGTATCTCTGGATTTTAACCAAAATTAAGCAGTGATTTATTTTTTATTTTTTTTTATCTTTTATATGATGTATTGGAAACAAGTAGCGTGCTAACATTAGCATTAGCATTGCACTGTGATAGTTTTCCTAAAAATTTTATTTTACATTTCATGATATATCGACTCACTTGAAGTATGAATATAATATATGGGCATATTCAACATATCGAACAATATATTGAATCGTAACCTCAGCATCATGATATGTATAGTATCGACAAGTTTTTAATCAATACATTGTAGGGATGTGCCATATCGTATCATACACAATAATATCGCCAACATTTTTGAATATGGCCAATATATTGAATTATCACATCAGGTACTACTTTTTACTGTTTTAGCAAAAGAAAAATTCACACTTTACTCATTTCCCATTCTATATCTACTAGATACAGAGTTTATCTCCAGTATCATTCACTTTACTTCAGTCCTGGATATATGGAGATATTTGGGGTCCATTATTTAGTATCATGATATTCTGGATCATTGACTTCTGTTATATTTTTTAATATCTCAGTTAGGGGTGTGCCATATCATATCATATGCAATAATAAAATTTAATTTTCATTTTGTTGCAGTAGTGTATTCTTGAAATATATATATTTTTTTATTCAATGTTTTGTCATATCGCCAAGAGTATCGTTACCACAAATATACCATGAAATATCGTGATATTATTGTAGGGCCATATCGCCCACCCCTAATACATTGCCTTCTTAAAGTATTGCAATATATTTATGTGTATCGAATCGAAACCTCTGTATTACAATATATATTGCATCATCAGATCTTTACTATTTCATGGGATTGAACCAGCAACCTTTCGGTTACAAGGCTGGTTCCCCAACCTCCAGCCCCGACTGCCCCCCTAACCTTTAACTAACTAGTATCAGAAACCATGAGCGCTGTGCTAGATCCTGTTCTCTGATCAGTAGCAGTTGGTCAGGATAGCTGTAAATGTATGGGGGTCCTCTCCGTCGGGGGGTGGTGAGGGTACCGGGACGTCTGCTGGAGCTGATGCACGGCTGAATGTGTCTGGCTGGTTTCGGTGTGACCCGGTGACGCGGGCAGACGTGAAGCGAGGATGACCTCCTCTTATTTAATTAAACTGGGGCCTCAGGCTGATCTGACAGGTGTGGAGCGCCGCGGCCTGCGAGAGCCAGCTGGCTGTTCCCTCTCAGCTGACCAGAGCACGCGGGTCATGTGACTTCCTGTGAGGATGTCACCCGGGCGATGATCCTCGTTCTCAGAATCACTTTTGACCCTAATTTCAAGCATGTTGGTCAGCGCAGTTCAGCAGGTGTCCAGAGCTTCTCAGGCCGCAGCTGTGTCTGAATGTGAGGAGGACCACCATGGAGGTGGTCTTTTTTCAGGGTTAAGGCTTAAAAACTGTAATTATTATGGATTATTAATAAGTAGTTTATTAAAAGATTGTTGCAGACAGTAAATAACTCAGTGTTGTGTTTAACCACCCGACCTTTAGAGGGCAGTGTTGAGATCTGTCTTCAGCCGTTAAACGTTAGCGTTAGGAGACCTTGTGGTGTGTTTTTATGCTATGACAGCTTCCAAAATTAAACAAAACAAAAAAAATCAACATATCGCGGCATACAGTATCGTGATGTTTCAATATATCGAATCGTAATGTGCTGTTATGCTGATATGTATCATTTCAACAGGTAAATTTATAAAAATTATTATTAAAAATTTATATATATATATATTAAAATTATATTAAATATATATATATATATATAGAGAGAGCTGATTTTCATTTTTTCCCATTATCAAAGCACAGCAGTTGCTTTCTACACTGTGTTAAAATTCTCTGATGAATGGACCAATAGAAATGCTCTAAAATATTTTGGAAAAAAATTCTGGTTCCATTGACTTACATTGAAAGTAAAGTTTTTGTCTTCTCCTGTGAAGTTGCCATTTTTTGAGATACTTGTTTTTCATTGGACAGCGACTATATATACCATAATACTTGATACATAATATTTAATACAGTAATATTAATAAAATAATATTTAATAAATGAGTGATGACAATAAAATACCCAGCAGTACACATCATTTTTATTTATAAAATAAACATTTACAAAAATGAAGATGCAAGATTTAAATATATATATATATATATATATATATATATATATATATATATATATATATATATATATATATATATATATATGCTTAAACTATTATAGCTGGTCGTGTGGTGATGGCACATTTCAATAATACAATTCAATAAATCAGTTTTATTGAACATTTCACCCCCGACGCTGCACATGATCTCATTAAACACAGATATTTATACACTGTGTGTTAAAGAAGCAGCAGGTGTTCAGTGATCTACATCTGTATTGATCGTATCTATATTCATGATATTGATACAGTGGTGATCCACACCGGCCTCTTAGTGTGAACTAGAGAAACACACCCCAGCGTAACACATACACTGTTTGTGCGAGTCCTGGACGGGTCTCTCCGTGACTAAGCGTGGGACGGTCACTGAGTGGTCAGTTTCTGTCTAAACCAGCTGAACACCTCCCCCTCTGTGCTGCTCCTCGGCGGTGAAACGGTTAAATCATTTGCTCTCGGTCCAGAAGAGGCTTGAGTGCCACTAAAGGTCTTAATCAGCTCTAATGGGATTAAAGGTGGCGGCTGCTGCGGCTGCTGCTGCTGA
Organism: Megaleporinus macrocephalus; assembly: GCA_021613375.1. Taxonomy (NCBI): domain Eukaryota; kingdom Metazoa; phylum Chordata; class Actinopteri; order Characiformes; family Anostomidae; genus Megaleporinus; species Megaleporinus macrocephalus. The sequence continues at coordinate 42,620,831 of CM038715.1, forward strand.
GGCTTCGTGCTGTCCTTGATGACATCACTGCGACAGCGAGTTGAGCAGCCGCTGGGGTGGTCTTATCTGTCCTGACCCTCGTACGCACACACACGCCCTCTCGAACGCGATGTACAGATGCTGAGGGTTCTCTTCACGTCACCCCTCCTGAGCACGTGAGGCTGAAATTTAAGGTGGAACCGCAGCCACAACAGTTAACGTGACTCAGCATAGGGTGGGGGGGTGTCTAGGGAGTGACCCCTGAATGACCAGTCACTTAAAATTTAACATACGCCGAGATGTTACTGTGTATATACTAATATTCAACAACAATAACAAACCCCCAGTTTCCAGACTTTCCAGTTAACTGCTAGAGGGCAGGGCTACCAGTGTGTGTGTGTGTGTGTGTGTGTGTGTGTGTATATATATATATATATATATATATATATATATATATATATATATATATATATATATATATATATATATATAAAATATACTTATACATATGTTGCTGGTTGGTGGACTGTCCTCAGTCCAGACTTGGTGGTGGTGGTGTAAGTGGATCAGACACAGCAATGTCACTGCTGGACTGAGACTCGTCCACCAACCAAAACTATCCGGACAGCAGTGTCCTGTGGGCGGCGTCCTGTGTCCACTGATGAAGAACTAGAGGAACACAAACTGTGCAGCAGCAGATGAGCTACTGTCTCTGACTTTACATCTACAAGGTGGACCAGCAAGTAGTAGGAGTGTCTAATAGAGTGGACAGTAAGTGGACACTGCTGTGTCTGATCCACTCACACCAGCACAACACACACTAATACACCACCACCATGTCAGTGTCGCTTGCAGTGAACGTTGCAGCTTTTGAACGTGAGTCTCTTTTCACCCGTATGTTCACGTGTCCAGAGCGTGATGTGTGTATGTGTCTCCTGTGTGTTTGGCTGCTCTGTGTATGTATATGTACACTCAGCGAGTCCCGAGTGAAAGCAGCTCATCAGTGTTGTGCCGTTTAGACAAGATAGTTACTCGGCAACAGCGCTCCGTTTGGGCTTTAGTCAGAAAAGGCAGTGAGCTGCATGTTCCTCGAGTGCTTGTCCCCGTCGTACCTCGGCTTTTTGACCTCGCCAGTGAAGAACACGACAGATATTCCATTGTTTAAGCTACGGGCTCAGCGGAAGCCTCGTCCCGTGTCTCCGTTTGTGATCGGAATGTGTTTGGTGTCCTGACATGATGGGTTGTAGGGGTAAATCTGATCTGTCATTATCTAAGCTCCACCCCCATTTAAAACAGATGGTCCATTTAAATTTTTCTACAGGTGCCGTTTATACTGTGTGAAAGTTTGGTGATGAATGGACCAATAGAAATGCTCCAAAACCACTTCCATTGACCTGCATCGAAAGTAAAGACAAGTAAAGTTTTGTTCTCTCCTGTAAAGTTGACTTTTTGAAGATACTTGTTTGGCCAGTGGTGATGTGTGTGTGTGTGTGTGTGTGTATATATATATATATATATATATATATATATATATATATATATATATATATATTGGAGATGGACCGATCAACGTTTTTGAGGCCGATTCCGATCGCCGATCACCTTTCAGCATGATCGGCTGATAACCGATACCGATTGAGGGCGGGGCTATATGCCACAGAAGGGCTACATACAATTATTAGCGCAAGCAAGTCATGAAAGATGGTGGAAACGTGGTTATCTAGCGCTGTTACCTCAATCCCTCTGGCTGTGGTTCTTTAGCTCTCTGGCTGTTTCTGCTGCTGTACTGTTCGTACCGGTCAGATCTGGTCTGCACGGTGTTCTGGGTTATTAGTTTTATGAAGAGCTTTGGGAGCGCGCTGTCCAAGACAGACCTAAACCAGCTAAAACACACACCCAGCAAACTTTAGCGAGTCATTCACTAAAGAAGGGCCTTCGCCCGATGACACTTCAGCCCCAATCCCCCCGCCCCCCCCAACTAACAGGATAAAACGGAAGATAATGGATGAATATTAGTATAATTTTTAAAAAATACAAAAAATTATTTATAATCGTTAGCAAGAAAATAAATGTATATACAGAAAATATCACAATATCATTTTTGGTCAGTATCGCACAGCCCTGGTTACAGACACACTATACACATTATTACACACTATTGAAAACATTATGTAATTAGGGGATTTGGAGCAAATGGAATGTATTTGGTTTGAGGAAATAACAATAGAGTGTGAACCTTAAAGAACCCAGAGGTTTTCCTAGAACCCCTATTATTTTAAGAGCCAGTTCATTTCGGGTCCACGTGATTAGCTCGTTTCACACTCACTGCCTCTCATGACGAGCTCGGGCTCTCCGCACATTGGCAGCGCCGCGAATGAATTATGAGGACACTGCATTGCTTCGCCGGGTCGGGTGATACGGTCCGCCACTCAGTACATACCAGGACATTGTGGTGCCTGTGCTCGGAGCCTGACGGGTTTCTAGCTCCGTACCCGGTTAATGTTCTGTCCTGCTGCCGTGATGAAGACGAGGCAGCGCTGAGTCGTTTAGTCCTGACTCAGCACAACGTCAGCCACCCGGCTCTGAACAGCAGGTGTCGGTTCGGCTCTAGGAACTCAGGCCGCGTCATGAGGACGTTGGTGTGAGACGTGGAGCGGTGCCGAGCAGATGTTGCCCAATCATTTCTGGGCGGCTCCACCCCTTTAATTATGATAATTACAGTAGGGTTTTTACATTCAGCCACATGTGGAAAACATTGAGCGCGGCCGGCCCCGCTGTTTGTTCTGTAATGGGCCTGTTTGTTTTTGGATGTGAGCATATTATGTTTATTTGGTGGGCAGTAATTATCATTAGGGGATCTGAGATCTGATAAATACGTGTGCACTGTAGGAAACTTACAGGGAAATTCCACCGAGTGTTCAGAAATTCATGTATTATTCAGCTGTTCAGATGAATACAGACTCATTCTCAGTGGTTGGGTTTATTAAATGATTCAGATGTTTGTTTACAGTGGTGGTGATGGTGTTTACAGTGGTGTCGTTGTTTACAGTGGTGGTGATGGTGTTTACAGTGGTGTCGTTGTTTACAGTGGTGGTGATGGTGTTTACAGTGGTGGTGTTGTTTACTGTGGTGGTGATGGTAACCAGGCGTCTCCATGTCTACAACACAAATATACATATTTTATGCTTAAATATTTAATTCTATACTGCAACAAAAGCTATTATCTTATAGCAATAGCAGAACCCTTTTAGATTCAACGTAGAACCATATACAACAGAACCGTTTAAGCATGAAACTTAACTTAGAAACCCTTGAAGAAGCATCTTTTTAAGTGTCTACACGTGTCTTCTGAGTTTATCTGGATGTTGATGGTAAAATGTGGAAGATCTGAAAATACTAGGTTTTCTTTGGGGACTATTTGAACCTCACAGCGTCCTGCATGTATCCCTCCACCATGAATGGAGTTTAAGACCAATACTATCAGTGGTGGTGATGAGTTTGTTTACACTAGTGGTGATGATGTTTACAGTGGTGGTAATGATGTTTACAGTGGTGGTGGTGATGGTGTTTACACTGGTGGTGGTAATGGTGTTTACAGTGGTGGTGATGATGTTTACAGTGGTGGTGATGGTGTTGACAGTGGTGGTGATGATGTTTTCAGTGGTGGTGGTGATGGGGTTTACAGTGGTGGTAATGATGTTTACAGTGGTGGTGGTGATGGGGTTTACAGTGGTGGTGATGATGTTTACAGTGGTGGTGATGATGTTTACAGTGGTGGTGGTGATGATGTTTACAGTGGTGGTGATGGTGTTTACAGTGGTGGTGGTGATGGTGTTTACAGTGGTGGTGATGATGTTTACAGTGGTGGTGGTGATGGTGTTTACAGTGGTGATGATGTTTACAGTGGTGGTGATGGTGTTTACAGTGATGATGATGATGTTTACAGTGGTGGTGATGATGGTGTTTACAGTGGTTCTGATGGTAACCAGGGGTCTCCATGTCTATAACACAAATCTACACACTGTATTCACTACGAAACCCACCAGTGAAGCTACACGTGTCTTCTGAGTTTATCTGGATGTTGATGGTAAAATGTAGAAGATCTGAAAATACTAGGTTTTCTTTGGGGACTATTTGAACCTCACAGCGTCCTGCATGTATCCCTCCACCATGAATGAGTTTAAGACTGAGATCTTCTCTAAACTATCATAAACAGCGTCTCAGAATCAGACAGTGTATTTATAACATCTACTGTAAGAACTTTCTGTGAGGAGCTTTTAGAGGTGGACGTCTGGTTCCACTCACCTCCACTGTGATCAGATCTACTGTATCTAGAACAGAGAGTTTCACACAGAACCCACTCTGAGTGACTCTGTAAACATCTGTACTGTTGCTGAGATTCTCCTACAGCATAAACAAGTGGGTTCGTTCTTTTAATTTACAGCAACCTGGAGCACATCTGCAAACCTTCTCCTGCTGAGCGTTTGTCATTTTACTGCGAACCAGCTCCCCCGACAGTGGGGGGCTGCAGAGTGGTCGCTGCCGTCTTATCAGCAGCTGCCTGAACATATATGTTTCCATGGAAAGGGGGGCGGGGGTGTTTGCATAATGGTGCAACATAAGCCCAAAGCCCCACCCATCACGTTGAGTCGTGCTGTTAGTGTGAATCTAAAGGTCGCTCCTTCCTTGGAAGGACATTTGCATCAAGCATGAGGAAAACAGATGATGAGAGAACTTCAGTTCAGTTCATGTGAAACTAGTCCAGTTAGAGTTTTTTGGTGATGAATGTTTTTAAAGTTCGTTCCCTCAAGAGTTAAATCCTAAACACTGAGTTTAACTGCCTGAACTGAGCTGGAATATGAACTGCACACATGCAGCACTCATTAATATTTGGCTGTGAACTGGTTTCATGCTGGTAGCTTCCAGGAAGCGGCTCTTTAATGTCAGATTCATGTGCAGTGTTTCAAAATGACATCAGTTTTTATATTGTGGCGTCAGCTTGAACATTGCGCTTCAGTCGAGAGCTGTTTTATTGAACGTGGCAGCAGAGGAGACCACTGTCCAGTGCTCCTGAACACCCCAGATATCAGTCCGGTCATCCACAGCACCCCAGTCCAGTCCAGAATGGCCATGCAACACATATACACAGCTTTAATGGACACATCCACCAGAATATCAGCAGGTGTGGAGGTGGGGCTTGAGCCAATCAGAAGGTTCTTTGCCTCGTAGACCACCAACGAGAGGGTTAGCGATCATGAGGTCGCCGCCCACCATCATGTTTAATAGATACAAGAATTTCTTTATATTATCATCTTTATATTATCATGAATGCGAGTAACAGGTTGAATTTCTGGCCACTAGGGGGCGCACTGGAACATTAACAGTGTGATGTGTCAGTGTAAAATCACTTGTTGTAATAACATGTTACATAGAGTACGTGTGTAAAGATGATTGCAGGTTATCTTCAGTTTATTTGTTTTCTTGTTTACTTGTTTACTAGGCTACAGCCAAACAAGCCTGTATCAGGACGCTACAATATAAGTCTCATAAATTTTGTTTTAAAGCACTGTCTCCTCACAGTAAGATGATCTGGGTTGGATTCCTGGTCCGGGTGGTTCTGTGTGGAGTGTGTATGGTCTCTCTGTGTTTGAGTGGGTTCCTCCGGGTTCTCCGGTTTCCTCCCACAGTCCAAACACATGCATGTTAGGATCCTCACTCTAAACTGAACGTAGGTGTGAGTGAGTGTGTGAGTGAGTGTTGGCCATGCGATGGACTGGTGAACTGTCCATGGTGTACCCCGCCTTCGCCTGAAGCCCCTGGGATTGGCTGCAGTGCCTTCCTGTGACCCCGCCTAGCGGGATAAAGCGGAGGGTATTGTATAAAGCGGTATGTGTATTGTAATGATTAGTGATGATTATTAATGATTAAATGACTGATAACTAAAAAGAAATAGTCATAAGTTCCAGTTTTTGCTTGCATTTGCTCCTGAAAGTCCTGAGGCTTTAGCTGAGCTGGTGTGGGAGGACCTGTATGTGTGGGTGGGACTCTTCAGTTCTTTAAAGGTTGTGTTAGTGTGTCAGTATTTATTATGGGTTTTTCTGTAGAGGCTGATTGAATGAACTGCAGTGGCGTCTGTACGTGCTCCGCGTCTCCACTTTCATATCACTGCAGTCCTAACTGGACGTTTATGGGGTGATAAATAGTGCAGGAAACCTCATCTCCTCTTAAAAATAACAGTCATTCCTGTCTCGCCCAGCTGGACTAATCATTACCGTAACTCTAAACCCTCCTGGCTGGTCTCCGAACGCTGAGTCTGCAGCTCTGAGCATCACGCATAACTTTCTCGCTGCGGCATCTCTAGAAACTACCTGTAGATGCTACTGTGAGAGTGGTTACATCATCACCAGAGCCATCACATCATCACCAGAGCCATCACATCATCACCAGAGCCATCACATCATCACCAGAGTGATCACATCATCACCAGAGCCATCACATCATCACCAGAGCCATCAAGTCATCTCCAGAGCGATCACATAATCACATGAGCGATCAACTTATTACCAGTGATCACATCATCTCCATATTGAGTACATCTCCAGAACAATCACATCATCACCAGAGCGATCACATTATCTCCAAAGTGAGTACAACGTCACCAAAGCGATTACATTATCACCACTGCCATCACATCATTACCAGAGCGATTGCATCATCACCAGAGCGATTGCATCATCACCAAAGTAATTGCATCATCACCAGAGCGATTACATTATCACCAAAGCGATTGCACCATCACCAGAGCGATTACATTATCACCAGAGCGATCACATAATCACCAAAGCGATTACACCATCACCAGAGCGATTACATCATCACCAGAGCGAATACATTATCACCAGAGCGATTGCATCATCACCAAAGTAATTGCATCATCACCAGAGCGATTACATTATCACCAAAGCGATCACATAATCACCAAAGCGATTACACCATCACCAGAGCGATTACATCATCACCAAAGCGATTGCATCATCACCAGAGCGATTACATTATCACCAGAGCGATCACATAATCACCAAAGCGATTACACCATCACCAGAGCGATTACATCATCACCAAAGCGATTGCATCATCACCAGAGCGATTACATTATCACCAGAGCGATCACATAATCACCAAAGCGATTACACCATCACCAAAGCGATTACATTATCACCAGAGCGATCACATAATCACCAAAGCGATTACACCATCACCAAAGCGATTACATTATCACCAGAGCGATTACATTATCACCAGAGCAATCACATAATCACCAAAGCGATTACACCATCACCAAAGCGATTACATTATCACCAGAGCGATCACATAATCACCAAAGCGATTACACCATCACCAAAGCGATTACATTATCACCAAACCGATTACATTATCACCAGAGCAATTACACCATCACCAAAGCGATTACATTATCACCAGACCGATTACATTATCACCAGAGCGATTACACCATCACCAAAGCGATTACATTATCACCAGACCGATTACATTATCACCAGAGCGATTACACCATCACCAAAGCGATTACATTATCACCAGAGCGATCACATAATCACCAAAGCGATTACATTATCACCAAACCGATTACATTATCACCAGAGCAATTACACCATCACCAAAGCGATTACATTATCACCAGAGCGATTACATCATCACCAAAGCGATTACATTATCACCAGAGCGATTACACCATCACCAAAGCGATTACATTATCACCAGAGCGATTACATCATCACCAAAGCGATTGCATCATCACCAGAGCAATTACATCATCACCAGAGCGATTGCATCATCACCAGACCGATTACATTATCACCAAAGTAATTGCATCATCACCAGAGCGATTACATCATCACCAAAGTAATTGCATCATCACCAGAGCGATTACATCATCACCAGAGTGATTGCATCATCACCAGACCGATTACATCATCACCAGACCGATTACATCATCACCAGAGCGATTACATTATCACCAGAGCGATTACATTATCACCAGAGCGATTACATCATCACCAGAGCGATTGCATCATCACCAGACCGATTACATCATCACCAGAGCGATTACATCATCACCAGAGCGATTACATCATCACCAGGCCGACAATTCCTGTTTTTGCTAATGGTACATCTAAAGTATATGTCCAGAAGGTCTGTAGATGCCAGTGTGGTGAGTTTGACCCCACGTACTCTTCTGGAAAGGCTTTACACTAAATGTTGGACCATAGCTGTGAGGATATGATTGCATGCAGCATTCACGTGAGCATTAGTGAGGTCCTGATTATCTGTTTCTTCCACGTTCTGAATCTCATCTATAGTACAGTATAGTATATGCTTTGTGCCTTTTAATCCTTATATTTATATATCGCTTATATAGTACCTTATAATGTCTGTCATATACTTATTGCTTATAGGTAATGTGCATAACACTGTATACATCAAGAGCACATAACTATAATAGTACTGTCAGGTTTCATAAGGCATTATAACATCTGTTCATACAAACTCTGTAAACATGAATGTTTATATTCAAGTTTCTGGTATTTTCACTGTGCTTACTGTACATACTACACAGATATTATAATGCATTATGAAGCATGGCTTTATGAAGTCTGTCTTATGAAGTGTTATATATGTACTATAACTACTCATGTCCAGTTTTATAATGCCTTAATATTTGTAATCCATTATGAATATAGGATTCACGGGGGGCTCCTCTTCCTGGATGAAACGCTAGCTGGAAATACAGAAATTAGGCTCATTTGTTTAACGCCAGCGATCGGCTCTCGGGATCGGCTAAAGAAATATCGGCCGATCACTGATCACATATTTTGATTAAAAATCGGCCGATACCGATACATAGCCGATCGATCCTTCCATCTCTAATATTAAACCCTGGAAGAACTAGATATTGTGATGCATGTCATATACCGTGAGTGCTGTGATGTAATATTGTTGCCGTATAGCCCACCCCTGTGCCCCGCCCACCTTCCCAGAACAGGAGGCGAGTCCTGTTTACACGCCGCACCTTCTCAGCGCACACAGCCGACTCGTACCTGCCTTTGTTCGAGTGAGGCAGTTGAGCCTCATGTTTAGCGCTCAGACGCCGACTGGACGTCCCAGTGGTGTGGGTTCTCCAGCGGCTCGCTGGTTGGTCCTGGTTCTGGTTCCCATTTCCACCAGAAGGACTGACTCGCGCTCTGCCGCGTGTCACTGTTTCAGGGCGTCTGTGGAGGTGATAGAATGGAGAAAGTGGTCTAATGCTAATAAACCGCTTCCCTAATCAACCGAGTCTGGCGGCGCGCCGGGCCGCTGGAGGTCCACCGTGAGCGTTTCTCCTGAGAACAAAGAGAGGCCGGCTCGTCTCCAAACTGCTCGAGTCAGGCTGCGCGCTGCCAGCTCCTAACTGTTGCTCCATTGTGCTTTCATGTGCCTCACTGTGCCGTCTTGGCTTTAGAGGCCGGTTGAGTCACTCGGACGTTCCTGAAAGCGTCCTGCCTCCGAATATCAATAAATTGGCCAAGCGGGCCTGAAAAAGCAGCGCGGTTAGTTTTTCCAGACTGTAAATGTACATGAATAGGGGTATTGATGTTTGTTCTGGGGGCGTTTTCCCCCCCCGATGGCACCAGTTTGTGGAAAAGCAGCTCCGTTAAGCGGTATTGTTTATCCGCGACTGTACACAAGTAATCAGATTTTCCAGAGTAGATGGACGCAGATAATCCGGCTATTCAGGACTGATTCTCTATAGAAAGAAGTTCTGGATTTAAACTGATTTAAATATTGCAGCACGGCGGAGAGCCTGATTAGCCTGATTAGCCTGATTAGCCTGATTAGCCTGATTAGGTCAAAGTTAATAGGACTGTTTCTCCAAAATAGTGACTTTACAGGAGAGAACAAAAACTTACTTTTCTATGTAAGTCAATGGAACCAGAATTATTCCCAAGCTATTTTGAAGCATTCCTATTGGTCCTTGAATTTTTAAGAATGTTTTACGTCAGTGTGTTTATTTAACTCTTTCCAAGCTTCTCCTAAACAACCCAGTATTATTATCAGTTCTCATCTAATACCTGCTTTGACTGCTCAGAACTTCATTAAGATAAATCAAGATTTGCTGCTGAAGGAACTGAACACATTCATACAATGTCTGGGGCGTCCAGGAGAAGTCTGGAACCTAACTTTGTTCTTCAAACTGGATCAAGATTTGATCTACTTCTCTCACAATAACATATTCATCTTACTTTGTATTGTATGTCTGGTTATCTACATCTGATCTAATCAGATCTGCTGTTCTTACTGGTGAACGTACACATCACATCATAAACAGCGTCTTAGAATCAGACAGTGTATTTATAACATCTACTGTAAGAACTTTCTGTGAGGAGCTTTTAGAGGTGGACGTCTGGTTCCATTCACCTCCACTGTGAACAGGTCCGTCTCTGTGAGTTTCTCTATAATTCTCTGAATGACTCTGTTTATATATTAATCATATAATTGGAGGAATTATCCTCTTAACTCCTCTGTGATCTGGTTCCAGAGCTTTGAGTGATGAATGATGGATCTGGCAGGTTGGTAGCAGGTATGTGAACTGAAGTGGATCTACAGGGTGTTTCTAATAAAATGGCCAGTTAGTGAACATACAGGGTGCGTGTTTCTAATAAAGTGGTTGATTAGTGTAAACACAGGGTGGGTATTTACAACAAAGTGGACAGTTAGTGGAAGTACAGGGTGGGTATTTCTAATAAAGTGGCCAGTTAGATTACATACAGGGTGAGTGTTTCTAATAAAGTGGCCACTTAGTAAACATACAGGGTGAGTGTTTCTAATAAAGTGACCAGTTAGTGGACATACAGCATGTGTTTCTAATAAAGTGGCCAGCGACTGGAAGTATAATTTGGGTGTTTCTAACTAAGTGGTCAGTTTGTGTAAGCACAGGGTGGGTATTTACAACAAAGTGGTCAATTAGTGGAAGTGCAAAGTGGGTGTTTATGATAATGTGTCAAGTTGGTGGACATACAGGGTGGGTGTTTCTAGTAAAGTGGCCAGTCTTTGTGAGATAAAAGAACATAACAGTGCAGTTGGCTGCAGTGGACAGTAGTATAGTACTATAGTAGTATAGTAGTGTAGTATAGTAGTACAGTAGTACAGTAGTATAGTAGTACAGTAGTATAGTAGTACAGTGGTATAGTAGTATAGTAGTACAGTAGTACAGTGGTATAGTAGTATAGTAGTACAGTAGTATAATAGTATAATAGTACAGTAGTATAATAGTACAGTAGTACAGTAGTATAATAGTACAGTAGTATAATAGTATAGTAGTACAGTAGTATAGTAGTGTAGTATAGTACTATAGTAGTGTAGTACAGTAGTATAATAGTACAGTAGTACAGTAGTATAATAGTATAGTAGTATAGTAGTACAGTAGTATAATAGTACAGTAGTATAGTAGTACAGTAGTACAGTAGTATAATAGTACAGTAGTATAGTAGTACAGTAGTATAATAGTACAGTAGTATAATAGTATAGTAGTACAGTAGTATAATAGTACAGTAGTATAATAGTATAGTAGTACAGTAGTATAGTAATATAGTAGTACAGTAGTATAATAGTACAGTAGTATAATAGTATAGTAGTACAGTAGTATAGTAGTACAGTAGTACAGTAGTATAATAGTATAGTAGTACAGTAGTATAATAGTACAGTAGTACAGTAGTATAATAGTACAGTAGTATAATAGTATAGTAGTACAGTAGTACAGTAGTATAGTAGTACAGTAGTACAGTAGTATAATAGTATAGTAGTACAGTAGTATTATAGTACAGTAGTATAATAGTATAGTAGTATAGTAGTACAGTAGTATAATAGTACAGTAGTATAATAGTATAGTAATACAGTAGTACAGTAGTATAATAGTATAGTAGTACTGTAGTACAGTAGTATAATAGTACAGTAGTATAATAGTACAGTAGTACAGTACTATAATAGTATAGTAGTACAGTAGTACAGTAGTACAGTAGTATAATAGTATAGTAGTACAGTAGTATAGTAGTATAGTAGTACAGTAGTATAATAGTATAGTAGTACAGTAGCATAATAGTATAGTACTACAGTAGTATAGTAGTATAGTAGTACAGTAGTATAATAGTATAGTAGTACAGTAGTACAGTAGTATAATAGTATAGTAGTACAGTAGTATAACAGTGTAATAGTACAGTAGTACAGTAGTATAGTAGTACAGTAGTACAGTAGTATAGTAGTGTAGGACAGTAGTATAGTAGTACAGTAGTATAATAGTATAGTAGTACAGTAGTACAGTAGTACAGTAGTATAGTAAAACAGTAGTACAGTGGTATAGTAGTACAGTAGTACAGTAGTATAGTAGTATAGTAGTATAATAGTACAGTAGTACAGTGGTACAGTAGTATAGTAAAACAGTAGTACAGTGGTATAGTAGTACAGTAGTACAGTAGTATAGTAGTATAGTAGTGTAGTACAGTAGTATATAGTAGTGTAGTATAGTAGTATAATAGTGTAATAGTACAGTAGTACAGTAGTATAGTAGCACAGTAGTATAGTAGTATAGTAGTGTAGTACAGTAGTATAGTAGTACAGTAGTATAATAGTATAGTAGTACAGTAGTATAGTAATACAGTAGTACAGTGGTATAGTAGTACAGTAGTATAGTAGAATAGTAATGTAGTACAGTAGTATAGTGTAGTATTGTAGTATAATAGTGTAATAATATAGTAGTACAGTAGTATAGTAGTGTAGTACAGTAGTATAGTGTAGTATTGTAGTATAATAGTGTAATAGTATAGTAGTACAGTAGTATAGTAGTATAGTAGTGTAGTACAGTAGTATAGTGTAGTATTGTAGTATAATAGTGTAATAGTATAGTAGCACAGTAGTATAGTAGTATAGTAGTACAGTAGTATAGTAGTACAGTAGTACAGTAGTATAGTAATACAGTAGTACAGTAGTATAATAGTATAATAGTACAGTAGTACAGTAGTATAATAGTGTAATAGTACAGTAGTATAGTAGTATAATAGTACAGTAGTATAATAGTGTAATAGTATAGTAGCACAGTAGTATAGTAGTATAGTAGTACAGTAGTATAGTAGTACAGTAGTACAGTAGTATAGTAATACAGGAGTACAGTAGTATAATAGTATAATAGTACAGTAGTACAGTAGTATAATAGTATAATAGTACAGTAGTACAGTAGTATAATAGTGTAATAGTACAGTAGTATAGTAGTATAATAGTACAGTAGTACAGTAGTATAATAGTGTAATAGTGTAGTAGCACAGTAGTATAGTAGTATAGTAGTACAGTAGTATAGTAGTACAGTAGTACAGTAGTATAATAGTATAATAGTACAGTAGTACAGTAGTATAATAGTATAGTAGTACAGTAGTACAGTAGTATAATAGTATAATAGTATAGTAGTACAGTAGTATAATAGTATAATAGTACAGTAGTACAGTAGTATAATAGTGTAATAGTACAGTAGTATAGTAGTATAATAGTACAGTAGTACAGTAGTATAATAGTGTAATAGTACAGTAGTATAGTAGTATAATAGTACAGTACTATAGAGAAGTGCTCGGTAGTGAACGTGTTAACCAATCAAACGAAGCCGAACTTGTTGCTCGGACTGTCAGATGGTGTTCCATGTCCTGCTATTTGCACACATAAAACCTTCACGCTGGTCACTTCCTGTGCTCTTCCGCTGGTGATAGAGAGAGCTAAACCATATACACGGTGACGCCGCGTCTGTTCAGTCTCTGTTCAGTCTCTGTTCAGTCTCTCTCTGGCGTGTACGTGGTGTCAGGGCTGGACTTCGGGGTGACGTTCTTTATTGTCATTGTTGGGTTGGTGTCTGACAGTCGTGTGTAATGATCAGCAGATGTGTCCTAAATAACGTCAGCGTCCTTGCAGGATGGTCTGCTTTTGTCCTGCTGCACCAAAGACAAACAACGCTGAGCGCACGCCCCGACTCCCGTCTACTCCCCATCTACTCCTCAGCACCGTCTCTGATAAATGTAGCTGCCATAACAGTAAAGACACCTCCTTCTATCTCCACTCACTGTCCACTGTATCAGCTCCACTGACCATACAGGACCTCCACTCACTGTCCACTGTATCAGCTCCACTGACCATACAGGACCTCCACTCACTGTCCACTGTATCAGCTCCACTGACCATACAGGACCTCCACTCACTGTCCACTGTATCAGCTCCACTGACCATACAGGACCTCCACTCACTGGCCACTGTATCAGCTCCACTGACCATACAGGACCTCCACTTACAGACTGTAGTTCATCTGATTCTCTGTATACTTTATTACTCTGTTCTTTAATGATCAGGACCCCCACAGGACCCCCACAGAGCAGATACTATTAGAGAGGTGGGTCATTTTCAGCACTGCAGTGACACTGACGTGGTGGTGTGTTGGTGTGTGCTGTGCTGGTGTGAGTGGATCAGACACAGCAGTGCTGCTGCTGGACTAAGAATCATCCACCAACCAAACTATCCAGACAACAGTGTCCTGTGGGCGGCGTCCTGTGGTCTCTGGCCACTGATGAGGGACTTCCATCTACAAGGTGGACCAGCAAGGTAGGAGTGTCTAATAGAGTGGACAGTGAGTGGACACCGTGTTTAAGCACTCCAGCAGCAGCACTGCTGTGTCTGATCCGCTCACACCAGCACAACACACACTAGCTAACACACCACCACCATGTCAGTGTCACTGCAGTGCTGAGAATGATCCACCACCCAAATAGGTGGTCCTGTGGGGGTCCTGATCCTATCCAGCACCCACACACAGTCACAACAAGAGAGAACGGTACATACAAGAAACGTGAGGAACATTCAGCTTTCGGCATTCCATGACCCCCCCACCTCCCAGCTCCCCCCCACCCACCCACCGCCCAGCTCCCTCCCCCCTTCACACCCAGCAACCTGCCCTTCCTCGCTGCCTCTCTGTTCTCGCTCTCAGTAACGTTATCAGTGCGGGGGTGACGGGAGAATGTCCATGCTGCTGCCCTGGGGGGCTTCCTAATCCTCTGGTATCTATTTTAGGCCTGAACTGTTATTGTTACTGACCATGGAGACAGTGCTGACTCTTCAAAGCTCTTCTCTAAATATCATAAACCCCCACCCTGTACGTCCACTAACTGGCCACTTTATTAGAAACACCCACCTTATACGTACATTAACTGGCCACTTTATTAGAAACACCCACCTTATACGTACATTAACTGGCCACTTTATTAGAAACACCCACCTTATACTTACATTAACTGGCCACTTTATTAGAAACACCCACCTTATACGTACATTAACTGGCCACTTTATTAGAAACACCCACCTTATACTTACATTAACTGGCCACTTTATTAGAAACACTCACCCTGTACGTCCACTAACTGGCCACTTTATTAGAAACACCCACCTTATACGTCCACTAACTGGCCACTTTATTAGAAACCCCCACCCTGTACGTCCACTAACTGGCCACTTTATTAGAAACACCCACCTTATACTTACATTAACTGGCCACTTTATTAGAAACACTCACCCTGTACGTCCACTAACTGGCCACTTTATTAGAAACACTCACCCTGTACGTCCACTAACTGGCCACTTTATTAGAAACACTCACCCTGTATGTTCACTAACTGGCCACTTTATTAGAAACACTCACCCTGTACGTCCACTAACTGGCCACTTTATTAGAAACACCCACCCTGTACGTCCACTAACTGGCCACTTTATTAGAAACACCCACCCTGTGCTTCCACTAACTGTCCACTTTATTAGAATCACCTACCATATACTTACACTAACCGGCCACTTTATTAGAAACACCCACCCCTGTACTTACACTAACTGGCCACTTTATTAGAAACACTCACCATGTATGTAAACTAACTGGCCATTTTATTGGAAACACCCACCCTGTATGTCCACTAACTGTCCACTAACTGGCCACTTTATTATAAACACCCACCCTGTATGACCACTAATTGGCCAACTTTATTATAAACACCCACCCTGTATGTCCACTAACTGGCCACTTTATTGTAAACACCCACCCTGTATGTTCACTAACTGTCCACTTTATTGTAAACACCCACCCTGTATGTTCACTAACTGTCCACTAACTGGCCACTTTATTATAAACACCCACCCTCTATGACCACTAACTGGCCACTTTATTATAAACACCCACCCTGTATGTTCACTAACTGGCCACTTTATTAGAAACACCCACCCTGTATGTCCACTAACAGGCCACTTTATTGTAAACACCCACCCTGTATGTTCACTAACTGTCCACTAACTGGCCACTTTATTGTAAACACCCACCCTGTATGACCACTAACTGGCCACTTTATTATAAACACCCACCCTGTATGTCCACTAACTGGCCACTTTATTATAAACACCCACCCTGTACTTTCACTAACAGGTCACCTAATTAGAAACACCCACCCTGTATGTTCACTAACTGGCCACTTTATTAGAAACACCCACCCTGTATGACCACTAACTGGCCACTTTATTGGAAACCTGTGCCTCGCTGTGCGGTGCAGGCTGATGTTGTTGTTCTTTGTGCTGCTGTAATCAGACATTAGAAACACATTAATCCGCTCGTTCTGTCTGACTCGTAATCGCCGGCTGGTGGTCTCCGAGTCGTTACCTCTACAGAGCGATTACTCTGAGTTTGCTCACGACTGTAATACGGCTGTGATTGAAGTTCTGCTCCTGCATACGGTTTGGGTGGGTGCCTGGATACTCAGTCACCACATCCAAACACCCGCAGGCGCTCAGCACGCCCATCTATCACTCAAGTCTCGATCTGCCCCAGCAATGCAGCGCTGCTGGTTCAGAACCAGCCCCACGGCAGATCAGCGCTCAAGGGATTTCCTCAAGATCAGCAGGATCTGCTCGGGCTTCAGTGCTCAAACATCAGAAGTGAAGATTTAATCTCTTATTTTTCTGCAGTAATAGCCTCGTTTCTCAGAGCTGAGAGTTATTTTCACAGCTCCACTGTGATGACTCAGATCACTGACAGTGATGTGAACTGTGCTCCAGCACGACAGGCAGCATGGAGCATCTTCAATACAGTGATAGGAAACACAGCAAACTCCAGTTCACTGGTCCAGTACGCTGATCACTGTGGACATGATTAGATTTTATAATTAGATTTTAATCATATAAAGAAGACAAACACACAAACAAGACGGATCAAAATCTTGTGTTTCTGAAGTGGTGACTTCACAGGAGAAGGAAAGAAATCTTTATATTGAGTGGAAGTTAATGGAACTAAATTTTGAATCATTTCTTTTAATTCATTCATCCTGAAATCCACACAGCAGTGATGTTTAGGTAGATGTTTACAGTGGTGGTGATGTTTACAGTGGTGGTGGTGATGGTGTTTACAGTGGAGGTGATGTTTACAGTGGTGGTGATGGTGTTTACAGTGGTGGTGGTGATGGTGTTTACAGTGGAGGTGATGTTTACAGTGGTGGTGATGGTGTTTACAGTGGTGGTGGTGATGGTGTTTACAGTGGAGGTGGTGTTTACAGTGGAGGTGATGTTTACAGTGGTGGTGATGTTTACAGTGGTGGTGATGGTGTTTACAGTGGAGGTGGTGTTTACAGTGGTGGTGATGGTGTTTACAGTGGTGGTGGTGATGGTGTTTACAGTGGAGGTGATGTTTACAGTGGTGGTGATGGTGTTTACAGTGGTGGTGGTGATGGTGTTTACAGTGGAGGTGGTGTTTACAGTGGAGGTGATGTTTACAGTGGTGGTGATGTTTACAGTGGTGGTGATGGTGTTTACAGTGGAGGTGGTGTTTACAGTGGAGGTGATGTTTACAGTGGTGGTGTTGTTTACAGTGGTGGTGGTAATGGTGTTTACTGTGGAGGTAATGTTTACAGTGGTGGTGATGGTGTTTACAGTGGTGGTGATGATGTTTACAGTGATGGTGGTGAGGATGTTTACAGTGGTGGTGATGATGTTTACAGTGATGGTGGTGAGGATGTTTACAGTGGTGGTGATGATGTTTACAGTGGTGGTGATGATGTTTACAGTGATGGTGGTGAGGATGTTTACAGTGGTGGTGATGGTGTTTACAGTGGTGGTGATGGGAACCAGGGGTTTCCATGTCTACAACACAAATCTACACATTGTATTTACTATGAAACCCACCAGTGAAGCTACACGTGTCTTCTGAGTTTATCTGGATGTTGATGGTAAAATGTGGAAGATCTGAAAATACTAGGTTTTCTTTGGGGACTATTTGAACCTCACAGCGTCCTGCATGTATCCCTCCACCATGAATGGAGTTTAAGACTGAGATCTTCTCTAAACTACCATAAACAGCGTCTCAGAATCAGACAGTGTATTTATAACATCTACTGTAAGAACTTTCTGTGAGGAGCTTTTAGAGGTGGACGTCTGGTTCCATTCACCACCACTGTGAACGGTTCTAATCTGTTTACGTGTGTTTTATTATGCAGATAGTTGGTGTAGTTATTTGATGTAGCTGCTCTGTCTGAGGTTGTAAGATCTTCAACTAGTCAAGGATGTGAAAACTCTATGTGTTCCTCTGTGAGAGGGCGGAGTCTGTGTAGGTCTCTGGAGCTCCAAACGCTGCTGGGCCACGTGCTCTGCTTCTGCTGATACTGGCTCTGATCCTACATTTCTTTCATATATACATACAGACTGTGTGTATGCTCTCTCTCTCTCTCTCTCTCTCTCTCTCTCTCTCTCATTTCTCCATTTATCATAGTAAAGCTGCTGACAGGCCGAGCGTTTCCAGCCCCAGCCTCTCTTTACCATCAGCACTGCGTATGCAAAGCACTTCTATTTGTGACTCAGCCAGAATATTTCCAGCCTGCCTCTCGCTATTCACGGCCTCCTCCAAACCCCCCGTTAGCCCCCCAATAGTCCCCCCCAGAGGGCCGTTACGAGTACGCCCACTTTCCTGAAGCGTGGGGCCACACAGAGGTGCGTCTCCTCCAGCAGGCTTTAGTAAACTCTCTCTGCACTGAGTGGTAACTCCATATGCACCAATACATATACCAGCAATTACACATACTGTTACATCCCATAATACATAATACACACATTCATCCAGAGACTAGCCCTCCTCACTCTCCTTCATCCCTTCATCCCTAACACTGTTCCTTCATCCCTTCATTCCTTTATCATCACCAACACTGTTCCTTCATCCCTTCATTCCTTTACCATCACCAACACTGTTCCTTCATCCCTTCATTCCTTTATCACCACCAACACTGTTCCTTCATCCCTTCATTACATTATCATCACCAACACTGTTCCTTCATCCCTTCATTACATTATCATCACCAACACTGTTCCTTCATCCCTTCATTACATTATCATCACCAACACTGTTCCTTCATCCCTTCATTCCTTTATCATCACCAACACTGTTCATTCATCCCTTCATTCCTTTATCATCACCAAGCCTTTTCCTTCATCCCTTCATTCCTTTATCATCACCAACACTGTTCCTTCATCCCTTCATTCCTTTATCACCACCAACACTGTTCCTTCATCCCTTCATTCCTTTATCACCACCAACACTGTTCCTTCATCCCTTCATTCCTTTATCACCACCAACACTGTTCCTTCATCCCTTCATTCCTTTATCATCACCAACACTGTTCCTTCATCCCTTCATTACATTATCATCACCAACACTGTTCCTTCATCCCTTCATTACATTATCATCACCAACACTGTTCCTTCATCCCTTCATTACATTATCATCACCAACACTGTTCCTTCATCCCTTCATTACATTATCATCACCAACACTGTTCCTTCATCCCTTCATTACATTATCATCACCAACACTGTTCCTTCATCCCTTCATTACATTATCATCACCAACACTGTTCCTTCATCCCTTCATTCCTTTATCATCACCAACACTGTTCATTCATCCCTTCATTCCTTTATCATCACCAACACTGTTCCTTCATCTCTTCATTCCTTTATCAACACCAACACTGTTCCTTCATCCCTTCATTCCTTTATCATCACCAACACTGTTCCTTCATCCCTTTATCATCACCAACACTGTTCCTTCATCCCTTCATTCCTTTATCATCACCAAGCCTTTTCCTTCATCCCTTCATTCCTTTATCATCACCAACACTGTTCCTTCATCCCTTCATTCCTTTATCACCACCAACACTGTTCCTTCATCCCTTCATTCCTTTATCACCACCAACACTGTTCCTTCATCCCTTCATTCCTTTATCACCACCAACACTGTTCCTTCATCCTTCATTCCTTTATCATCACCAACACTGTTCCTTCATCCCTTCATTCCTTTATCATCACCAAGCCTTTTCCTTCATTCCTTTATCATCACCAACACTGTTCCTTCATCCCTTCATTCCTTTATCACCACCAACACTGTTCCTTCATCCCTTCATTCCTTTATCACCACCAACACTGTTCCTTCATCCCTTCATTCCTTTATCACCACCAACACTGTTCCTTCATCCCTTCATTCCTTTATCACCACCAACACTGTTCCTTCATCTTTCATTCCTTTATCACCACCAAC